>CM045456.1:30712873-31053388 GCA_024666655.1 Dascyllus trimaculatus
ACTCAATACAGTACACACAGAGCGTCAAACAGATTGTATGTTGCGTTACAAGTTCACTGACACCTTTAAAATCGAAACAGGTTTGATCGTTTGCAGTTAAAGACAGAAGAATCCCAACCTGTAAACGTTCAACTGAACGTAATGGTGCCTTTACGGTTTTAGTGCATCATATATGTCACATACAACACATATGCTAGTATCGGCTTATTTCAGCAATGCCGGATTATTGTGTTGCCTTTACATACACAACACTGTCTGTTTCGTTGTAAATATGCAGGCAACTCTTCTAAATCCCTCAACAACATAGTACTCTGCCCAAGAGTAATTGTGCGCTTTTAATAAAAGTACGACATTTTTGGTAAAGCTTGAAGGCAGCACGACTTACTACACGGAAGAAGGCTAAATCAAAATAATTCAGTTAGAAGCGCCACCTGGACAGGACCGCTACCAATGCAGACTAAACGTTTTTAAATTAGAATCAAGAGCAGACACACAGAAAAATCAGATTTACCTTATTCGACATCAATATTTTGAAGTAGATACCGTTGCGTCAAAGAGACCAGTCGCACGACTCCATGCATATATGCTTGTGCAGCTGACTAAAATGTCCGTGAAGAAAAAGCATAGACTTTTTGGACCCATGCTTTATTTCCTAAAGCACTATTCAAATAGTGGCTCTGTAAAATTGTACGTTTGGTAGTTATAATGTGAAGTTATTAGTCCACCTATTTGTTATTATCTTTAAGTTGGCTGTCTGCTCTCAATGAAAGGTAACCAAGTTGATGTAGACGGAAATATTTACATGTGACGCAGTGCGACGGCGTTGGAGCAAGACAGAAAGTCAAGTGATTTCCTTGGTAACCCAAAGTGTTTCGTATGTTTTCTGTTAGTGGTTCGTTGTTTTGACACCAAATGGCGTCGGTATATGTATCTCTGTGTTTTTATTACTATTCTGTTGGTTTAAAATTCAAATGGAACTGAGGTGAGGTCAGCCAGAGTTATCAGACTGTCTGAACTCACAGGTGGAACTTCTGATTCGTGACCATGTTCCATACAAATGCCAAAATTGTGCACAGACTGCTGGAGTGTAGACACGCACTGTGTTTCAGTCCTCTATCTGGAAAAGCCTCCTGCTCCAGACTGGTTTTAGGTGTTGAGACAAGCTGTGATGACACTGGAGCTGCTGTGTTGGATGAGACGGGTGCAATACTGGGAGAGTCTCTGCATTCACAGAAAGAAGTTCATCTGAGGTGGGTGTCAGAGCTGGATTCACACAGCAAGGTTATTGTTGCTGGTCGCGGTTTTGTTTTGACATATTACTTCTTTCATGAATGGTGTAGGACTGGTGGCATCATCCCCACAGTGGCTCAACAGCTCCACAGAGAAAACATAGAGCGTGTGGTCCAGGAGGCTTTGGAGAGGAGCGGCGTGACCCCAGGGCAGCTCTCAGCTGTGGCCACCACGGTGAAGCCAGGCTTGGCCCTGAGCTTAGGTGCTGGTCTTGAGTTCAGCCTGAGGTTTGTGAGGCAGCACAACAAGCCATTCATTCCCATCCACCACATGGAAGCGCACGCCCTGACTGTCAGGATGCTTCAGCCTGTTTCCTTCCCCTTCCTGGTGCTGCTCGTTTCCGGTGGGCACTCCCTGCTTGCCGTGGCTCGGGGTGTCGACGACTTTCTGCTTTTGGGTCACACACTGGATGAAGCTCCAGGGGATACACTGGATAAAGTAACGCTAACATTTAACTTTTGTTGCAGGTGCTGATGTTCAAACTGTGATCATAAACAAAACCTAAGTTGTTTTTTGTGGATTTGCAGGTGGCCAGACGTTTATCCCTCATAAAACACCCACAGTGCTCCACACTGAGTGGAGGACAAGCTATAGAGCTTCTAGCAAAGGATGGTGACCGGACGAGGTTCCCTTTTACAACACCTATGGGAAAAGCGTATGACTGCTGCTTTTCTTTCGCTGGACTGCGGAATCAAATTTCCATGACTATAATGAAAAAAGAAGCCGAGGAAGGTATGACAACACACAAACACAAAGAACAGTCGTGAGTGGCAGCCATCTATCAACATGTACCGGTGATGCACAACTAACAGTAAATCAGAGTGTCCCTCAAACTTCTCTCTGCAGGTGTAAAACAGGGGACACTGTTGACCTTTGTGAATGACATTGCAGCTGCCACACAGCACACCGTTGCCTCTCACCTTGCAAAGCGCACGCATCGTGCCATCTTGTTCTGTAAGGCAAAAGGCCTGCTGCCGTCAAGCAGTCCCACGCTGGTGAGTGCTTTTCTTCAGTTGGTGTTTTATTTATTGAGTGAAACTAAGTTTGCTGATCCTGGAACAGGAGCCTAAAGATGACTACAGATTTCTTGTACTTAATGACCCTTCTGAAAGATATTACTTCACCGATAACAATGTTATTGCATTATCACCTTATTGGGATTTCAATACATTTTCCATCAGAAACATAAATCACTTGTAGATCAACCTGTTACATGAAAACGCTGGCAAAAGTTCCTCTCATTGTCAACAATAATTCTGCTCTAAATATTTACTAATATACCAAACGTATTAATCCACAGCTGAAAGTAGTCCCTAATGAATGCACTGCTCTTGTGAGTGCAACATCTGTAAAAAACTACAGTACCCAGCTGTTTTAGAATACTACTAAACCTTGTATTATGATGCTGTAAAAGAAGACAGACTAACACACTGTTGCTTTTAGTCTTTTCATGGAATGTGTTGACAGTGAGAACAACATAGAACAACACCTGTCTCATGAATCAGAACATAATGGATGTACATTTAGGTTGAATGAATCCCTCAGTAACTCCTCTTTCCTAGGTGGTGTCTGGAGGAGTTGCAAGCAATCAGTATATCCGGAAGGCTTTGACGATTATCACTGAGATGACAGGACTCCACCTGCTCTGTCCTCCAGCCAAATTCTGCACAGACAACGGAGTGATGATTGCATGGTGTGTACACAGTAATCATCAGTTAAAAACTTCTTTAACGGTGAATCAGATCTCATTATCTGATTTAATGTTTAACCCCTGCTCATGTGAGACAAACCTTTTTCAACCAGGAACGGCGTCGAGCGTCTGAGAGAAGGGAAGGGGATACTGCCTCCAAATGTGGATGTCTGCTACGAGCCAAAGTAAGTCAGCGCTGATGAAAAGAAATTTCACTGGCTGTTGAGATAAAAAAACAACAGTATCCTGGTCTTTTTGTCTGCACTGCTAATTAAATCAACTTTGTCTCACATAAATGTTGGGTTGCAGGGCGCCGCTGGGTGTTGACATCTCAGCGGAGGTGAAAGCTGCAGCGATCAGGTTGCCATCAGTCAAGATGAAGATCCCCAACTGACAGACTGTAGGTTTTGTTCTGCAAAACAGTGTTTAGTCTTTGATAGGTTTATGTACAATATGTAAAAAGCTCTATGCAGATATTTATTAATAAATATTTGTAAATCTCCACTCAATTTGAGATATTTCATCAATAATTGTTGTCACTACACAGAATGAGTTCAGTTTATTGAAACTGACCAACAAAACAGTACGCTCCAAATCACAAATGATCAGAGGTGTAAGAAGCATTCAGCTCTTTTACTTAAGTACGAATACCACAGTATGAAAAATACCCTACTGAAAGTACAAGTTTTGCCCTCAAAACCTTACTTAAGTGACATATTAAAGTACTGGCAACATTTTACTCTAGCTATTTAAAGTAAAATGGCTTATTGTGCAGTAAAATGTTCTCTGTTAGTCTAACTAATGTCTAAAAACACATGATTCTTCATCACACAGGCCGGTCTTCGCCTTCCAGAAAGCCTCATGAGCCTCCTGATTCACTGGTTGTCCTTTCTTGGAAGTTAAACTATGACATATCATGTTTTTGGATTAATTTTACTGCTGCATTACTGTGTACAGTATGTTGCATTTTACTGCTAATTTGAGCTACATTATGCACTCCTGGCTAGTTTCATCTGCAGCAATATTTCATTTTTTATAAGATCATCATAAGCTTTTAGCATCGCTACTCTCTGGGAATCATATAACAGCCCTGCTCTCAGCTTTTGATATTTTCCAGCTATTCCAAAAGGGCTATAAAGGTAAAAGGTCCAACACTTTTACAATGTGTTCCTCCTTCACCTATTCATACACACACACACACACACACACACACACACACACACACACACACACACACACACACACACACACCAGTGGCAGCAGTAAATAGTTTATTTAGCCTAAGAGGAAGGGATGTTTTCTCAACCTACAGTATGTGGGAGCACTTAGTCATTCATTTTATCACAGACATTAAAGAACATCATTAGGATGTATGTAGAGATACGAGGTTTTCACTGGAAAGGAAGGGTATAAAAATTGTAATCTGAGAAGTAGCTACTTATTAAAGCTGTCAAATGTAGTGGAGTAAAAACTACAATATTCACATCTGTGATACAGATGAGCAGAAGAACAAAGTAGCATAAAAATACTTAAAGTGTAAGTCCGTCAAAATTGTGCTGAGGTAGTTCTTGAGTAAATGTACTGATTTAGATTCCATCTCTGTGAATTATAGGCGTTCTACAACAGTGTGTTATGCTGAAAAAAAATCACAAGGTGAATATAAGGTATTTATCTGACAGGTTACTTGGTTTGCAGCATTGCAAGTCTTTAAATTAAAGGAAGTAACACATGTAAATTAGAATGTTACTGCCTGATTGGGTGGTAAAAGGATGAAGGAGCTGCTCGCTGGTGGGATCATTTAAACACAGAAATCTTACAGAAGGGACCATTCCAGCTTGAGATTCTGGAACACAGTTCATACAGGATTTGACGGTATGTTATACTCCTTCAGGCAGAGGGCAGACACGAGTCACTGCATAGTCTTCTGTCCAACCCCTGTGGAGCAGATGTCCTGTCTCTCTCAGTGACTTCTTTAACTCAGTGCTTGAGCGTCACTCTCTCTGGGTGAGTTAATGTTTGTGCACCTAAACCAGCAAAATAACCACAATAATCGATGTAGTGATGAAAAAACAAATCACATTTATTCCAGAACAAAGAAAACACCAACAAGAAGTAAATGGTAATTCCAGTTCTGCAGAATGTGCTGTTGGTCTTCAGGTCTGTCCTTACAGCTCTATTACACCCACCTAAACTAGGGGTTGAATGCAAATGCAACTTCTCTCTTGTTTATTCTCTTAGTGCAAAATCTAACAAACTGTAGTTTTCCACCCAAATAGATTCTTTACCTAGTTACTTAATGCAAAAAATGCTTCATCAAGGTACAATAGTGATCACAGTTTGGAGCATATACAGACATAAAGCCTCTATGTGCATTTACTGTCAATGAATTAACAAGATGCCTCACATTTAATTTCTTTTACAGTTTTTTTTATTAGACATCCTGTTTGGGAATCCCAATATGATAAGTCCTAAAAACTATACACCACAGTCTCCTTTCAGGGTTTCCACTGTTATCTGTGGAGCTGTACATCAGGGTTATATTGCAGATTAGAGGGCTGGATATCCAAAGGAAGGTGGGGAAGTCAGAGTTGTTTATCCTTGTGTACTGTCAAACCACATTCTCACATGACAGTCATGCTACAGTTTCAGAGCCACTGATTCAACGACATTGTGCAATCTTGTGGTTTTGTGTATGTGCTGCAGACCAAAATATAATGTTCACCTAGAATAAACCTCTTCAAATGATCAGGTTTAGTGGTATTTGCACAAAAGTAAGCGTTCTCACAGGTTTCGCAGACATTCATTGCACATTTTAAGAATTACTATTAAAATCTAGGGGCTGCTTTGCTGGGTTGGAAACAGTGACTCCACACACCTCAGTTATTTCCTGTCTGCTTTTAAAGGAAAAGCAAATCCATTCACGAAATGTGGATCCTCCAGTATTTTGAATCCCAAATTGTCACTGCTGCAGTTTTTTCATGGCAAAAACATTTGAAAAACACTGAGATCTCTTTGTATTAATGCCACTGAGCTGATGCCAAAAATGAAAAAAAAAATGACCACTGAAGAGGAAGAGATGCTTTTCTGTAAGTCCACAGCAGCTTCTGCAGGCCTGAAAACAAGTGGGGGAATTTTTAAAAGGCACTCTGGGGAAAGCAATAACCTACTAGCTGAAGTATAAGAGGTGAGGCATGTTGATATAAAGAGGTGTAGACCGAAAAAAACCCTGAACATACTGTTTATCTGTACCTGCACATCTGTAGATGGACATACCCTTTATTTCATGAACTAGTCTTGTTCCTAAATACTCAAAGTACCTAAAAAAAAGGGTCAACCACCTCAGACACTAGAGCTCATCATGTTCATAAATATTGTACTCCTTCGCGCTGATGTGTCCGTCTCTGTCGTGGTCAGACTTGCGGAATATATCGGCCATAATCTTCTCATAGAAAGGATCGTCACGAGGCTTCCCACCTTTCTCATACTCCAGTTTCAAATATTCTTTAACCTGCAAACAAAGGAACATTTTACCGTTCTCACTTCAGAAAAAATAACAGACACACACGAGTATACCGTACTTGTATGACACCGCTCTTATCTAACCAGCCACTGTTGTTCCCTACTAGCCAAATGTCATACTTCACTGTAAATGGTGCTGAAAGCAGGCCAGTTACCTCGTCTGTCTTCTTTAGATGTGCTATCAACAATACAGATAGCATCATGACCATAAATTAATAACACAATGGTTTACAGCCTAATAACTTTCTTGTACAACAAATGTTTGTTATGTGAGATAATAAGATTGTAAACATATCAAACCTTCATTCTTTATGAGGAAATTCAAGAAGGTTACCTAAGGCTGCTTGGAAAGATGTGCTAATATAAAGATGTGAGGACAGGTTGTTTTTTCAGCTATATAAACTACAGTTACATCACAGTTACATCAGCTGGTTTATACCATCCATCCATTATCTATACACCACTCAATCCTCTGTAGGGTCGCGGGGAGGCTGGAGTCTATCCCAGCCAACTCGGGCGAAGACAGGGGACACCCTGGACAGGTCACCAGTCTATCGCATGGCTACATATAGAGACAGACAACCAAGCACACTCTCATTCACACCTACGGACAATTTAGAATCATCAATTAACCTCAGCATGTTTTTGGACTGTGGGAGGAAGCCAGTACCCGGTGAAAACCCACGCTGCACAGGGAGAACATGCAAATTCCACACAGAAAGATCCCAGGCGTCCTACCTGGGACGCGAAACGGGGATCTTCTAGCTGTGAGGTTGGTTTATACCAATTTAATTTAATTTTTACACACTTTCTGCCCAATGAGATGATAAGAACGATACACATCTCATGCCTGTGTGCTTGCATGAGGCTACAGCAAGAAGACAGTTGCCTTAAACCCATTTCACGCATGGATACATAACACTGCTGCTTCATCAGTGTGTTAGTGACGGCATGGAGGTCACTTAAACATTTATGTTCCTCACAGCTTCATGCTGACATACCCTCCACACTGACGGAGAGCTGCTACTCACCTCATATTTGTCATTCATATGAGATTGGGCAGCACACCAAGGACATAGCGCCTAAAAACGCACTCATAAACACAACTCTACATCTAAACCTGCTGTGCAAGAAATCATTTCCCAGCAGCTTATAACCAGTGTGACAGCGCATGAGTCTGTTGTGAAGAAAAGTACACAGTGTGACTCTCTGTTAGATCCTGATCAACCCAGGCTCCATGTCGGGAAAAATGTATAGATCAACTGTAAGTAATTAGTCAAGTTGCTGGTTGGAGTGACTCTCTCCCTTTGGAGACACTAATATGGATCCTATTCATTGATCTCAGAGGGAAGACTCCTACAAGCAGCCGGAAGCAACAAATGAAACTTCTGCTCCTGTTAATGTTTTTGTCAAAGCTGGATTACATTTATTATTGGTGAGTCTCACTAATCGGTCCTGTTACAGATTCTGTCTTTATCAAAGGAAAGTTTTCTTTTATGGACATCTCAGTTTGAAAAAATGGAGGAGAAAGTTGCCACCCAGGCTGTGTCTTTTGCTGCCTGTGATGTTTTTGAAACATTATCGGTGCTGAAATGTTGGAAACACCTCCCTTAAATAGCTTCACACCACTCAAAGTAGTGCTGCATGCAGTTCAGACATGCGCCTTGTTGAAAGTGATGTGAAAATGTGACTTGGTCTGCTGCTGCTCGCTGTCATGGCCTCTACAGAAAAGTGAACGCACATTGACATTATGGGATGTAACTCCATCATGGTAAACTAATCACCTCATACTTTAGGCCCAGACATGAGAGTGGCACGAGCAAATATGCATATTTCCCAAAATGTTGGATCCTCTTTTGTTACATAATCATGTGCTCCTTATAAAAAGACTATGTTTAGGAGCCTCTTTGTGTCAGTTTGATCATTCACTATGTGTTAAATCATATAACAGTCCTGTGGAGGGATATTATTCTTGTGTGAAACAACACAGCGCACACACAGAGTGACAGCGGTTTAATAGGGGCCTCTCTGCTCATTTCAACCCTAATGGCCCCCAACATGTTAATCTAACCATGGTTATTATCATAAAAACTAGCCCCTTCGGCCTTTTTAAATCACCCTGGATCTTTACAAGGGCTTCCTGTGGATCAAAGAATAGACTTTACCCTTTTACTGTTGGTTTATAAAGCGCTGAATGGTTTAGAGGCCAGAATACTTAAAAATACTCTGCTGCTCCATTTTCTAACCATCCAGACCTCTCAGATGTAGTGAGACACGTCTGCTTAAAGCCCACAGAGTCAAAACTTACACAGAGAAGCAGCATTCATGTTTTATACAGAACAAATCTGGAACAAACTCCCATTTTCTTGTAATAAATTAGATTTGTGACACTTTGTTCACATCCTGCAGTGGAACTTACAACTCTTCTGTTTCCCCCTTATTTCTTTTACTTCAGTTTATTCTACTCTGTATTTTTCCAAAGACCTAGTCAAATGAGTCTTTTCTGTCTGAGGTGCTTCTGTGATGGTTACCAGCTTGTACAGTGTAGTTACCTCTGCCTTTGTGAGACTCTTGTCTTTATCAAGGTCCATCTTTCCAAAGGCCTCCATGCTGCGTGGCCCCCTGGACACAGTAAACACCTCCACCTCAAAGACCACAGTAGCGTTGGGTGGCACTGGACCTTTTTGAGTAGGAGGGAAAAAAAAGCAGAACACTGCAATTTTGACAGACTACGTGCATGTATAACGCTATAACACTGATTCAACATGACTAAACATTAGTATCACACTTCAGCTTAAAGGCTGGAACTGTTGGATAGCTGCATTTCGAGGGGAAACATTTTTTACTGAGCTGACTGGTGTTTAAGGTACAGTTTCAGACTTTTTGTTGAAGTGAATTGAGCAGCTGCAGCATAAATCACTGGATAACAGATTTGGCTTCAGGAGCAAAATTATGCAAATTTGTAAAGTCCTGAAAATGATTCAACACATTAATCCAGCAAGAAGAGAGAATAGAAAGCAACGTGCAAGTAAGACTCAGTTTTATTGTGATGGAAAACAAGAGAAAAAAGAAGAGGACGCCTACATTATAGCTGTTAAATAGGGAGTTCTCACTCAGCAGCTCAGTCTTGCATAGGTTTAAATGTGCTGTCCTACAGTACCCAAACAAACTGGTGTAGGGGCAACAACAGCATGCACACTCAGCAAAACCATTTCCTCCATAAAGACAGAAATAAAGTGCTAAAATGCAGCAGCTCCACAACACCACAGTCTGATAATACCATGTATATATGAACACCAAAGAGGTTAGTAGGAAACGGCATTCAAAGGTTAAACAATCCAATCAGCTGTTGGTTCTCACAGTGTGCTTAAATTCATGCAAGGAAGAAAAGAAGTAGAGACCTTCAACCTCTGTGCATGCTTACAGTTACATGCCATGTGGAGATGAGAGTCAAACACTGCAGGGGGTTGTGATGCTAAAGTGCTGCAAAAGAAGACAAGACAGCATGAAGGAAGCTTTTCTTCCACTGAGCCAGAATAACACAGTACGGTCACAGCCGCTAGTCGAAAACACTGGAAACGTTCTGAACATTCGACTCATCAACAGCAACATGTGTAACCTTCACGCTACT
Organism: Dascyllus trimaculatus; assembly: GCA_024666655.1. Taxonomy (NCBI): domain Eukaryota; kingdom Metazoa; phylum Chordata; class Actinopteri; family Pomacentridae; genus Dascyllus; species Dascyllus trimaculatus. Next base: position 30,723,004 of record CM045456.1, read on the forward strand.
GATGACCAGTGTTCAAATTCAGACCACACTGGCAGGCATTAATGCCACAAAAATATGATAACCAAACAGCAGAGACATTTTATGCATATTTTATTACATTGTGTCTACTTTTTTAACCCATTAAGACCTAAGCTCCCTCTGATCGCACACAGGTACATGTATATTGCATCAGGTCCGTCTACTTGACATGACCAGTACTTCTCAGCCTGTGAAATGTCTCCTGCGGCTCTGTCTATAGTCTGAGAGAATTACTCTGCTGGTGTCATAAGCGTTGGTTTGGGGACTGCATATTATACCAGAAAGCCTGCATTACTAACTGAGAATGAGGACTGTTTAAAACGTCGAGTTTTTAGGGAACAGTTAAGGAAAAGATGCTCGGGCTGTGAAAAATGTAGGACTGAGTGTTTTTCAGTGTGACCCAAACTAGTAAATGAAAGTTATTCTGGCTCGGGGGCATGATTTTTGACCAATCTTGTGTCTGTAAGTGTGTATCTTACAAGTCCTCCAACTGAGTGGAATGTGTGATACTAAACAACAGAAGTCTTCCTTTGACAGAATTTCTCACAGTAAACTTTTTGACATGCTTCAGCAGAGAAAGTACAGGTGTATAAATGATGGCTGCATTCATCTGGTGTTGTTTTAGTGCATTGTGGCTCACTGGAACACTTAATGGAACTGATGGGTCTGTTTAATCTATTATTTGGCAGTTCTGCAGTTTAACTGGGATTTTGGCAGCTACAGACTTCAAGCTCAGACTGGTGGCTGCCGGACAACCATAGATAAGCAGCTATTTCAGGTTAAGGAGAGACTTGGTCAGCCCCAATGTAAGTGTAGTTGTAGGGATGAAAACAGTAGAAACACATTATAGTCAGAGTTAAAATGCAACAGTGCCACTCATGTGAGGAACATCCTGCCAATAAAAGCCACTGTCTGCTGCATTTATGTACCTTTGCCCTTTTCCCCGAATGCCAGTGCAGATGGAACAGTTATCTTTCGTTTTTCTCCTGGACACATATCCATCATCCCAATGTCGAGGCCTTTGATCACTTGTCCGACTCCCAGCACAAACCACTGAGGGTGCCCATCCTTGTCTGATCGACTGAAACAGAAATAAGACAGAAACAAGCAGCATCTTAATCAACCAGGGCACATAAGCTTTTGAGTAAATCTGAGCACATGAGGACTTTCATGTTGTTGCTTCATGGATCCAGGTGAGGACTATTGAAACAGGCCTGAAAGCAGGATTAACGACAAATCTAAATATTTCGTGTTTCTACCCATTTATTGACTATAGTTTTATATGTCACATTAAAATAAAGGGGTTCCTAATTCTAAGAGACATAAAGGAGAACTTAACACACAGCATGCAGAGTTAAGCCTGTACTGAGGAGTCATTACTCACCAGGATGCTTAATAATAATCATACATGACGTTTTGTGTCAAAGACTTGCAAAACATCAAACTTTCTTGTAAAGATAATACTTTTTAGATGCAGATGCTTTTTTTTCTTATCCCACAAACCTGCAGTAAAACTGGGAACCATCTTTGGCGAGGTACCCATCGTAGTGAGCGTTGATCAGATCTCCTCTCTTGCTCCTCTGAGTGCACTCCTCGGGCTTAAATAAAACTTCAGTCTTCACCTCTCCGTCCAGCTCCTCCGCTGAGGCCCAAACGGACCATAAAGTCAGGTGCGAGGACACAAAGAGGCAAAGTGTGCAGCTCACAAACTTCCACATCATGCTGCTCTGCTTTCGTGGCAACTTCTGAAAGTGACGTTTGAATGCAGCGGAGGAGGACGTCGGCAGGGTTGCAGTTATTCTGTCCTGAGTTTAGACTGTCAGGGTGAACGCGCGTACAGATACCGACTCTTTTAATATAATTGGCCCAAACCGGGGACTCGGCCTTGCCTTACACATCCCTCACCGGGCTGGAGAAACTTTCTGGAGGCAGTCGTGGCTGTAGGAGCGGCACACAGCCTTGTAATAACCTTCCTGACAGACTGAACTAAGGGCAAAAAAATCCCAAGGATACTCCGTTCAATTCAACGAAGTATCAAGAAAATCTTAGTGATACCCATTAAAAAACAGCACAAAGTAGAAAATGTTGTACTTTAGTATATGTATTAAATAAAAAATATAAAATTTAGAGTCTGTTAATCAGCATGCAGCAAAGTGTGGCGGCGATATACGACTTAAAAAATGTATGTATATATGTATGTATGTATGTATGTATGTATGTATGTATGTATGTATAAATACATAAAAACATAGCCGAGTAAAGGCAGAATAATAACGTCAATACAGGAACTCATTATATTCAAATGGGGCAATTATTTCTTTTACAGCAAACATTTTGTACAGCCACAGAAATTAATAAGCCATATCCATAACGTTTATCAACAGTCGCAAGAAAGGTCAGCGCTAATAGGGCCAATAATCTTACGGTCCATATTTGATAGACATAAAGATGGACGAATAGCGAACTTGAGAGCGTCATAAATTATCTTTAAAATACTACGTCAACCTCATTTTCTCCAATAGGAGTCTCGGGGGCGGGGCCTTAGGGGGCCTATATATTTTTGGACGCCGGTGTCTGTGACTCATCGCATCTCAGACAGGCAACGCACTGAAAGTGATTCCTTTACAAACCCGCAGTCTGTACCGGATCTATTTGGAACCACACATTTTTCTCTCATTGCCTGACAGGATTGAGATGTTACATTTTAGGTTCTCGACAGTGCTTAAGGAGTTGTTTGAAGCCACCCTCAAGCGTCCCTCTCTCGGCTCCAGACAGAAGACCTGGTTACCGACACGCCACTGCTGCTTCGGCGCCGCGTCTATTGATGCCCGAGCTGTGTCTACTCAACTGAAGGTCCTCCATGCCGCTGTCCACCGCCCGGCGCTCCGCACCGCGCCCTGCGCCGCCCCGTTCCGCTCGTACTGTGCGAAAACTGAAGGTGCTGCTGTGGAGTTGGACGAGCAACTGAAGAAGGATGGTGTCGGCAGCGAGGCAGCCAGCGACAAGTAGGTTTCAAGTAGTTTCTTGAGGAATGAACCGCCTGACTCCATGATATGACGCATAGAGGCGGATGCAGCATTTATCAACCGCCACAAACGCGGTTATTAGGTAGCGCTCAGTCATGAGCTAACTTAACATCCTCTCCTCACTTGACACAAATGTAATAGGCTATATGTATTATAGTTTTTTTTTAAAAGCCTCAACCAAAACACCTGTAAGTAATATGTAAGAATATTCAAGCTAACCATGATGGCCTATCTTCGCTATCACACCATGTGTGACTTGCTCATACCGGCTGCAGCCTCCGGTGGCTTTGTGCCAAGTACCGATATAAATACACCGTCTTTAAATACCAAGTTAACCTAAAGTTAATTGGAATTTCAGTTAGCCAGACCGGCTTATACGTATTGTTAGGCTGGCTATCTGTTCCTGTGTAGATAAGACGCCGCATGGTGCAACAGTTTTGAAAGTGAAACAGCAGCAGGCCTGCTATAAGGTCAGGCATGAAGTAGAGCCCGAGGGTTTACCCACTGACAGACTGTAGTCACACAGGGCAACCAAAGTACCACAAAGTCGTCGATGTAAGAAACTAGAGTTCTTATGTGATATACATTTCACTTTGCTGGATACAGTAATAATTACTGTCGTACTCGAAGTCAGTGTGTACTGGTTTATGAGGCTTCTAGTCATTTCGGCAGTGACCTCCCACTCCCACAGAAGTGACTGTAGGTCACAGCTGGCGGCCTGCTCCATACTGACAGTGTCTGCTTTCTGTCCCATGATAGAAAATGTGTGTAGGGGGAAAACCAGTTGAAGCCTGAGTGTGGCTTCAACTCTACGCCTGACAGTAATAAAACCATCAAAACAATAAAAAAGATGTATTTATTTGGATATTTTATTTGCTGTTCGTTATAACTAAGTAACACACCGATACGAGGTTCCACGTGAACAAATTTTGCTAACAGAAAATAACAGTGAGAGTGCACTGGCAACTATTGTTAGAGGACCATATATTGCCATAATGTTTGTTTTACAAAATTAAAGAACTTGCTTTAAATACAAAGCCCTTTAGTGATTTTGAAGTCAGCTGTCCAGGTGGAAATGTGAAATCTATGCCCTTATGAAATATTGGATTTAAGTTATTATATTGTAAATTTCACATGCCACGTTTCATTAATTGCTGCCAGCTGGCTTTCTGTACAGCAACTGAAGTCCATGTGTTTTCCTGTGAAGCGAGGCAGTTTTTACGTGTCAGCTCAGTGCAGCCAGAATTGCTGGGATTTTTCCTGACCTAGATATGAAGATGCACATGGACGGGGCGGCGTCATCTCTAAGATATGAGAATAGGGCGGTGGCTTTTCTCTGCTAATGTATATGCTACATTTCTCAAGACTGTGGTATGTAGCCGCTCTTGGTCAGTGGATTTCCTGTTTGTAATAATCATTTTCCACTGTTTGGCCTTAATGTAGTTGTAGTGTGTAGTTTTGTGACCATTTGCACTTTTTTCCAACACACCTTATGTTTTTTCCATGCTTTGGGGATAAGTTCCTGGAACTTTATTTCTCACACTTCTGTGTTACCTAGTACAAGTTCAAGGTAACTTTTGGGGTTGCTTACAGATGTGTATATGGTATGTGTAGATGGCATCGTCAGTGTTTGAAGGGAAGAGGCCATTTAGAGGGAGCTATATTCCACAAATACAGTGTAAACACAAGAATGAAACTACCACCAAAGACTATACATTCACGTTAGTTTATTACATGCTGTAGAGAAAAACCACAAATAGGAATGCTGCTAGTGTTTGATCCTGCAGTGTAGCTAATGACACGCCAGAAGGCTTTAATCAATGCCGTGCAAATATCTTTGCATTGAGTTGGTGATATTTTGAAGACAGTTTGTAGCTTGAGGGATATGCAAAGCAGGTGTCTTCATCTAAGTCTGAAGTGCAATGTTTGAATGTGTGTGTGTGCACACGTTTAGATGCTCTAGATAACACCATCCATGTGAGCTTACAGTTCTCAGTACTGCGCTTCATATCTAATGGGTCAGAAGAAGTGCTAATGGGCATGTTGAGGATGTTGTGTTTGTCAGGTTTCTGATAATGATTCACAACTTAAACCAAAAAAGGAAATGTGGTGAATCACTTCCACTCCATTCTGTGCACTGAGAAACAATCTCTGGAATATGCAAGGCATCGCAATGAAATGTCTATTTTGATTACAATATTTAAAAAATAATATCACTACACACTGCACTATCAAGCTGTAAGCCAGCTGTGAATTAAAGAAAAAACTCTTTTGAGGTGTTGCCTGGTATAATTACATTGAAATTGCAGTGCTAGATTGCAGTGTCATTACTGTTGTAGTAATAACTTTCTTGGCTCAGCACCATCTACCTTGAGCAATCTGTGAGATCAGTTGCAGCTTTAGTGGGTGGAAGTGGATAGGATTAAGATATCAAAAACAGACAAATGACTGTTGAGATACACATGACAAAAACAGAAAGTCAGTGATACACTTGGTGTTAAGCTCTAACCCACTGCTTAGTGAAACTAAGCTCAGTGTTAAGTCACTGATGTGATCCTCCAAGGGATATTTCCTCACTCTGAGGTCAAACAATTTAATACTACAGTAAGCTGTATGCAGCATCTAATCTGTATCTTGAACCTTGGATCCACATTGTCTCCCTTTCAAATCTTTTAATCCATGATCATTTTAGGATTCCTTGAGTCCTAAAGTACCTGTGGTATATATACTGCTATTTATGGTCATGTGTCCCAATACAGGATTTTTGGGCGCTTTTCAAAACTATAAAAAAAAATAGCCAAGTAAGCTGCCACTAGTACTGCACTCTACTCCCTATGGACTGTCACTCCTTCACAGCAAAGAAAGATTGTTAAAACAAAGCCTTGTCTCTACCTTGTATCCAGGAAACTGAGAGTGTTCTGCATACACCAATGAGCAGCCATCGAATGGCAAATGGACTGAGCCATCTGCCCGCAAGGATTTTTAAATGTACAATACGGACAAACAAGGCGTTTAAGACGGTATTCACACGTGATCTGTTTGCAGTTAAAACAGACCCTGGTGCATTTGCTCATGTGTACAGGACTAGACACTGCTGCCATTTTCTTGCTTTGGTTAGCATTGACAATATAGTAATGTCCTCAGAAAGGGAATATTTAGTGTCTCTCGAGAATGGTTCAGCCTTTGTTCACTTTCCAGTAGATATGCATGTTAAAGTACAGACACTTACAGATTCTAAAATTGTACTGTCCAGTCCCAAACATGGATTATCCTGGCAACATTAGATTTCACCACACTCCTTCAGAGCCATGGGAGATGTTATACAATGGTTTTTAAAGGCAAAGTGGGACTCCTCATAGCTAATATATTTATCCTGATTCAAAGAGTTGGTGCACTATTTATTACAAAAATACATCCAAATCTGCCTTGTGTTTTCCGCTGTTGCTACACAAAATATCTGCCATGTGGCCCATGGGTGTTTTAGAGCAGAAAGTGCACTCTCAAGAAAGGCAAACACACCTCCCCCACTAAAGAGCGTGTTTGGTGGTTAATGAGCGTTTCACAAACGTGAATAATTTCTCAGTCCCACTTGCAGTAGCAAACACACTTTAAGTGTTGTTATACAGATTGTGTATAAGGTTGTGTCTGTTTTAATGGGTACTTTTTTAGTTTTCGCACTAGTTCATCTATCCTTAGCTCAGCATGCTCATTAGCATGTCACAATAAATGAAGTACCATCTTTGCACATCACACACAGACATACTTTACCTGCAGATCTTGTTTAGTTTTTGTTGTGACTGCGTGGTGCACATTCTGATTGTGCTGTTTGAAAGGGCTGTTGTAGAGACAGATGTCAGGTCAGTAACGCTCCCTTTTGATTATGCATGCATGACAGACAGCATTTCAGTGAATCGTGGTTTGTTTGCACACGTTCAGTCGATGTTACCTTGGCTGTATCTGGAGTGTTTACTCTGTGGAGAACAGAAAATGTGCCAAGAGGAGAAAAGATGACAGCGAGGAGACTGAATCCTGAGATTACAAATGCTGATGTGGCCATTGTGCAGTGCAGCCACAGCCTGACTGAGCTAAATCAGCAGCATTAAATCTTTCATGGAAATTTGCTTTTGTATTAAAGTCTGCGAAGAAAGACATTATTTCTTCTTGGTGGTGTAAGACACAGAGTTACTGCCAGGTTTGTGCAGACGGGGATTTTGATTTTCCTAGTTTTATTTGTGGGCTGTCTTGGTTACATGCGACATGAGGTCATCCCTTAAGGTGCACTGTTTTCCACAAAACTGCTACAACTTCTTTCACAAGGGTGTAAAACTCTAACTTGTCTTGAAAACTTGAATTTGATATTCTTTGCACTGAGCTGGGTTTGCTCTGCTGCAGACGACGGTGCTGTGTCATGACCAGCGTGTGAACAGGCCATGATGTTGGCTTTATTAATCCAAGCGCCACAGAGGAGCGGGCAGGACTAAAGACAGGAGAATTTCTGGAATTTAGGCAGCGTCTAACACTGCTTCAGACTCTATTACTAAACATGCGCGTGAGTTGACGCGTATTAAGCGGGCAATGTGTTCAATCAAAAATAATGTATCAGAGATGCCGTACTAGTAACCAGTCATTAGACTGTGTTAAGTCATAGTCATATGTGGCCAACTATTGTCTCTCCTGAAAGCAAGTGTCAAAGTTAGTTGATGTTGTTCTCAATCTCATTCCTGTCCTCTAATTTTCGACCTTCGGCTTTTTGGTCGCAAAAGCTGTTAGAACTTCATAAGATTGTTTTAGTTTGCACATTGTGTAGCTCTATCTCAGTGGAAGATATAAATTAGTTTGATATTTGCTCTAATTAATATTACATAACTGACATCAGAATCGGCATCAATCTGCTTGTTACTTTGGCTAATGTTTCTTTTTCACAGTAGATTTTGGCAGCAAAAGACACAGGTGGAATAATAACTGGGGTCTTTCTGAGTGGAGTTTGCATGTTCTCCCTGTGCCTGTGTGGGTTTTTACTGGATGCTCCTTCTTCCTCCCACAGTCCAAAGATATGGGGAGGTTAACTGGTGATTCTAAATTGTCTGTAGTTGTGAATGTGAGTATGTTTGGTTGTCTATCTCTCTGTGTGGCCCTGTGATAGACTGCCCTGTGTACAGGTGAACCCTGCCTTCACCGTAAGTCAGCTAGGATAGACTCCAGTCCTGCCACAACCACACAGATGATTTAGTGGTGTATAGATAATAGATGGATAGATAGTTGAAAGATTCTCATATTGTGCATTCTTGTTCACTGTCACAGCAAACCTACTGGAATTTAGCCATTGTTCACAAAATTTGCTTCATCTATGACAAGTCAAAATCTCTGCTGTGAAAAAAGTCTGTTATTCCCATTTTTTGTGCCAGTTCTGCTTTTACTTCATCATTGTCCCTTGATTAATCGCTGAATGGTACTCATCATGTAGCACTACCAACAGGAGACATTGATTAATGTTGTTCTTTATCCATACTAAAGTCTTCAATCACTTCATAGTACAAACACACACACCTTTGTGGCTAATGCTTACATTTGGATTGCCTATTTCTAGTATGTGCCACTAAAATCCTTCACTAATGTGATAAGCCTATAACAGCTACAGATAAGCTTTGTGTTTACACTGACATGACAGGTGGGAATAGGCTTTATTGTGGCACTTGCTAAAGGTCAATCATGCTGCATGTCAACTAGGCTGTTGGACTGTAGTTACTTTAATTTACATGGCAGCAGCTGTTTATTTTATCCTGCTTCTCTGCTTCACTTCAGAATCAACTCTATAAAAACGACTTTACAATATAAAAGCACAGAATTAGAATTTAAAGTTTCTCACATGAAAGGAATTTTAGCAATGGTTATTTGTTTACGTACTCTTACATTACTAGAAGTTATACATATGTGCCTCTACCATTTTGTAATCTAGGAGAAGAAATGCAGGAATTCTTCCCAGTTTGGAGGATTTGCTCTTCTACACAGTCGCAGAAGGTCAAGAGACAATGCCTGCTCACAAATTCCTCACGGTAAGTCCTTTATATTCAGTTCAGCTCGGTGGTTTTGTCTAAGTACCGATAAATGCACTAACGCCTATCTTAGTGGTCACATACCTCATGGTGAGAACCTCACTAGCATGAAATGACCCCAAGTTGTGTCCAAAGTTTTGTATTTTTCTCATACATAGTTTCACTTTCGTTTTTCATTCAGTTATTTTTGTTTCTGTTGTCATTCTGTTATTTCAGGCACTTAAAGCCACTGGGCTTCGCACTGGAGATCCCCGACTGAAGGAATGCATGGACACCCTCAAAGAAACTCTAAAGAACACTTCAGATGGCGTTACGCTGGACAGGCACCTTTTCAAGAAGTAAGACTAGTTGTGTCTTGTTTGCATGTGTCATCTCCACCTACATTAGTGGCAATTTCTAACCATATTTCTCAAGAACCTACACTCACTCCGGTCTCAGTAAAGCATTCTATACATTTTCATAATCCTGTTTTTTAATAAGCAAATTTACACTGTCATGTTTAGATTTGCGAAATACGAAATATATCAGTCAAACATTTCGGGATCCATCAGATCTCACTATTCCTTATTGGAGGAAGAATCAAATCAACAGACGAAGTGTATATTTTGGCTGCGTTTTACTAAAGTTCTTGATGTATTTATTGTGGCATCGGAATTAGTTGAGTTGAATGAAATATTTGTACCACCAGTATTTCTGTGTATGGGACACCAGACTTTTTAAATACTGCAATGACTCGTTTTTCATGCGCAGACCATGATGGGATACCAGTATAACCTCAAGATTCCCAAAGACACAGTTTTTCTAAAAGCTACTAGATACTTAGTGATGGAACACCCTGGACAGTACTCAGGAAACCCCCAATTTCCTTCCTTCCTTTCTGTAAAAAACACGTAGATGTCAGGAAGTTGATCTTTAACATTTTAGTTTCACTTTTTCTAGTATGTGTTTTGGTACCAATATTTAAAAAAGACTTTGGGGGATTTTGGAATTTGTTTGTGTGACTGACACTTGTGTCTGAGCCAGTCAAAATCTATCATGGCGTTTGACACTCATTTGTCCATAGAAGCTCGCTCTGCTTGGTACAGTTTTTTTGGCTCTACTGGCCACAAATGTGAGCATCGGCATCTGTGAAATCCTATATAATGATGTTCAAGGTTTTCTACAGTCAGTGAAAACTATCATTCATCACTATATGGATTCATGTTGGATCAAGCCACATGGGTAAAATAAGCAGCTGATCAAAATGTGACGATGAAGCTTCTTCATCAAACACTTGTATTAACATTCACCGAAGTTTGTCAGACTTCAGGGTTGAAAACTTGGTTGACAAACTTTACCTTCAGTTGCATGCAGTCACAGTGTTTTAGCATGCTATTTGTGGTTTATTCATCAGGTGTGTCCAGAGCAACATTGTCCTGCTCACTCAGGCCTTCCGCAAGAAGTTCGTCATCCCAGACTTCCAGTCCTTCACCTCCCATATTGATGAGCTGTATGAGAGTGGCAAAAATCTCTCTGGAGGACAGGTGTGTCCTTAGATCCATGACAGTTTTTTCTCCCAGTGCATCATAATTATTATTTATTGCATACAGATTCATTTCCATCAGTCTGTTTGGACAGTCTGGTTTCAGTCTGCATTCAGATGGTATCAAAGGTGTAGATCAGTCTTTGATTACATATCCAGAAAGGAAGCCAGTGGCACACTGATCTGATTGTAAGTCACTGCATTAGCAAACCATCATCTTGCTCTTGAAAGAAAGATCCACCCTTATACATGTTAAAAGTATCATTGTGGTGTTCTCAGCAACAGTCAGCGAGCTGCTACTTTCACACATTGGTGTGGGATTCTATTTGGCTGCACCTTTCTGTTTGTTGAGTCATCTCTTTGGTGCTAGCTGTGAAAATGTTCAGACATCTAAAACGAGAGCAGCAAAATCATAAATATAGTAGAATAAACGGCAGTGATTCTCAGATAGTATAACTCTGTCACAGTGAAGCTCCTGCTTTCAGCGGTAAAGCATATGGTAATTAATTGTGTAGTGGAGGTAGTACATGGGCCAAGAGAGGGGATTGTAGTCACGAAAGGGATGGACCCTTTTCATTTCAGACATTTGACTTGTGAAATCAGAAAAGGCACCAGTGGAGTTAAGAACATTATTAATGCTGCAGGGACAATTAATGCAATAGAGCACTGATTGTTCATGTTCATTTTTTACACCAGTACTTTTCAAGTCAAAAATATTTGCTTTGAAAATGGTGCACTGACATGTATGCATACATCCACACGAAGCCTGCTGGTTTAAAAAAACACCGTTTTCAGCATTTTTAGGTTGTTTTCCCAAAGATTTTCATTTAAACTGAAGTAACTAAACAAGAGCAAAACTGATACATTTTTCCATCATGGTTCTCTTTCAGAAATATTACCTATTAGGCAGGAAACAGTACTTCCTTTACATTTCTGCACTATGAAGATATTATTATTTTCCAGAACTTTGTTTGCCACTTTGTTGTGTGGCCAACATTTTAAGACTTATGCACTGCCAAAGGCATTTAAAAAATCTGTTTTCAGATGTCAAAAGCAACTTTATAATGTAGACGAGGTAAAAATGGAGAGAAAATCAGCTTTCAGATAAGGCCGTCATTAGCCTTAAAGAGAAAATGCAAGAAATTACTTTTCCTGAAATAGTGTGTTAGTGTTAAGAGAGGTAAAGTAAACAAAAATAATCCTAATTTAACTACGTTTCATATGAGTGTCTGAGGGTGGATTATTCCTTTCTTACCTGCAGATGAGGATTTGACCCAGTCAGTGTTGTTATTGTGCTTTGTGTGTCGTGTGTGACTTTCCATTGAAGCCGGAGCCTCAGCAGACGTCAGCGGTGTAATCGGACCCGCTGCTGTGCTGACAGTCTTTCAACCGCCTTATCTCTCTTTCAGGTTGCAGACTACATTCCTCAACTTGCCAAATTCAGCCCTGACCTGTGGGCAGTCTCTCTGTGCACAGTTGATGGACAGAGGTGAGAGAAAGTCCTTTTCAGGACATAAGAATTAAAGGATCAAAATTCAACTTTTGATTTGTAGCGTGTTATTTTTATCATTTGCTTGATGTTTCTCAGTCAGCATTGTAACAGCAGCTTTTTCTGCTGTGAGCATTTCTGTGTGAAATCACTGTGTCCTGCCTCATGCTTGTTACAAACTTGCCCAGTGGCATCCAGTAGTTTCAGTTAGGAATGTAAACAGGCCAGTTTTATTTTAATTGAAGCAACTGAAGACATAGTCTGTGAGGTTTTTTTTAAACAAAACATTAAATTTCAAATACTTTATTTTAGCAGTCTGCAGATGGTAAAACATGATTAATCTAAAGCGCCACAAGATGAGGGTGGACAGAATAAAAGAAACACCTGCAATGAAATTAATTCAACCTACTTTGAAGCTTAAAGTATGAAAAGTATATTTTAGAGAATACTATTGATTTAACTTCATGGTTTTATTTATTGTAGGACATTAGAGTATCATATACAGGTGTATTTTCCAGAAAACACAAAACTAGTACAAAGGGCCAGAGTGTCGTGGAATGATGTCAGCAGGTGTTTTGATCAGCCTGTTCACTGATAGGTAGTTGTAAAATTCCATATAGGTGTGCCTGTTAGGTTTGTGGAACAGCGGAAGTCATAAAGATAAGAGAGTTCTGTTATTGTGCTGCAATGTTGATGTAACTTGAGTTTGTGGTTTCCGGGAATACTGACACATTCTTTCATAAATTAGCATTGATATTCTTATTAATTATTATAAATTAATAATAACTATTAATAATTATGTCCTCTAATTTGTTTCCGTTGTAGTTTCTTAATATGAATTTCTTTTTTTAGTCATTTAAATAGCAACTGTTTCAATAACGTGTAATCTTTTTGCTGTTGCAGACACACAGTTGGAGACACCAAGGTCCCCTTCTGCTTACAGTCTTGTGTTAAGCCTCTGAAGTACGCCGTTGCTGTTCATGACCATGGCACAGAGTATGTGCACAGCTTCATTGGGAAGGAGCCAAGTGGCCTCCGCTTTAATAAGCTCTTCCTGAATGACGATGGTAAGATTTCAGAGTTTCTTTTTTCCTCTGCCTTTACATTTATGAAGTCTGCGTTTGTGAGGAGATCAACAACCCATATGCACAAATTTTCCTTCCCAAAATAATGCTGGAAACCTGATGTAAGTTTATTATGATATGTGGTGTCAGCAGAGGCCCTTTGCTCTCTTCAGGCAGCTGGTGTTTCCTGTTTTGTAGAATAGCATTGTTGGTATTTAAATCATACAGTTTGAAAGTGGGACTCAACTTAACAGTGTAAGTGCATCCTTCTGTTCAAACTGCTAGTGACACTAACTCCAACTGTTTTAATGCTTATTTGTTGGTATGTGTCTGTAAACAAGGGCATGAGATTATTAAATGTAAATCATGGAAAAGATATTTATTAAAGAGGCATGCTTTCCATGCTTTCAGTTTTCTCCCACTGCATTTTTTGCATTTTTCCCAGAGTGCTATTGCTACATTTCCCCATGACCCCAGTGATTCTTGGTCAGGCAGTCGGTCACTACCTTTGTAGAGAATTACTCATCAGTGCTGATCGACTGTCTCGCTCTAGCATCAGGGAGACAAAGAATGAGAGCTGTGACTGAGCTGCCAAGTAAATGAGTCAGACGCTGGCATTAGAAGGACTTGTGCACAGTTTGTTTTGCTTTAGCAGGACTGTGAAAATTCACATTGTTGGGTTGAACTGATGGGAGTGGCTACCTACCTCATGTGGAAGCATGAATAGTCATCGAGGTAGTGGCTGGTCTGTCAGAGGAAATGCCTGAACCCCATGGCTGAAGCTTAACTTGCTGACATCTTATCGCCATATCCTGCGTGGGAGTTTTGCCCATCTTCTGCCAGGATAGCCTTGTGATTGTACTGTTGTGTAAGAGGATGACATACCAGCGAGGAAATGTAGGTGATGTAAGCGTGAGCTCTTTCAGAGGTCTCAGGGAGGGGAGCTTCCTCAGTCGTCATGGATTTTACACGGCATTGCTACAACTAATGGGAACATAAAGTGAGCTCACCTTAGGGATTAACAGCAGCTTCTATTTACTGTTTTAACTCTCTTGTTGGGGGCAAAAGGGGGTGCATGTCAGGAGTCATGTGATGTGACCAGCTTGCGAATGATTTGGATGAATACACGACTTGACTTTAATATTTATGTTATTTTCTTTAACTAAAAATAATATGTGTTTGGTTGGTACGCCAGCTCTGGATTATTTTTGACTCTGTGCCACTTGGTGAATACAGATAACCATCCTCCCCCACACCTCCACACACTGAAAGCACTCCTGCCTGGCCAGAGAGGGAGTGTAATAATTTCTTTAATGTGTACATACACATTTTTCTCACTGGGGCTTGTTATGTAGCAAGTGTTTAGAGTCAGTTTTGATGCAGGTACAAAGCTCAGTTTAGAGATACAAGGACAAGTTGGCACACAAACTTTGTCAGCTTGCAGTTCAAGCATGTTCCAGAATTGACAGCCATATGAACATACACACTTGGTCACCTGCCATCCGACTTTCCAATGCAAATATGCTTTTAATACATCATGCTGCTGTTGTGTTTATACTTTAATAAAGGCAGCACTCATCCTCTGTAATGTTTTATCCATAATATCTTGAGTCAATGTGTGCTCTGCATGTACTTAATTCTCAGTGTTTGATCTGTCTATATACAGAGCTCTCAGACTGAACGTTTGCACTTTGATCCTCTATAGCATGCTAACTGAGCTCTTGTTGTTTTACAGATAAGCCCCATAACCCCATGGTGAATGCTGGCGCTATTGTTTGTACTTCACTGATAAAGGTAAAAGCAGTCACACTTTTGTTCCCTTCATGTGTTTTTAGCCTGTGTCATTTCCTCTGAAACCTTAGCAAGAGAATTCCGTGTATGGTTGGTATCACAAAACTGAGATAAAATGAAGGTTAAGGTAAATATTGGTAGCAGATAAGACTTGACTGTTAGCAGTGGCCCAATGAACCTTTTTTGTTTGTTTGAACACAACAAAACCCGCCGAAGAAGACTCACAATAATATAACAAAACAATAATAATAATAATAATAATAATGATTTAACACCCTCTCCTCATTTGTTCAACCATTTTCTTAAACTCTTTAATTTTGCTGTCTTGTTTCAGTAGACCATAGAACTTGCTTTGTAGTCAGATATTTATGACTCTTGACAAAGTATTTCTAGGTCACTACCTCAGTCCCCTGCCATGTGTCTTGCTGTGGTGATTAAGACTTGTGCTAATCCTTCCTGAAGGACACTTAGTTGCCCCAGCACACATGCTGTTACTGTCCCAGCTGAAAATAACCTGTACAGGGCTCCAGTCAAATGCAGGTGCGCACACACCAGCAACAGTTTGTTAAAGCCAGATCATAAAAGACACAAGAGTTTGGTGTTTAAACTTCTCCTAGGTAACTCATGGTGAGGACAGACTGACAGTATGTTGGCTTTTCTAGTGAGAGAAATGAATCACCCGTCATTCGGCTGCAGCTTACAGTTTCGCCCCTAATAGCGTCATAGCTGGTATTGATCATTCTAAAGTTAATCGTTAATTCTTTAACCATACCAGTCTCTTTGCTTGCTCAATTAGTGCTTCCAGTAAATTATTAGCACACATGTATACTCACATAAGAGCTGTCTATAGCACCTTTACTGTGTGCCAGCTCTGTTCTCACAGCTACAACACGGCGTTGCAGTTATTTTTATTTTTATACATTTAAATGAGCTTCTTTCACTTTATAAACTGGATTTTTTTTACACCTTATGGTTCTTACTTCATAATTATCAACTTTAAGGATTGGTGTTTGCAGCTTTTTCTAGAGGTGACCTTTGTTATGTCCAGTTTTTGTCCCAACTACTTGGACTTTGAACTGAACTGTATGACTAATGACGTGCTTCATCCTTGGTACATTAACATTGTTACTGCAAGAAACAATTTACTACCTAAGCTTTTAGATATGATTAGTAGTTTCTATATGACTTTAGAGTAAATAAGCTAGAGAGGGAAGATTGTCACAGAGTAATTTAACTTGCGATTGTGCCAAAATCATCTATCCTTCATGTATGTAGGGGCATGCTGAAGCATGTGGCCTGTTTGTTTTTGATTCGGTGTTGGACCACTTCAAAGTAATAAGCAACCGAGTAGAACAGAGTAGCTCAGGTCTGTGTGTTTTCAGTGTCCATATGTTGTTGAAATTCCATTTCCTATTTTTTTTTTAAGTTTTCTTTTTCACCTGTGCCTCTTGTTCATTATCACCTTTCAAATTTAAGCCTATTTAAAATAAGTATACTTGCCTCATATTCTTGATGAGAAGGTTTCACTGGACAGGAAGATCATTCAGGTGCATTGGCACTATTCTGAAAAATGTTGCCATATTAGATTTTACGTTGTGCTTTTGTGTCGTGACAGCTTGTCCTATATGCAGTCACCTGAACTGGACAAGAGTGATCATTACACAAGAGTGATTTGGGAAAAATATGTAATTTCTCCTTTTGTGATAGAGATTGCAATTTGATTTGTGGTAAATATTTTATAGTATTCCAGCCTAAGTTCAATACTTGTTGTGTAAAAAAAAGTAAAACATCTGATACCATCAAAGCATTTAAACCCTGGGTCAGATGTGCTGTATAATGTATATCCTGAAGTGCAGCTTTAGAGTTTTACTAATTGCATTGTATTGAAACATTTCAATATGAAATCAAGCAGTTGTTCAATACAGCATAGACACATACATTGTGTCTTTTATTGTGCATTTAAAATGAAGATGACACAATTGATTAAGATGACCAGTTGTCACAATGGTGTGTTTTTAAATTATTTCATCAGATGTAAAAATTTCTGCCACAGTGCTACAAATGACCTGTCTACAGTGCTGCTAAACAGGATTGACAGACAGAACTGTCTAAAGTCACAATATACTAAGTCCACGATGCACAGCTGGCAGTACAAGTAGAAGGATTTAGAGCAAATGGTGTGCTAGTGAAATACACATTAGTGATCACAAACAGTTGTTTTTTTAAAAGAATAGTGATGAGAACACTCTAAGAAATATCATGTCAGTTTGTCGAAGCTGCTTAATTGCAATTAGATCACTAATAAATGTTTTTATATCCACAAAAGAAAGAATCCCTGTTTGTAATACAAGTGTCACATCATGGGGACATGTCTGCAAAGAAGAACTAAATTAATTACTCAGCTCTGCAGCTTCCCTCAGACATGTTCATATGCTGTAATCAGTTGATGCTGCTTCATACTGAGCTGGATTCTAGATGTTTGGCTACCTCAGCCACACAACCAGAGGCAGGGGCAAACATCCAGTCAATATAAAAAAGATCATTCTGGGTTGTAGGGGGGAGTTAAGTTGTGGAGCTGAACAACAGACAATTTTGTTTATACATCATCAGTTTTAGCGCAAGTTGGACAATGTAGTTGTAGAGCAAAGCTTAGGATTTTGATCTCATGCTTCAAACCCTGGTAGCCGTCCTGCTACAACAGGACTCTGGTCACTTTACTCAATTTTTGTTTGGCAAGAAATGGCTCCAACAAGTAACTCCCTCTCACACCACTAATATTCTTACCAATGTTTCTGTTTATGTGTAGATTTATTGTGATCTACTGTGATAAATAGTGAGCCTTAGTGTAGATATGTATGTTTTTTTTAAAAACTTAGGATAGAACCACACAACTAAGTTTCCCCCTGCTTAAATCTTGCTATACTGCCAAGCATGTCTCCAACTCTGTTTGGAAACAAATTATTATTATCATTGATCTTTTTACCTTACTCTCAGAATGCAAATATTTTTCCTAAAATCTTGAACTATTGCTTAAACACTGACTGGTGGGTTAGTGAGCAGGTCTTTGCTAGGCTAAGACAAACCAGAATGGCATATACTCTATTTTTAAATCATTTGTATCAGAAGATTTACCTTTTCCTTTCTCCTAGATGCCACGTAATGTAACGAAGGCCCCCCCTACATACTCCGGAGCCTTATAATAGCTGCACCTCTGTGCAGAAATGAAGTCAGACAGGTTGCTCAACAGTTTTCTTATTGATTTATGTTGCAGACCGAGATAGTTACTTTTGCAGGGCACTCTTCTATCATACTGAAAACCTGTTAAACTGCCTGCAAAGCTGCAGAAAACAAACCCAGATATGATTCAAAGACATCACCTCACATTTGCTAAGAAGATAATGTGTGTCTGTGTTCATATCAGCTCACCATGTCATCAGTGTCTTAAATGTGTTGCCTTTTTTAAAACAATTTAATTGAAGCACAAATGTGAAGCCGTTGGTCAGGTTGCTCAGTTACCTTTTAACCTCGGTGGGAAATGAGATGGCTGCTCTGGCAGTATGCCCCAAACTGTTATTACATGGTGCTTGAAGGCTACATGTTGTTGCTGTTTTTGTATGTTGCATATTTTCCAGACTTAGGAACTGTGGGAAATAATGACTGCTGCTGCAGGTCAAATGACGTTGGTAATTTTTTCTTCCTTTTCCATATCTATCTCCTCACTCTCTCCCAATCCCCCGTCTTTTCTCTCTTTCTCCTCCAATCGGCTCTGTAGAAACCCCATTTAGTGACTCTTTAACACTTCCATCAGTGTCACTTTTTTCTGCAGTTTACTGTACAACTTAAAATGTACTCAGTCACACTTGACTCAATATTTGTAAAGTTAAAAACTCATCCAACTCATCAGTATTCCAGTGTTTTAAACATAAAAAATACTATAGCACTTAAATGTGCATGTGTCCATTTCTGTTTTGCTGTGTTTCTTCCTGGTACTAGGCAGCGACAACGATCTTGTGATTTTGATAAATGCACACTGAACTACAAGCTGTGAACTTTATTCTCAGGAAAGCCATTCCTCCTTTTTTCCCTCCTTCTTTTCCCTCTGTTTTTGCTGACAGCCTTTTTGCACAAATGACACCTTTTGACCTACAGTAGATGCACATCTTCAAACACATACACAACCACTCCTCCATTATGGTAACTCATAATACAAACTTTCCCGTATGCACCCATATCTCTGTGCATGTCATACTTTATGTAGAAACATGCACACAGTCAGGACTGTTAGATCTAATTTTATTTTATTACAAGTGAATGTTAGGCTAAACATAATACTGAGTACCAATTTGCAAACAGTGAGATGCCATAGTGAGATGTAATGTGAACATAAGCTCTGGCAATGCACATGTGTACTAAATCTCCCTTTAACTCCAATAAGACTTCCCACTTTGTAACCCATTTGCAAGTCAATCGCATTCATATTTTGTATCTATATCTGTACTTGTATAACTCCTGGAAAATCTCACATATGTGATTTTTACATTTTATTTGTAATAAAACCTATTCGTACTTGCTAATTCTGCAGTTTTTTTGTCAGCAGTATCATTTATCATTTTAGTCTTACCTTTAATGATGCTGTGTTTGTCCTCTGCAGTGCCTCTTGGTGAATGAACAGTACTAACTGCTTGTTCTTTTTTTCTCTCCACAGCAAGGTGCAGGCAATGCAGAAAAATTTGACTATGTAAGTATTGGTCAGACCTGAGCCACACCTTGGAGTCAAAAGTATCTGTGAAGTGGTAATATTTATGAACTGAACTTATGAACTAGCTAGTTGACTAGCTATGAAGATTTCTAGCTGGTTAACTTAATGTGGATAGACTAGAGAAGTGACGCAAAGTACAAAATATCCGTGATGTCTGATCATGCTGTTGTACGCTGTTGTACCAAGGAAGAAGAAGGAGGTGCTCACAAAGGTTGTGGTTGGAAAAATCCTTGAAAATAAGGACTTACTAAAAGCTTAGAACATTAAGATTTTTCTTTGAGGTGAAATTTTGGCACTTTAATGTTCTTTGGTGCATCATTTTCTAAAATATAAAGTAGAAATGCATCAATTCTGTGAAAACAAGCTCTTCTTCAAAAGCTTTGTCAGTGTATGCAATGTAGATTTAGTGTTTCTGCCACAGTCAAAAGACTTCCATAGGTTAAACTTGTTGAACTGCTCCAAGCAAGCAAATAAAAACATATTTTTTTGCTCACTGTCTGTCACTGCTGTCACCAGCTGTCACTCCTGTGCTACTCTTCAAAAGAGATAGCTGGTGACAGCACAGTGCTTCTTGTGTTTTTTTAAGGTCATAAGAGTGTACAGAGGATTAGATCAGTATAGTGACACTTGATATATAAAACATACCAGTGGCAGTTTGGAATTGGCACACAGTTGCTGTAAATGTGGAAAGAAACACCAGACAGGTCACAGAGCGTTCAAAGAATTTAACCTCTTACCATGAACTACTGTTGATCATTGTGTCACTCCTAAATCTTCTGCTGTGTTCCCTCCAGGTCATGAACTTTCTGAAAAAGATGGCGGGAAATGAGTATGTGGGTTTCAGCAATGCCACGTAAGTCTCACTCTGATGTGTTCTGTTTACAGGGTTTCTAGGCCACCTCTTAAACTCACCATAGGAAATCATATGTTGACAAATTGGCTTAGTGCAAGTTCAAAGGAAGTTTTCTAAACCTGTTTGCGGCTTGTACCAGACAACAAAATGGCAACAATAAAAAACTGGTAAACATTTCTCTTACATGGCTTGTCAGTGTTGAATCCAGACCAAAGTTATATTTTCACTGCCAGGACTCGTAAACTGTCCAATGAAACTGAAGTAAAATTACAGACCATACACACCCACATGGGTAATTGAAAGTATGTGACGTCACTGACCTCATGTGTAAACTGGTCAAGAAGTAAATGTAGGAACCAATGACCCACATTTGATTAATAATGAACTTTTTTAAGGATAAGGACTGGAATTTGCATCCATGTTGTGAAAGGTCACTTGCATGATTGATAACAGATCAAAAGCTCATGTTGCAATATCATCACATGATTGCATGAGAGCTCTGGTTGTACTGTATACATGATGGGTGGGGTTATGAAATTCCAACACAAAAGTACAAGCACACACACACACACACACACACTGAGAGCCAATATTTTTTTCCTGTTTGTAATGGGAGCATTTTGCCCTTTGTGTGACAGGTTCCAGTCAGAGCGTGAGTCAGGAGATAGGAACTTTGCCATCGGCTACTACCTGAAAGAAAAAAAGGTTTGACCTTGGATGAGTCATACTGCTGACTTTGTTTTCTGCCACCTGTATTTATTGTGTTTTACTGACCTGAAAACCTGGAAAGCCATACAAATTGAACATGTACATGAATTTGTACATTTTCATGAAGTCTCTTACAGAGGTGTGCATATTCAGTTTTTTGTCTTTTTCAAAATGAAACATTAAGCCCGTCCTCATGTCCTCATGAACTGCTTTCAACAATGCAGGAGTCTCGTTTTCCCCAGGTCTCAGCACAGTAATGCAGTTTCAGTAACTGATAACGTTGTCTTCACCCTAGATATAAAAACAATTTGATACCGTTGCTCAAGTCCTGCCTTATAAAGAGCTGAGGCTGTTAAACTCATGTTGCTGATGCTCAGTCAAGCAACAGCAGTGCTTTATTCTTGCTCCATTACTATTTGCTTTATGCATAAATAGCGTCCTCCCTTTCCCTACTCTGTGTTTGTGTCCTTTTTAAAATTTAATTGTCTTAATAGATATAGCATTGACAATCAACTGTGGATTAATGTTAATACATATCAGCACACTGGATACAAATCCTACAGTGATGTTGCTGCACCAGGCTAAGTATACACGTTACGGGACACAGGAAAGCTGTTCTAGTTGATAGTAGCTTTAGTTAGCAAGTGTGCAGGCCAGAGGTCATTAGGCGTCACAGAAGACTTTGCCTTGGTGCCACTTTAGAGGCTAAACCTCCCGCAATGCTCTTTGCTTGCTGACTCAGAACTTCCCACCTCCTCTGGTTGCTACAGTATTAAACAGTAAGAGGTCTACAGCTAATCTACCGTACATGCAAGTGTGTTTTATACAGGAAAATGGTATCACGTATTGGCAGATACTAAACCAGATTAAATCAGGGACATAGAAGCTTGATCTCAGTACCAAGTATTACTTCTTAATAACAGACTGGTACACGGTTAAATCTGCCTCCACCTGTGACGATGCTATTGTATGTTTATATGGTACCCACTTTCATCCTGCTGAGTCTCAGTTGTTCAAGATTAATGGTCAGTATCCAACTCAAAAATGAAAAAATTAAATTAGGCCTCTTGTATTAAATTGAGGTGCACCTGTGTGTTTTCATATCATAAAACTGCTGTTCAGTTAACTTTACTATCTGTTTGTTATGGTGATATTCAGTTCTGCCTTGCTTCCCCATTATTTCTTGTATCAAACCCTTTTTATTTCATTCCTGTTCTCCCTATTATAACGCTGGATAGGTGTTTAAAACAAGGTTATACTCTCTCACAAACTGGCACACAGACAGCTGTGAACACCATGGATGTTTATACTACTTTGTAAGCCACTTGTAGAATATGTTCTATACATGCGCAGTAAATCAGCATCTGTCTATTCTGTACATGCACAATACTGCCCTTGTAGCGTGTTGGCTTCATGTGGAAAAAAGCTTCTAAACTGCCTCGCAGCTCTGTTCATATATGATTTATTAACTACATTTCACGATCTAGTAACCGCCTAACCTTGGATACCCTCACGTCCCTACTAACCTTGGAAGAACTCATCTCAGGTGCTATAAGTCTTGACATGAAAGGAACTGCAGACTGCCTTCCTTTATGACATGTTTTGTTTGACTCTGATTATGAATATTACATGTTCTCAAAATGAGATCTCAGTCTTCGGCAGACTGCCTGCTACTTGTTTTAAAGTCTGTTGTTTCTCTGCAGTGTTTCCCTGAGGGGACAGACATGACATCCGTACTGGACTTCTACTTTCAAGTGAGTGTAATTTTTGCCTGTGTTTATGGATTTTTTAATGACAGTGTTTTTCTGCTTCATGGCAGCTCTTACTCTGTTATGGACTGTGTCCTTGAATGTCAGGTCCTGACTAGATCCAATCTCTTCTTCTCTACCAATTTCAGTCAGATATCAGTTTCTTTCTGTCAAACTTGTGCTTTTTCCATTATGTTGATTTCACTGTGTACTAATAATAGCTTCTTCATTGCATACAGATGGTACTCACAGCCTGGACGTCTATAGTCACTGAAATATCATGCACTTAAGATACCAGTATGTTAAATTTAGACAAGGCAAGAAATGCTGAATTCTTCTGAAAACATTCTTTGTTGAGTTGCAAAATCTGCCATGCTGTAGGTATTCAGTTTGATTTATATGAGGTGACAGCAAAGGCATATAATTCACATCATTTTCATCAAGCCCACTCGGCCTTCGTATTTCTGCTACCACATCTCCATTACTCGATTTTGGCTACAGAGGCATGCTGTGCTGAAAAGTGTGATAGAGAAATAATACACATTGTCCTTTATTTGCTCTTGCAGCTGTGTTCCATTGAGGTGACCTGCGAGAGCGCCAGTGTGATGGCGGCCACCCTGGCCAATGGCGGGAACTGCCCAATCACCGGTGAGCGTGTGCTGAGCCCCGAGGCAGTGAGGAACACACTGAGTCTGATGCACTCCTGTGGCATGTACGACTTCTCAGGACAGTTTGCTTTCCATGTAAGTAAAATACGCATTTTTACAAGAATGCAAGTATGAACCTGTCTATTACTGAAGTGAAAGATCTTCAGTAGCAAAGACTCAAAGGTACACTGACAAGACTGGGACTGATATCCCTGCAGTGTCTTTCTTTTAGTATTTTTAATGATTCAGCATTATACAATAGTCTCATGCATATTAGAATCAGAACATAGACAATACCTGCGCTTACATGGTGGCAGGCTAACATCCAGCCTTAAAATGACATTGACGAATTATTATAATTACAAGAGAACAAGAACTTCATTGTTATCCTCTTTATGTGAAGCTTCCAAATGCCAAGTGGTATGAAGCAACTGCAGTGATTTCAGTGACTACATTGTTTATTGCTTTCTAATGTTAGGTGATATGAAGCAACTGCAGTGATTTTCATGATTACATTGTTTATTGCTTTATGGTTTGTTTTTGCCATAAATGTTGCCTAATAAAACCTTTAGTTAAACATAAACCATTTACTTAGGCCAGAGACATTCCCTACATTGAAATGGTAAAATCTGATTTATTAAATAATGAACTTGTGCAGTAGCAGTACAATAGAGCATTAGAAGAACTCACATATTCAAATTTATCAATAGATGGTGCTATCTGATCTTCTGCAGGCAGTTTGGCTATTATTTGCATTTAGCATACAGCTTGGATAACATCAGGCCAAAGTGTAATGGGGAGCCCTCACTGAGAATTATCCAGTCGTAGGTAACCTTGTCAGCCTCTGGGATGAACAGACTGAGTCCCACTCATGAGTATTAATCACAATAACATGGTGTGCAAGCCATCTACTGTGAGTAATAGACAGATTGTTGATAAGTATCTCATCTAAATGCACTTTTAAAAAAACCAAGTATCCCTTTGATCAATAGAAAAAAAGGACTGGCAGATCTGAAATGTGTTTATATAGAAACGCTACCTTTTGTCTTAGTTTCAACTGAACAACAAACAAAGGCATGCTCATTGAAGGAAAATCTAAGAACTTTTTGTTGTTAAATTTTGTAAATAATCTTCAGTTTCTTGCAAAATAATGCTGATAAGAATCAGTTTCCCGTAACTGCTAAATTTTTGAAGCTGTGTCCATTTTCTTTGCTGATTTTCCATTTTCAGTATTATGTTGTCGCCAGGCTGCTACTGTACATGCACACAGTTGATTTTCTGTTATGTAACTGTTGTCCCTGTTGTAGGTCGGTCTGCCAGCCAAGTCTGGAGTAGCAGGGGGGATCCTGCTGGTTGTGCCCAATGTGATGGGTATCATGTGCTGGTCGCCTCCGCTAGACAAACTGGGCAACTCTGTTAGAGGAATACAGTTCTGCACGGTAGGTAGTGTCCAGAAACAGAGGAGTATATCAGTGCATTGTGCATTTGCAAAGAATAAATATACAGTCAGTGCAAGAAATGATTGCACTGGTATTTTCATTTGTGTACACAGCAATGGCAAAAGCCATCCAGCAGTATTATATAATTACCCCAGTATTGTTTGTATTATTCCTCAGCAGAGATAACAAGTATCCTTACATCGTATGAATGACATGGTTTACTTAATCTGTACTTTTTTTCTATATCGATACACTTTTTTATTTGGCTTCAAGTAATAAGTAATAATTTTTGTACACATAAAGGAAGAAAGTGTTATTAATGATGAGAAATTGTGCAACAGTAGCTATGAGGTACCGACTTGTCAGCGTGACTGACCCTGTTTAATAAGTAATTGATGCTTGATTAATGATTACTCTGAGGCCAGGTCCAGCTACAGGTCTCAGTAAACAAGGTGCCAGAATCTGCATCTGTCATATATCTAGTCAGATTACTTTCCTCGTATACTTTTTAATACTTACTACTATAATCATTGGCCTTTTAAAAATGAAATATCACAGATGAATATATTGACCTGTCTAAGTCATTTATCTCTGTTTGCATTTCAGGACCTGGTGGAGCTTTTTAACTTCCACAACTATGACAATCTGAGGCACTTCGCCAAGAAGCACGATCCTCGCAGAGAAGGCGGGGAACAGCGGGTAAGGACAAACAACGCCTTGTTGTGAGAGGAAATTACACCAGATCTTTTACCCATTTCTTTCATCAGACTATAGTATCCAGGAGGATACTGTAGTTAAGAGCTTGTTTGCATTCTGCATTAGTTGACCTCCATAAGTGTATGTATAGTACACCTAAACTGAAAAAAACACAAATTCACATAAAGAGCAAAAGAGGATAACATATGTCCTCTTTCTCACATTATGTATATGGTGTAACAGTCGTAAGGAAGTGCCTAATTTATTAAAGCTAAAGCAGGCAACTGATACTTAACACCTATGTGGTTGTCACTAGCTTTTAGAAATACGACAAAACAATGTGAAGGCCAATGCTGATGAAAGACTAGACCCATTTTTTTTTTTAAAGTCAAACACACAAAAAAAACACGTTTCGGCACCTGCCATTCTTGAAGTACTGAAACTTGCATCATAAAAAATGTCAGTAAATAATGACATGTATTGATTTTGGGACTGGTTTTCCAAAACTGTTGCAGCAAACCACAAAGCAGACAAATATAAAACCATGGAGAGAGTGAGACTAATTTGTTATCCGTGTCAATTGAAACAGCAACACACCTTTGGACCCATGGATTACGAGAGCCTCCAACAAGAGCTAGCTCTGAAAGCCCCTCTTTGGAAAAAGGTGTCTCCCACTGAGTCGCACCAGGACAGCTCCACCACTGTAGTCTATAGGATGGACAATGCCGGCAAATGAACCTTTAAAAACAGTAAAAGGAGAGCCCGCACCCCCACCTCCCCTGAGCTCTCTCCCCACCTCTTGCAACAACAGCACCATCTTTCCTCACCCTTAAATATTTATATATAAATTATGTAGAGGATTATTTATTGCTTGTGAAGCGGTTACTGAGTGAACGGACTGGGAAACTTGTTCTCTTTTTATTTGTGTGGGAAAAATGGGATAAGCTACTGTTTATTTTGCTCTGAATTTCAAATGAGCCTCCACCTCCTTGTTGCCTTAGCGGTCCTAGCATCTGATGTACAGTGTACAGGTTGTGCTCTTTTTTTCATCTTAATCCCTTTATTGCTATATAGTTGGGTTTTTTTTCATTTTGACAGTCTTCTTTAAAAGGGTTATGTTTTAAAATTCAATTTTAACTGAAAAAAGCAATGCAACCAAAAAAAAAAAAACATGCCTGAGTGTGTTTGAATGTGTGGAGCTTTGGTGGAGCCAGCCTTTAGACCAGCAGTCATTAAACAAACATTCAGACTACTTCATATGAATGGTTGCTTACTGTAGCTCACACTGAGGCCTAAGACCCAAGTAAAATTAGCACATAAGTACAGATGAGTAGTGCGTGATCAGAATGCCTGTGTAGAGGCATGCGTTTTTGGACTGTTGTTGGGAAGTGTTTGGCCAAAGGAGAATGTTATGAACTTATTGTTTAGCTGTGAATGCACGGGTCAGAATGGTTGGCTAAGTCTCTCATTTTTCAAAAATGAGCTCTAAATTCTAAAGGGATTTTATTGAGGCAGGTCTTTTTGCTGCTGTTTGAGTCTTACATGCTGTACCTTGAAAGGAAAATTCAATCACAACCCTAAAAGCTTAGTGGAGTCACTATCACTATAATGCAATATTTTATAGCCTTGTGACAGTCACCGGTGAATACAAATGATTGAACTATGTTGGAACCCCACTATGTTTTGTTGATATGCAAAAGATATCCAGAACTACTTCTGCACATTTGTATGTGCTGGAATAATCTTTCATGGTAAACATTTAAATGAATAACTCATTTGTGCTGCCCTGCATATCTTTAATATTAAGAATAGATTGCAAAATAGACGTTACTGAACAATTGTCAAAGTGCCAGAATGATGTGAACTTTGGCATCTGAAACACAAACACTCATGGTTGAGAAACCTGCTGTTTGACAGAGATGGCAAGCTGAAAAAGATATATTGCCGTAAAATAGGATTTTATCTTGAGCTGAATCAGTCAGTGTTTGTGCCTGGACCACATTTGGGATCGATTTTTCTGATTAGTATGATCTGTTTGTTGATTTCATACAAACAAAGAAAGGTTTGCTCAGACAAACAGCGTAGGAGAGAGAGGTGAGGTAACTAAAGCATCAGACTTTTAATGAGGCTTCTTGTGGCACCTTGACTCAGTTGTTCTCACTCACCTGAGAGCGCGTTCAGCAGCAGCTGCTTAGAGGATCGCTGCAGCTTTCTGGAATTCTGTTGAGTATTGATAGGGAAAAAAAGGGTCACATGTATGCGTGTGGCTGGTTTTTCTGTTTGTCTTTTTTAGTGAGTATACTTACTGTGACGTTAGTGGGAGTGGTGGTGTGTGTTCTCTGCTGAGACCTCCAGTTAAAGCCCCTAATAGCTTACATAGGTCTAAACAGTCCTGATACAACCCTCACCTTGTCTGCTGTGAGCAGGTGACTGCAGGGTTTATCTGGGCTGCATTCCAAAATCATTACTGCATGTTTGTACAGTGCACAAAAACATGCACGTGCTCAAACAAGATGCCTTAGTCTAGAACATCAACCTACTTTCTACATGAAGGCTGCAAATTTAAAATAAAGCAACGATTGACGAGACATGAGAAATAATTATTTGTCCTGGTATTAAATACCACGGAGACTCTCTCTCTTCTGAACACACAGAGCAGCAGATAGAGCTGGGCTTGATGCTCGTTGCTTTTATGCGCCCAAAATGCATTTCTGGCAAAGACAAATGGCACATGCCAAAGGTAGCCATAAAAAAATCTGGGGAGATTTGTAACCTTGTTTATGTATTCTGATATTAGATTTAAATCAAAATTGAGCAGAAAGGCAATTAGTTCTGGATGTAATCCTACAATTAGAGCATGTGCAGTATACAAAATAATAAAGCAGAAGATGGAGACCATGTAACTCTGTCATAAGCTCCCAAAACTGTGTCTTACTGAGTGGTCAGGGTTTGGGAACTTACATCTAGTGTGCACACTTCCATCATAGTAATAATAATAATAATAACGTTTCAAAAATCTTTTTCTTTTTCTGCCCAAGAGCTGAATGATATGCAAATTTATATTGAAATTCTTTTGACAGATACTACAATTACAATATGAGTCACAATTTTAGTGGGTTTATTTCACACTGAAACAAATCCTAAAATTTGCATTTGTTGGGTTATTTTGTCATGGATTACTGTAAACTGAATACTTCTGCGTTTTGACCTGTAGTCTGGACTGAAGAGGACATTTGAGGATGTCAGCGTGGACAATCACGTTTACTATCAGTAGCTGTGTAAACGTTAAATGAGTCACAGACATATCTTGTTTTACAATTTGTACAGCTCAAATTGGCAGACAGCAAAAACACCTGTAACTCCATCGTAATAAAGTGTAGGAGGGTCAACCTAGTGGTTCTACTGGGTACTACAGCAGATCTATAGTACATTTTCTTCACACCTATAAACTAATAATCAATCATAACCATTACTAAGCGTGGCAGTAATTGGTATACTAATGAATCAATCATTAGTTGCGTGTCTGTTTTATTACTACATGTAAGAATCAGATAAAATTGGGGAAAATGGCCTTTGTTATCGAAAGTTTAACTGTTCCAAATTGGCTACAGTTGTACTAAAAGGAAGAAGCTGCCTGAGAAAATAGGTTCTCAAGACCTTTACATGAACATTGTCTGTGTCATAGACTTTAATGGGGGTAAACTTACTGACACAGAAACTGTCCCATCAGCACAGAATCAAAACGTTACCAGTGATGCCCAGCTCTAACAGCAGAGGAAGGTGAATTCATCTTGTTTGCAGCAATATGTGTTCAGAGGGGGGGGGAAACAAACTTGAAACTGCGATATTAGATAGATGGTATCTAATAGAGTTTGATTAGACAACTACTCAATCAAAGTGTGGTTTGATTATCTGTATTCAAACATAAAATACAATCAGTATTGTTTGAGATATCTCAAAGTGTTATTCATATAGTAAGGCTGTAAATTATGACTGCCTCTTTCCATATACATATTTTACTGTACCTCTGAATGTACATAGCAGCAGGTGTATATAGCTTTCAGGTGTGTCTGTACACAAGTGATGATGATCAGAGCAGAGTGAGTTTGAATATATACACTTAAAACGTTCCAACTTGACATTATCTCCTCCAGGAAATAGAAATACTTGCACATGAATGTCATGTCAGCAGATGCCTTAGATGTCGCTCTACTGTGACTGTACTGGGAGGGGAGTTTTATCTGCTTGTTTCTCAGTCATTGTTGAAACTGTACAACTGCTATGTGGTGTGTGTTGGTGGGTTTGACTTGAGCTCTACGCGATGGCTGCTGGAGCCAGTAATACCTTGTTATTAATCTGTCATGTTGTGAGAAGTCTTTAAATTTCTGTTGTATTTTATTTTTTAACTCGTAGACTTCTGTTTAGTGTTTTTCTTTGTGTTGAGTTTCTGCTCATCATTGTATCGAAGTACAAAGTATTCAAAAGCCTCTGTCATCGTTAATTCTCCTTGGAAATGATGGACTGTATCAGGCTCATTTCACTGGTATTTCCAGTGTTTTCTATAAAGTATATTTGTTGTAGGTCTGCCTTGGCTATTTAGGGAAGTACTAAAATCAGCATTTGGAAAAACAGATATGTAGAACCGTTAAGATCATAGCAGCCATATTTTTTGTGTTCCAAGCTCAGTAGTGGCATTTAATCTTCAACAACACTCAAATGTATGCATACTCATTAGTTAACTCTCTGTAGTTTGCATTGTTATTTGTAGAGTCTGTCATTCCTAAACCAGGGTTTCCCTTAAAGGAGCCATGCAATTTGCAGAGATTTCATATCGGTCAGTATAACTATAACCACAATGGTTATACATGATATAAAATAAGTTTTAATTATATTTAATATTTGCCAACTATTGGGGAAAAGAAAAGCAAATGTCTGAAAGCTGACATATCAGGCATTATATGGGATGAAACTCTGGAAAATCCAAAACAATCAGCGGGTCATCAGAAAAATAATTTGCAATGGTTTTGATAACTGCAGAAGATTAAAGCCGCAGAAGGTGGAAAACCAGCAGAAATCTGAAAATAGTTTCCTACGCCCCTCCTATCAGATGAGCACAGGCATGTGCACACTCCTCACACATGCAAAGATAGTCAAGCTAATAGCTGACACTGATTTTTGGCTGATGAAGGTCATCAGTCTCCCATCATGGCAAACTTTGTAAAGCCTGAAAACTGAAGTGCAGGTGCAGAGGTCTGCTTTCTTTCAGACCACTTAAATTCCAATATGCTGAAAGGTTATTGTGGAATTTTTGCCCAGTGACACAAAAGAAATACTGCCTACCCCAGCTTTAGCCATTCAATTCTTTTCAGGTAGAAATAGTGAAACAATGCCACATATTCCTTTTATGACACAAGTTTGACATTACATCGGCTAAACAATGGCAGAAAAAACCTGCCACAGTGGGATCAGCACTATTTTCCGTCACATTCAAGTGTAGCTCCAATTTCAGTCTCATCTCAGACCTGTAGCGTCCACTTCAGTTTCCCCAACCCGACTGTGATTTTTAACCAAAGAGTCGGTCATTGCCTCTCTTGAATGTGAGTGAAGGGAGTTTGTCTCCCATTTCTGACAAGTCTTTATTTCTTTGCTGCTACATGATCATTTTCCTCTCCATCTGCACAAATTGTGAAATCCATCGCCTCAAATGTACCAGACCAGCTCTGACAGGCCTGATTTAACCTCATTCCAACCAATCAGGACTGATTCTCTCAGCTTTTCTCACTTTGTTTCGCAAATCTCAGTGACAGATGAGCCTCATATTACTTTGCATGGGGGGTGAGCAGTATTGTTGTGAGCCCTCTCTCATTCTTCACTGTGTGATTTATTACAATGAAATTCATGACAGCAAGGCTTTTGAATGCAGTTACCAGTATTTCCATGGAAATCCTCAGATCTTTTGGTCCATGTCATGTTTTTCTCTGAATTCTCAGTTTCCATCTTGCATGCATGTTTTTGTACATAAGAAATGTCTTCTTTTTTAAAATCCCATCTTCATATGTTTCACTTGATTTTCTTTCATGTCTTTTATTTATGTTGACCTATGTCCTGATCATAAATTTTATCCTCTGTGAAATTGCATATACATTTGAAATGATCACTACCATTACAGTTTGGTGACCTTGGAATTGTAAGGTTCTCTAGTGTTTTGGTCGGATATGAGATATTCATGTGTGTGTAATCGTACAAGCAGATCTCTTGGCCAAAGATTTAGTTGAACTTTGTGGAAATTCAAACCTAAAATTAGGGGATGGTTACACTGTAATCCTGAAAAGCTGAATGCAAAAAGAAAACACAAACCTTCAGTAGATGAAACCGTACAGTTCCAAGCTCATGACTGTCAAACCTTCCTATGTTTGTAAGTCTGTATGTTAAGTCTCCATGAACTCATGAACTGTCCTGTCTGCTTGGAGGAGACGCTGTGAGACATGAACTTGTCTTCCTTCACAATTCTGAGCAAATGCTTCAGCTTGCTTGGGCTCTAGTGAACTAGCAGACACGACAGTAAAAGTGGTGTTATCGATTTTTGTTGCCTTTGTGTTCCCTGTATGAATTGAAATAAAGCACTGTTATTCATCATCCCTTCCTCTGCGCTCACAGCTGTTCTTTTAACAACAACCACATACTTCTGGGTTTCAGATGCTTCTGCCGCCGTCCTTCACTCCAGCAGCTATATACAAAATAAAAGCATTTATAGGAGCTTAGAAAAAACATTGAGCTTACTTAAAGCCCCAAAGCATTTTGCTGCAATGTCAAATACTGATGCAAGAGTCAAACTGAAACAACATCTCTAGTCGTCATTCTTAACAGGACCAAACTGTATAAACAGAAGACATCATGAATGTCGAACAGCCAAAGACTCTCCCTAATCAACTAAGCATGCTGACGCTTCTGTCAGGAAAATCTGTTATATTTTATTAAAATTGCTTTATTCTATAATCCTCCTTTAAACATTTTTCCAAAATAAAACATTTTCATCACATCCTAAAAAAACTAAGAATTCTCTACTCGTCAGAGCCTCGGTCACGTGACTAATTCAGGGACTTTACTGCTGAATGGCAGCCAGTGTTCACATGCAGCAGAGAGGAGACAGTAAGGAGACAAATTCGAGAGACTGAGAGGAAAATGAGTATAGAATAGTTATCCAGGGTATGTTGAATGTTGAACTAGCTCTGTGTTGACAGTAGTGCTACTGTGTTCGTGCTGTTAGGTTGCATAGCACAGCCACCTATTATGCTCATTATTCCAGTCTTACAGCATCCAGATCCAGCAGAGAGATGGATTCAAGGCTTTTGGTATCAGTAGGTCTATTTTTTCAACATGTCTGAGTTCTGATTTTGTTTGTAATGTGTCCGGAAAAATTGATTATTTTACTAATGCTTCAAGGAGCATACTCATTTAATATGTATAGCATGACCTAGTCATAATACATGTACTTAGATGGCTTTTTAAAATTAAAATCCCCAGTTAATGAACTTATTGCCTAAAATCCCATGTCTGTCTATCAAAGTTACATATTCAGAAGTTTGATTTTCCATGAAAATAATCTCTTCCTGCCTTAAAATGGCTTGGATGTAGTCCCCTCCACTGCTCACTGCAGCTCAAGCACACCAGCTCACCTACAACTCTGCTCAAACACTTTTGAACTACTCTATACTACACAATAGCAAATTGTAATATTGGAGTGATTAAGCATACCTATTTGAGCCAGACTAATGACACAGATGTCCCACCCAGCACGCTGACGGGATTGGTGCTTTAGTTTTGTTACATATAAAACCTGAATCTGTCTGTGAGACTGTCATCGGTACACTGCACATATAAGAAACACCCTGTGGACGTGTTTACAAGGGGGGAGGAAAGATTTTCACAAGTGTGAGCTTTAAAAAAAATTAAAGGTACAGTGTGTAAAAGGTAAGACTGCCTTAACAAATGCCTGTCCCCTTTAGTTGTTTCATTGTACATGTACTGACTCCCTGAACAGAGGAAGCCTTTTATGAATCAACAGGAATATTTCCCATAGATACACAGTAACTATGGTAACTGAGCTACAAACCAGAGAGGCTTCAGTGCTTTTCACTGAGCATGAATTAAGACCTTGCAATCAAATGATCATTTCTTTTTCTTTTTAAAATAAAGCAATTGTGGCATGAGCAGCACACCGGCAATGGAAAAATATAATTCAGCTGTGATGCGGTGCAGTTCAGGAGTTTGGCTCTAAACACTGAGCACCAGTTTCTGTAGCTGTTTACTGAACACATGGACCCACAGAGTCAGCTTAGATACAAATAGAGGCTGTTTTTTGCGAGGGAGAGCTCAAATCTGGCCGGAGATGGTAATATACCACACTTAAAAGTAAAAACTGTACTTGCTAGATACAGAAAGATTCCGATTTAGGCACTGGGAGCAGGATGAAACTACTGTGACAGGACAGGATTTTGCTTTTGGAAGCTTGTGTGGCACTAAGTGTTGTAATATGTAGTAGCTGTTTGAGCGATGAAATGATGCTCTGTAATGTTTTGTTCTTTGCTCCACTGCTGTCCTCTTTTGTTTCTCTAACAGTAACTTTACCTCAGGCTGGACAGCAGTACTCCTCAGTACACTGAAGGCTGTGATCAGACATGTGCTCTGCATAAACTGCAGCCAGGCCTGACCATGACGTTACGTGGTCCTAGTAATAATAACAATGAATTGGTTTTCTATAGTGCTTTTCTAGACACTCAAAGACGCTTTACATTGCATTATTCATTCCCTCCATACTTGATGGTGTTAAGCTATGTATGTAGCCACAG
Organism: Dascyllus trimaculatus; assembly: GCA_024666655.1. Classification (NCBI taxonomy): domain Eukaryota; kingdom Metazoa; phylum Chordata; class Actinopteri; family Pomacentridae; genus Dascyllus; species Dascyllus trimaculatus. The sequence goes on from CM045456.1 coordinate 30,757,666, forward strand.
CTGCCCTGGGGTAGACTGATGGAGGCCAGGCTGCTCCATCAGCCCCTCTAACCACCTCCAACCACTCACTCTCACACTGCATCCACCCAGGCTTCCTGGTGTTCCCTCACGGTCTCCCATCCAGGTACTGACCAGGCCCAACCTCACTTAGCTTCCAAGATCTGACGGGATCAGGCATCCACAAGGCGGTATGGCCAGAATGGTGGTCCTGTAGTAAACCTTCACCTGAGTGCAGCAAAGTGAAGTCAGCAAAAACAAGATTATCAGGGTTGTGAAAATTTCCTCCTCTCTAGCAAGATGTTTGTGTTGTTTGCTCCACAGGGTTTTTAGTGTTGGCTTTTGTTTCAGCTTCATGAGTTGAAGGAGTAATATTTTAAGTAGCACTACATTACTGCATGACTCAAATACTGGCTGCCTGTATTGTAGACTTTTAATGTAATGTTGAAGTATATACACATTTGTACATACACACACCTGTTAACAGAGGTGGAAGAAGTATTTAGATCCTTTACCTAAGTAAAAAAAAATCCTGTGAAAATATTATGATATATGACATTATTAGATTATCTATCTATATTATAACATCAGCAGCATGTTACAGTTGCTGCAGGTGGCGCTGCTTTGAACTACTTCATATCTAGTTTCACATACAGAGACAGCAGTTTAATCTGAGCTCTGCAAACATGAATAATGAGAGATCGAAAAAAAACAAAAACAAAATTCTGATCCACAAATCTGTTTTCTGTTTTTGGACGTTGACGTCTATCATTTGGACGTTTATTGAAATAGACTCATGAGAGAAGTTCAGATGGAGGAACCACTATGGTATTTGGTTCAGCTGTTAATGACTTATAGACATCTATAATGTGAGTCCATCTCCACACTGCTCTCTGTAAGAAGCCAAAAAGGCTGGAAACTTGTGATTTAATCTGCAACCATGTGTTGTATTAAAAAGTATTATTATATTTAAAATTGTATTATTGTATTTAAAAGCTTATATTATCATTATTATGATATTATCCATTGAGGCAAATCTTTATCTAAAAAATAACTACAGCGGTCAGATAAATGTAGTGGAGTAGAAAGTACAATATTTTACACTGAGATGTGGGAGAGTGGAAGTCAAAAGTAGCATAGTTTAGCATTTTATGCTAAAAAGTAGCATTTTTTGACATAAAAATGCTAAAAAAAAAATGCTTTACTAAAGTAGTGAAGCACCTCAAAAGTGTACAGTACTTGAGTAAATCAGTGCTCCATTACTTTCTACTGCTAGTCTACATGTACAGATTTTTTTTTACTGCTTGGAGCTTGTGCGAAGTTTGGTTAGTTCCTTTCATCTTGCAATAGTTCATCAGAAAATAATTCCATCTATCCATCCATTATCTATAATCCCCTGTAGGGTCACTAGGGGGCTGGAGTCTATCCCAGCTGACTCAGGGTGAAGGCAGGGGACACCCTGGACAGGTCACCAGTCTATCGCAGGGCCACACAGAGACAGACAACCAAGCACACTCTCATTCACACCTACGGACAATTTAGAATAATCAGTTAACCTCAGCATGTTTTTGGACTGTGAGAGGAAGCCGGAGTACCCGCACAGGGAGAACATGCAAACTCCACACAGTAAGATCCCAGGCCCTGGCCGGGACGTGAACCAGGGATCTTCTAGCTGTAAGGCAGTGGTGCTATATTCTCTCAGATACTGCCATGTTTCTCATTTTGTCACATTTCCAGTGTTTCTTTGCGTGACCTCTTCAGTTTCTGCTTGTAGGAAATGATTCTTTCCTGTTTGATGGTAAGTCTTGATCAAAGCAGGGATCTCTGTTGCTAATATTCAGTCATGTTGAAGGGTAGATGTAGCCTTGTCTGTAACAGCAGTTAGCTGAGGGGATTGGATTAGTAAATTTTGTTTCAAGTATAAATTTAGATCATTTTTTGTCATAATAAACTAAATGAGTGAATAACAATGAGAGGGAAATTCCTTTAGTGCTACTCAGAAATGAATTGTATACGGTATGCTTTAACCCCACTAGTCCTTCGTTGGAATAGCAGCTGTCTGGTGATGTTTCTTCTAGCTGCCTGTGCACTGATGACAGGAGTGTGACTCAGAGGTCCTTCTGCAATTGTTGTGTTTCCGTCCTTGTCTCTGTTCACAGGTCAAGTCAGTCATCAACCTGCTGTTTGCCGCCTACACAGGAGACGTATCTGCCCTGAGGAGGTGAAGCTCACACTCACACACAACCTTTGACACTGGTCAGGGTTCAGGCTTGTTCCATGTTTGTCACCCAGCGGAGTTCATTCCTAACATACATTCTAAATAAGGTTTGTGAGGACAGACACAAAGACAGACATGTGGGGAAAACTGTGGGAGGCAGCTCTGCACTTTGGTGACCTCAAGTGGCAGCAAGAGGAACCTTTAGGAAAAACTTCATCCCACCCCTTTTTGTGCAGTGTTCACCCATTTGGCATACCGAATGGAAACGCTTGGATCAGAAGAACTGTAAGGCCAGAGTGCATGTGTGAGACTTCATTTTAAAGGTAGCATCTTGCAGTTCCTGAAATATGCTGTTCAAGCATGTGGCTAAAACACAACCTACACTATCAGCTCGGAAAGGTTTCTGTCCTCTTCCACAATAAGTCCTATTTGAATAACAATAACTATGACTGATGCAAACTCATACCTTCTATATCTTGGCAAACACAGCTGTATGAAACTGCTGACCTCTTGGCCTGAGCTGAGGTCGCTGTGTGAAATGAACCGAACGGTTGACTTGTGGAGACAACCAGCATGTCCTGTTTGACCAAAGTTTAAACATTTACATCTTTATGCACAATGCTGAGCCTCTTTCAACGAGTCCAGACAGGTCGCCAGCAGCCCAGTGGCTGCTAAGAGGTGTCCTATGGAGCTTAGCAATTACTGCTACTCACCAGAACTCCTTCATTGAAGTTATGCACATATTTCTGTCCTCATAAAACATTAGCATCGCTCATTTTTAAAGTATCTGAAAGTAAATGATTGTTGTCATCCATGTCTTCTTCCTACTAGTCTTTGCTCCGAGTGCTTCATATCACCACACATATGTGCTGATTCATGGTTTAGGCGTCATGTGAATTTTCTTCATCTGCCCCTGTCTGTTGATTTTCACGTTACAATCTCTAAAAAACCTGGAACAAGGACACTCTTCTGTCTTTCAAGCTCAAGCTGTCATTACTGGGAGACTGACATGTAATTTCAGTAAAGAATGCGGCAATACAAGAAAACTTAGTTGTACAACCTTTGTGTATGCAGGTTTGCACTGTCATCCATGGACATGGAGCAGAGAGACTACGACTCCAGAACAGCCCTCCATGTGGCAGCAGCCGAAGGTAACTCAGTCTAAAAATCTGTTTTTGATGAATCTGTTTTTCATGGTATATGCTGGGAGCCTGGTTTCCAAACAAGAGAAATCTTAATCCTACAGCATGTAAGAATATTTACATATTTATACATTTCAGACAGTAGTGAGCTGCCAGGATTGGTTGGAAGGTAGCCAGTCATTGGGTACAACAAGTGGACATGGTAGTAGAAACACAGAAACTCAGAATCAAGCACAACTTCTCTGGATTATAAATTGTTGCATCTGTGCAGGTCAAGGATACATCTTGTAGATGTGCTAGGAAACACCATTGGTGATGTAACCATGAGGAAATCAGGTGTTTCAGGTCTTTCAACATGAGACACTCTCACAACGATGACCCAGCCAGATGTGATAAGACCCCAGCTCGTGTCCACAGATCAGTCCTCTTAGTCCAAAACCACCTAGTAGCTTCCTCCACAGCATCAGTAGATCTGTTGGCCTTCCTCTTTGCCTGCCTGATGCACTGCAAATCAGTGCTCTCTCTGGTACTTCATGAGCCATGAAGCATGTTCCATGATGGGAGCTTCACTTGCTTATCTGGGTCAACTTCCAGTTGCCAGTCAGTAAGAGCGGTGAGAAGACTGGACTTGGCTCTAGGTTGTAGGTGGGGTTTCTTTCTGGCTTCGAGGAACGTGATGATGTTTGCCTGGTGGTGGTGTTGTACCAAGAACTCGCAGTGAAAGTCTGTTTGCCAGATTTCGGAGCAGGTGATCTTTCTTGCAGCACAGTTTCCCATCTAGACCAGTTGCTTCTCTTTGACACCTGCCTGCACTTCTTTTGGAACAAGATGTTGCTACTATTTGCCCAAGGTCTTGACAACAGAAAAGAAAATATTAATATACACAGTGATCAGCCACAACAAAAGAAATCACCAACAGGATACAGGACAATGTGCCTCACCTTATAGCAAAAACTACTCAGGGGCAGCTCAAGGGAAAAAACAAGGAGGCCAGAGCATTGACCCAGCCTCCAAACTCCCTAGATACCAGTCTGATTGAGCTTCCCCACAACAAGCCTGATCCATGGGGGCTCTGACCCACTACCCACAAGACACAAAGGGTCTTCTACCAACATCCTGATTTCAGACACCGCAGGAACCCTTAGCGAGCCCATGTTAGTGGTGCACTAGGGAGACCTACAGCATATTTGAATGCTGTGGCTTGTCAATATATAACATTTGAAAACTTCTTTGTCTGAATTTTGTACTTGTCAAAGAAGATTTAACCAACCGAATCAAGCACACATCCTCTTCGCAGTATATATTGGTACATCTATGTCCATGTATTTCTAACATCCTGTCTACACTTAGGGCACACAGCGGTGGTGCGCTTCTTGCTGGAGGCTTGCAAGGTGAACCCGGTACCCAGAGACAGGTGAGTCCAGAGGGCCCAGTTTTTGTAGTGTAGCAGAATTTTTACATTATGTCAAGTTCTCCAGCTCAAGGCTTTCTGTTCGGAGTGAGAAGCTACAGTAGGCCTTATTGCCATCCCCTGTTTATGTGATGGGACGAATTTTGTCCTCCATGTTGAGTTTCAGATTTGACATGACCAAATGCAGACATCTGGTGAAGTCTACTTCAGGTTGCATCTGTACTGGTGATGCCTGCTGTTTGTCAACCATGTAGCTTATTTTTCCCCCCTCCGGTACTTCTCCTTGTTGCATTGTCCTTGCTGTCCAGATGGGGGAACACACCGATGGATGAAGCGGTGCACTTCGGCCACCATGATGTCGTCACCATCCTGCAGAACTACCAGGACAAATACAGCCCTCCCGCTGCCGCTGACGACAAGGCGAGTGCGGAGAACAGCCTGGACAGCCTGCTGTAGAGCTGCTGCACACATCCACTGCACTTTGGGTTTCTACAGTGAACCTTTGTGCTCTTCTGGAATGACTTTGTACAGAAATGTATGAACCAGTTCCTCTGTCCGGTCTGGTGTGCTCTGCTTTCTGGCTGTAAAATCGCTGCTCTGCTTCCTATCTCTTTCTCGCCTCTATCATAATATTATGTGTTGTATGTGTGTGTGAGCTCCTTATCAGTGCTGTTTGAACAAAGGATACAGTATCTGAATATCAGTAATTTAGTGTTTACAGTATATTACACATGTAATGGTTGGTACTGTAAGTCACACTTTTAGGATAGAGTCTATCATAGTGTATTAGTTTAGTTACAGTGTTCTTCTCTGCCTTGGTAATATTTGGGTAATACTCTCACCGTAGTAGTGTTGTGAGACAGTGAGGTGTGTGGAAATGATGCTATAAATTATATGTCGTCTCTGTTTAATCTCCATATACCTGTTCTCAGATCCTGACTGTTGCGTGGTCATCAGCAGGTTTTATGCAGCTCCACATGACCTCTGAAGTCATTGAAAGATTGTATTCTGAATGTATTTTTCAGTGGCGACACTTGGCAATAGAAATAGTATATATTTATTTCACAGAAACTTTTTAAGATAAGAAATGAATCCAAAAGACTTAAAAATGTGTAATTTGTTGGATTTGGGTTAAAGGCAAGTGGGTTTCCTTATTTTTGGCTGTATGGTTACATTTGTGTGTGTGTGTATTGTGAGTTATTACAAAGAATGTAGATAATATAATGTTCGTAATGTTCATCAGCAGGCACAACTTTATGAAAACGCTGACAATCGAATCTGGTTTCTTGCAGTTATTGTCAAACATCTGTTGTTCCAAGTCCTCCAGAGCTATTTCTAAATGGTCTTTTCAGCATACGCAATCAGGGTCTATGAATAGTGGTGTGTTTGTTTGTTGTTTTGACATTTTCTCCAGTGAAATTTCATTTTCAAATATATCAACATGAACATTACATTCAATAATTGTAATCTCAAGTGAACAAAATGTGTTTACGCATAGACTTAAATATAGACTTTAACATTCCATGAGGCTGTTTATCATGTTCATTTTTTGTGGAAAACAGGACTATAACGAGCAGAAATGGAACAAATACATATACGAGATGTAGTTATTAAACAATGACGCTAAAGATGTAGTTCAGTTTCACTTAATTCAAACTAACTTAACTGGTCAGTGTACACCGCTGGGTTCACAGATGTGTGCTGTGGTTTGACTTCCAGAAGCCCAGCATCGTTACTTAAGATCCACACTTTGTGTTTCATATGTTATCTCTATCAGAGTTTGCTTGATAGATTTCGTTTCACACTAGTGATTGTTGGTGTTTGTTCTTGAAAAAATAAAACATACTGGTCCATTGGTCGGAAAAAAATTAGACAGTCTATGAAGGCTCAGAAGTGACAGCTGTTGATAAAAGACTACTACTGATGAGTCAAATGTAAGAATACTCCCGCCTCTTTTTAACTTATCCACATTTTACTTAGCCTGACTCATTGGATGTAGACTTCAGGTATGAACCAGTAATTTCTGCCATGCATTGAATGCATCATTCTCCTCCCCTTCTGCTCTTTGTGTGTTACCTTCTATAAAATCTCTTTCATTACAGTGATTAACTATGGAAGGACACATAGTTGGTGTCATATAGTGCATTATTGCCACCTGGTATTAACTGTAGGGTCTATTCCTGTTTAGGGTGTTCAATGCTCAGAAGGTAAACACATAGTATTGTCAGTATACAGCCATGATAGTAGCAAAATGACACCGACTCCTAATGTCTGAAATGTTCACTATGGCTATTGTAATAAGCTGAGCAGGCACAATGTTTGCCATGTTCAGCATATTGAGTTGACAGTTGAGTTTTACAGGAATAATCTAGTCTTACTGGTATTCGATCATAGGTTTAACCTCACGTTGGCATAAAGGTGAAGTCAGACGATCTTGGTCACTAAGATTCTTCGTCTTGACGCTGTGCTTCAGGCCACCAGATTTCATAAAAATTCTCTGAGTAGCTGCTAATCCAGTGAAAGACAAAAAGTCACTCATGGTGGCCCTACAGGTAAAATCTGCATCACTAAAGTCATTGCTCTTTATCAACAGTGCTTCATGAATGTCTGTACTTCATAGGAGCACATCCAACTGTTGTTGAGATACTTCAGTTTGGACCAAAGTGGTGGACCAACCAACAGTTCCAACAAAAACACACAAGAAATTAGAAGTGAGGAGGCAAAGAAGCTTTTAAAGGCCCAGTCTGTAGTTTTTCCAGGTACAGTACATTCACATTCATATTTTAGAAGGCAAATGTAAATGGTGTCATGCTCTAGCAAGTGTTGTGAAATCTGATTTGGTGGCTATGTCTTGGTCAGAATTCAGATTCAGCTGTTAACAGGAAAAGGAAAATATAACAGGTTTCATTTTTGAGAAGTTCAAATGATTCAGTTCAACGTATGATGCATATGTTGTACATTTAACTCATCAGGTAGTCAGTTGGTGACACTTGTTGCTAATGGGACTCCACTTATTCCAGGACTATAAACATGGACCAATAATATTACAAGAAGCTATTAATGTCATTCTGTGTAATCTGATGTGCAGCTCCTAGATTTTCAAATGTTTTTCCTTATATTGAACTGATTGAACTGAAATTGCTCTGTATTTTTTGGTACTGCTAGCTCATGAAATGCTCCAGTTTAAAGGCCCGGACAGACTCACCCAGTGGAGGAAAAACCTCAGAGAACTGAATGTGTCTGTCGTCTTCTCAGTGGAAATGATGTTATTACACTGTAGGTTCAGGACTGAACAATGCAGAAGACATTTCACTTGGCTGGAATATATTGAAATATGTTTATTTTAATAAACAAACGTAAAGGACCCGTACAGTATGGTATTGTCATTTAAAAGATCTTTAAAAACCCTGCTTAAGAATCTAAATAATACAGCAGCAAAGCACCACATAATTTATCATTCATTTATACATGCATTATCTGTACATTACTTTATCCTGTAGGGTGCAGCAGGAGGGCTGGAGCCTATCCCAGCTGACTTAGAGCAAGAGACATTGTTCATCCATGACACCAGTCTCCAGTCCATCACAAACTGTATCAGAACATTTTATTATAAATGGTAAATGGTCTGCACTCATAGCGCTTTTTTCTACCTTAGTGGTATCCAAAGCGCTTTACAATGTGTTTCTCATTCACCCATTCACACACCAATGGTGACAGAGCTGCCATGCAAGGCGCTAATCTACCATAGGGAGCAATTTGGGGTTCAGTGTCTTACCCAAGGACACTTCGGCATGTGGAGGGGCCGGGGATCGAACCGCCAACCTTGCGATCAGTGGACAACCTGCTCTACCACCTGAGCCACAGCCACCCCTATTTGATTATAATCAAAATCCATAACATTTCACATGTCCACGATATATAAACTGAACAGAAACCCAGTGTAAATATAAGCATCTGTACTTTGCAATCAACAATATAATGTTCATTATGCTCAATCATGTCATGCTTAAATCATATATTAACCCTTATGCTTGATGCATTTCTCATTCTGATAACTCCCTGATTCAGACATCTTCAAAGAACGTCAAAGCATGAGCAAAGTTGGCCTGAGGTGAATGTGAATGGAGGTAAGGTGAGGTCAGCACATCTGGTCCAGGCGAGCCGACTAAATCAGGGAAGAGGTCCTCCATCACTTGTTGATGGTCCTTTGTCTCTGTGTATCAAAGTTACATGTTTAGAAGGTTTTTTTCCATTAAAATAATCCCTTCCTGCCTTGTATTGGATTAGATGTAACTCTACAACACCCAGATCTATTAAGTTCCCACCTTTCTTTCCACCCACACGGCCCTACCTGCTGCAGATGGAGCACATCAGCTCACCTCCAGCCCTGCTCAAACACTGTGTGACTACTCTACAGTCTGTCATTTCTCCATGGGGATGAATAAACTATCCATCCATTCATCCATCCATGCTACACAATGGAAAGTTGCAATATTGGAGTAATTCAGCTATACATCACCAAACTGGTAACTGGTTCTGAAGAAGAATACAGAAAGCTCTGTCCTGCTAGTTGACACGATTGATTTCTTTAGTTTGTTACATATGAAACCCTGGAAGTCTCAATCTGCATTTTTGATGTTGTGGTGACACTGAACACAGACTGTTGGTAGATCAGATGTGCCAAAAAAGCACCTCTTTAGTGGCTACACCTTCAGCACATGTATGGCGTAGGGTTGTGGCAAAGCTAAATGGCGAGCTTTCGTTTTGGATTTGTCGTGTCTTTGCATTCTGGACCCTGCACAGTGCTGTGAAACCTCAAGGTTTTCAGTGAGTGTGTGGTTTGTGAGCAAGTTAACTTTTACCAACTACAGGAGACTCTGTACAGGATAAAGCTACTAAGCAATCCTTGGCTGGTAATGGCAAAATACATGTAGACGGATTTTGCGACTGCCAGCTCAGTTTAAATTAAAGTTTAAAGGCCAGGACAGACTCACCCGGTGGAGGAAAGACCTGAGAGCACTGAATGTGTCTGTCCTTTTCGTCCATGTCGGTGTCAATATCCATCATGCACGTCTCTGTAGGTGGAGACGGAGGTGGTGTAGGATTGCTGCAACAAAAAAATTGTTCTATTACAGCACAAAACAACACAGATGATGGTCAAACGTGTGATGTGCAGCATTTTTGTACATTAGCGTCTTACTTACACGGATACGGAAGTATTTTTCCTGTTGACGTATCCATTAATGTTGATAGCAGGTTTCGGTACTTATGGGTGAAAAAAGATGAGTAGAGTCACTACACAGTACATGACACTGACTCATAGCAAACAGGACAATTTTAGCATCATTTCCAATTGGAGCATTCACATTAGGAATCCATTAACAAGTTAGAAAGGAGCTTCATTTTCTATAACTGTTGCATTGAGGTCAAATCAGCAGAGCACTTACTTTTCAAAATGTTTTCGTTTTTACATCACACAGTCACTTGGATTAAGAAAATAAGCAAACTGAAGTGAAATTGAAGTGAACTGAGTGATTCTGATTCTCAGGGAAGAAAATCACATACGAGACAATACCTAAAATTTTGTAGTAGCGTCCGAAGGCAGTGTCTTTGTGGATGTCAGGGTAAAGATAGCGCAAAGGATTCTTGGTCTCTTGCTGGCGGGTCAGACTGTAGTGGTAAATCTGGTCTGGCAGAGACATCGACAACAGCTCTTTCTTTGTGTAGGGCAGCACTGCATGCACATGAGGCTCTACAGGGGAAACACACACACGAAGTCGGTAAACACAGGAAGACAAATGACTGATTGATACATGTCAAAGCAGCTCAATTCAAGACAGGAAAAAAAACCACTGGAGGCAGCAGCAGTCTGCTATAAGAAGAGGAAGGAAATGATAACGTGTATGTGGCATATTTTGTTCAGGGTGGTTAGATTAGCCTCTTGAAAGCCTGGGTCTTTAGCCAGGCTTTCAATTTTGTCCAAACACACATATATATAGAAATTACCGCCACTGGATTGGTCGACCCAGCTGAAGCTGATGGCTCCGTCTTTGCTGGTCTCACTAAAGCGGAGCAGAAAGGTCCCGGTCTTTTTTGTCTTCAACAGGAACTCTGTTCTCTCCCTGCTCACAAAACCCATGATGTATCTGAAACCCACATACAGAAAAGCACAGTTAATGGAAGCATACTGACACAATCCCATTTCCACATTCCCAAAATATAATACTCAGAAGATAGATGTACTGTTGCAGCAGTGACATGTGCAGGACTGCCTCACAATCATTGTGATAGTTATTATGAATATAATACTATTAGTCTGACAGTAAAACATCACTGGGATGATTTAGGATATCTTACCCATCTCGCCAAAGATCCACCAAGTGTTTTTTGATTAAATCCAGGATTCCATCAATCCAAATCCAGGGACCTTCATTCTGAGACAGAGGAACAAAAGAATCAAATTGTTAAGAACACACACTTTAATCCTACATGTAGCAAATGTGCAAACTACTGAATGACAAGAACAGCGTTTCCACTACATGACCCTAGCAGCAGCGGGAACTATTCCCGCACAGAGATTCTCCCACAGAGACATTAACTCTCTGAACCCCAAAACCTGCCAGTGGAGTTATATAGGTATATATTCTTTAAAAAAGCTTGCAGCACTACAACATTAATCAGAGCCAGAAACTGTCAAAACAGAAAGAATCATCAGATTTTCAGCTTTCTGACAATCCTTGAACACACCGCATGTGACATACAGGTCTGTCAGGAAAACCAAAGAATGATATTTTATCCAAATCAGTTTATTAATTTGACTGCATACCTCATTCAACAGCTGAGAAGCCTCGACTTACTCAGCTGCAAACAACAGTACAAGACTAAAACTCTGTTTTCAGGAGAACTTCAGTCAAACTGCCCATCTACAGCATATGGAGCCCTTATTGTTTTCAAATATTTTGTAAAATAGATAATGAAAGAAAGTTAACTTTCTTTTTTTGATATGTGACATAACTGTCACACTGCACAAAAGACATTCGAGCTCTCTTTACTTCTAGCCACAGTTGGGCTGTTTCCATAGAGGTGCAGAACTTAATAATGTGATGAATGAATCACCAAACACGTCATTTCACTTAAATAAATCAGTATTCATATATATTACATAAATATCAGACAGTGTTTGATAATACAAACAACTGGAGAAAATTATAGCGATGAAAGCATAAGTGGAGGAACGAAATAAAGGTAGCTTGCTGCTAGCTCACACCCTGTGAATGTAAATGGTCACACATTGGGTGGTATGGGTCACACATGAAACAGCTTGTTTGGCAAACCACACTTCAGAAGTTTTAGAGCCATTTAAAGGCTGGCTGATTAAAAGAAGAAGGAAGTGATACTCGTGGTGATGAAAAGGATGATACTTGTGTAAAGTTGGGGGTAGGGGAGACGAGTCTCTCTGCTACCAGATACCAAGCTTTAGACAAGCTTACTTACAAATACTGTTACCAATGTAGCCGTATGTGCTTTGGTCTTAAAGAGTCCTTCTGGCGCCAGCAGACACACAGAAATCTCTCATCACGGAGAACTTTGCACACCATTTATTTGTTTTCTTTTTGCAAACAAGCTTCACCTCTACTGCTACAAGTCCATGCTATGAGAAACACTGAAGAATCTGTCTCAACACTCACCTTGGAGGAAAACTTGCTCCAGTGCACAAGATCATCAGGATCATCTGTGACGAATCCAACAGAGAAATTAACACAGCATTCATTATATCTGGTGTGTCCAAGCAATAAGTGCAATTCAAGAAGTACATTTAGTACCTTAAAAATTCAATCACTGACGTTCTACTCATTTGTCTTAAATCCTACTGATGAACTATAACTCACGCATTTGTTTTACTGGAACAGAGAAGAATTACATTTTTATGGAAACACTCTTTGTTCTTGTTTGATTAAAGCTGAAACTAACACAGTTTGAAAGAAATAGAAATTTTGAAAATACTTTTGTCAAGACTTTAGATGACAGTCTCATGTTTGTGCAGTAAATATGAAATTACAGGCAGCAGCTGGTTAGCTTAGCTTAGCAAAGACACTTGAAACAGGGGAAACAGCTAGCCTGGTAGGCTCAACAAAGATAACTAAATCTTACGCTATTACTCTTTATGTGACCACCTCTTTGCAAGACACCATAAGAAAGCGATACACTTAAAGTCTATGAACAAGGCAGTCAAATACTCACCCACAATCTTCTCTCTTAGCATGGAGAGCTGGTTTTCATCAAGCTCTCGTTGGCCAACGGACAAAAATTGCCAGCTCAGAACCTGTGCCAGCTGATCCCAGGTGAGTGGAGGAGGGTCGACAAACAGCGACAGGTTCTGCACAGCAAAGTCAGAGAGCTTTAATACAGTCTGTCCTACAGAATAACTGCTGCAATTTGGAGCTGACAGTAGATGACAGTGTCGAGCTGTGGGGGCTTTACCATCGATCCGCTGGTCGACAGCATGTTGAACCACATGATAGAGGCCCAGGCACTGGACAACTGACTGGTACTGGAACCAACAACAAAAGGCAGGGAGCTGGCCTGAACGGACACCAGAGGAGGAGACCACTTAACAAACAGCCTTGTTCTGTGACTTCAACTATGAGTTGAAGTTCTGCAGCAGAGAACCACTGAAACTAGACATGAAATGTGTCATGGTCACTCACCTCGATGTTACACTTCAGCCCAGCGTGCTCCAACTCTGTCACAAACTTAATGATGTGGAGTTCTTCAGTGACTCCCGGACGAGTCTGATGGAAGAAAACAAGATTACTTTTGTAATGATACAAACACCAAGGTAGCAATGTGGGTAAGACATTAAAAACAAACTTAAAATGGGACATTTGACACCTGCTGCTTTCAAAAACAATGACAGCATGTCTGAGTTATGATGTGGTGGACGTTTGTGGATTCTACCAGACCTGCGGATACTGAAGTATAACACCAGCCATGTTAAACAGGTGCTGCACTAGTGCTTACAATTATTCACATCCAAGTTTACAAAATAATCAGTTTGCTGTCTTTTCAGTGTCTCTCTAAGGTGTGCTCTAGTAAATTTCAAAAAAGGTGATTAGAAGTTCAGTAATAGAAAGACAGGATGAGCGACAGAAGAACAATACCACTTAAAATCTTCCTCCTCCCTAATTTTTCACACAAATAGAAGCTTAAAACACATTTCAATGCAGAACAACTTATATCTTGTCCCCCCAAAATCCTCCCTGACCTCTGAGCTGCAATTTTTCTGAGATATTAAATTTTAGATTTTCGCAAGTCTTATTCCAACTACAAGCAATTCATGATTTATAAGTGATTGGAAGTTCATCTATGCTGCCATTTTTTCCTCACAGAAAGAAACGGGCAGGCACTGACACGTTCACCTCTCTTTCACAGAATAACCACAACAAAGGTAGGGATGAACAAGTAGTGGGGGAACCATTTAGGTAAACGTGTGGCATACCTTTGCAGCAGTTGAGGCAGGGACACCAGGAGCTCCAGCAGGACTAGCAGGGCCCTAAAGAGAAGAAAACCCAGTCTGTATAGTTCAACTGCTAATTAGTGACACATCTAGGTGTGGAGGTTTGGACACAACTGTCACAATGCAGAGAGGTATATGTGGAGAAGGAAGGGTTCTATTGATTGTATAAGACATTTCTTACTAGATCTGAACATGAATGATGAATATGAAAGTTAATTAAATAACATTTAAAAGGATGCTTACTGAGGGACCAGCAGGACTGGACAAACCATGAGTTCCACGTGCCCCCTGAATAGAGTGAACAACGCATTATGAGCACATGACAGAAAAACAAATCAGCAAATTGATACAGAAGTATGACAAATAGGACTGGACATATAAAGGATAATGCAATTATTGAATGAACTTCACTTAGCTGGTCAGACTAACTGACTGATTTATGCACTGCAACTATGGATGTCACAGGATAAAAGACCATCTTTAATCTAAGTGCAAAGAGATATTTATTTACAAAAACAACCTGACCCCCATCTGACTGGAGTCCAGAATCCAGAATGAGCGATACATTAACACCCCTGGTGTTCCAGGTCACTATGCTACTCGGATTCATCTCATTTCACTAATTTTCACTTCCTTGTTTCCCCTGTCCTCGGTTCTCCTGTCCGGAAATCAATCGTGGCGCGCCATCAGAAAAAGATGCCCAATCCCTACAATACACTGAATCGAATCCTCTCCTGGTGTCTTAGCTCCTCCCACCAGAGATTCAAGTGGAGGAGGTCAGGTGGAGGCTCGAGGAGAGAGGAGTTGATGCAACAGGTTTTGAGCTAAATGAGACATGCTCGCCTCAGAGCGTCAGTTTAAAGTGACGTCAGTTCAGTATGGCATGTGGCACAGCCGCATCACCTGCCTGTAGATTTTTAATAACCTACCAGTGTTTTATGATCTCTGTCAGAGGAGCAGAACAGTGGTCATGATGACATATAATGTACATTTTTTACTTATAATTCAAGACACAACAAAAATGCACAGAAGTCATCATTCACATTTTTTATTTAATACATACGTGCAGTGTGAAGTATAAAATAGTCATGGTGTACAAAATAGTACTATACTCAAAGAGTGACATATATTAATATTGAGTAATATATACATCATATACACACATTAGTCAGTCCTGCTGCTGACATGGTTTGTATATTCCAGCTGTGTGTTGCCTCTTTTATGTCACTGCTGTGGAAAAGGCTTGATCGAGGACAGAGGGAGGACACACCTATGCATCCTCGCACACAGCTCCTCCAGCAGCCTCCTTGTTTTTCAAGCCTCTCCTATCCTTGATGTGTATTTTAGGAATTGAAACATTCTTTCCAGCTGATAAGCCAGAGGACCGAGGAGTGGAGGAGGCTGACATTAGTGAAATGAGATGAGCGTAAGGAGAGGGGCTTGAGGAGGCATGTTGGAGGGGTTGTGAGCGAGGATGAACAGGTGTAAACACTTTTCCATACTCTTGCTATAAAAGAAGCGGGACACACAGTTGGAATATACAAACCATATCATTAGGAATGACAAATGTATATAGAATATATATATATATGACTCAATCACAAACTGTCACTGTCTATGTATATAGCACTCTTATGTGCCATGATTGGCTTCACTACACGTGTGTGTGAAACATTCTCGTCACATTGTGTCAAGTTCTGAATCAAATTAAAAGTAATTATATAATTTACTGTAAGTTATCACAAACACTGTTTTGCTTATCTGAAAGAAACCATAGAATACCACAGTAGGTTATAACAAAACAAAACAGTGGAGAGATGATGCAGCAGCACCACAAGTTTAATTTTATTTAAGTCAAACTTAATTGCTAATTAAACACCTGTTTGCTTGTTAAATACCTGTTTCTTTGACTCCTCTCTTCTCATGTCTCTTCCTCAATTCCTCTGCTACCTCTGGTGGGACGGATTCCCACAAGACAAGAGGAGTCGAGGATGTACAAATTGAAACATGAGATGAGGGACTAATGATGGTAAATGGCCACAGTCAGCAGGTGGCAACCAATACATTTGGTGGAGTATCAAGTGTTTGCTTTTTACCTACAAATACCAATTAAAGAAATAAATGTCTACTCTTACCTCACATGATGCTTTAGTTTTTGCTTTCCTTTCCTTGAGTGACTGAAAAAGAAATGGCATTTCTGTATGTCAACGTAGTCAGGAGATGCTGTACTGTGTTTTTTTGGGTCAAGAAACGTATGCATGGACTATTCACAAAATACAAAGCTGGATGTTCACCACACGTCATTTTCAGTCCTTTAACTGCTGCTTGGGTTTGTGGAGTTTCATACCATGTTCCGAAATTCTGCCATCAAAGCACCTGGCGGTTCTACGTCCAACACCTTCTTGTCATCCCTTTCAAAATCAAAGTGGCGGAATCTACAACAACAAGTCTGTATTAACTTATGTGGATTAAAACAATTAATCAGTTTACATTTCTGATTGCCGTTCGCCTACCCAGTGACTGTCTTGGCTTCTTCAACATCCCTGGTTGTGGGGGGAAAAGGACACAAAAAGATAATGAGAAAACAAAAGTTATTATAAAGTTTTTATATTAAACAAAACCAAAATATAAAAATTAATAGTTCCCATTTAGTAAATATTAATTTCCTTTATCACTGGCTCAGCTGTTTTTTTTACCTACTTGTCAAATACAGGTCTGACTTTGAGGCGGCATTTGAATTCAGGAAGGTTTGCCAAGTACCTAGAAAGAGAAAAACATAAACTGAGAAATTTATCCAAAAAAAGTATACAGTAGGCTACTCCCTGATATCGTATTAGGGTTTTAGCCACTAAATCAATGTCCCTTTTCCAGATTCAGCCAAGGATTTCTGCTCTCTGCTGTACATCAGGTCTAGAGATGCAAATTTTGAACAATTTCCTGAATCAACAGCTTTATCAATCAATAACGGATTAATTGATAACACAAATCAAGTGCAGTGGACATCATTCCTTCGGCTAATTCAGCTGTATTTGTCGACAAACACATAACAACTGACTGCACAAGGGGTTCTGTTACATTAGCCATTGGGCTACAGGAATGCTGACTTCATAGACCCCAGCATGTGTTAAATGCATGAGCTCTGACAGGAGGCCATTAACCATCACAGAATTCTTTGTCATGTAGGCCTGTTGTTAACTAAACCCCCACAATGCTTTCTGATGCCACCGTAGACCTGCCCATAGTCTGAGTGACTACGCCCACAGGTCACTGCAGCATTAGTTAGACTTGATGTAGTTTAAATAAAGAAGTGATGTAGGACGCAGGTATAAGCTACCAACATTTCAGTTGGCTTTGTCCTTCCTTCTGCTCTCTGTTTTTTACCATTTTCTTCAATATTGTAACAACAATAACCATCTACGAAGCAGCAACCTACCACACAAAGAGTTTTTAGTTTTACCAAGGAATTGGATTGTGCAGTACAGCAGCCCTGCAAGTTTTTTTCCTTGAATTATCCATTTTAATGACAGCACTCATCTCCCTGCGAGCAAATGTTCCGCCATAACAATTCCTTCCTTCACTATTTTAAGGAAACACTGAAGCCATATCCATCGCTTAGCTCCACCTACGACAACCATGATTAGTTTTAAGAAATACAGACAAGCAAGCATGTTTTTTTCCCCTACAGAAAAATGATAATGAGGTGTCGTCAGAACATTATGTTCTACAGCAGGGGTGCTCAATCCTGGTCCTCGAGAGCCCCTATCCAGCATGTTTTAGATGTTTCCCACTTCCAACACACCTGATTCATATGATCAGGATCGTTATCAGGCTTCTGCAGAGCTTGATGATGAGCTCATCATATGAATCAGGTGTGTTGGAAGAGGGAAACATCTAAAACATGCTGGATAGGGGCTCTCGAGGACCAGGATTGAGCACCCTTGTTCTACAGAGTGTGCTGGAATTAAACATTAAGGTTGTGCCACCTGGTGGCCACCTGGTGGCACAACCAAGTACTACAATACATTTTCTGAGAATACAAATGCACGACGTAATTAGACTGTCAACAATAACAGTCCGTCAACAGTTACATAAAGAGAGATATTACAATAGTGAAAACGAGTGTAAACCAATCAGTACATTCATTCAGTGGTGTGAAAACAAGAGGCACTGCACACAGAGATGAGGGAAAAAAGTGATATGATCAGATGAGTCATCCCTCACCATATTCAACAAGTGACCGAGTGCATGTGTGGTGTGTACCCCAAAAACAATACAGTAGTCCCTCGCCATATTGCGGTTCACTTTTCCTGGTCTCACTGTATCGTTAATGCGTAGCGTAAAGCAGATGAGTAGACACACATATGGAAAACGCAGCTACAGCCACTTCTGCTTGAGCTAGTCAGTCGCTGATTGATTGGCGGTGATCGAAGCCAGTGTTTATAAGGGTGTGGGAAAGGTTAATAACAGTGTGGGGAGGATTTATAAAGCCTGGAAATATATATAAATAATAAAATAAATACAAGGTTGCTACTTCGCGGATTTCACCTATTGCGGAGGTGTTCTGGAACCTTACCCTCGCGATAGACGAGGGATCACTGCACATGCCTTAATGCTAAAACACCAAATGAAAGAGTATCTTCTGGAAGAATGGTGTTCTTCCAGTAGAGATCCAGAGACTTGGAGAATCAGTGCCAAGGAGTACTGAAATTGTTCTGGCAGCAAGTAGCAACCAACACCTCACTAAGACTATTTATTTTTATGTTATGTTGCATTTTTCCTTTAATTTGTCACCCGTCTGTGTACAGCACATTTCAAACTACAGTCGATGAAACAAAGTCAGACTTCTTGTAAGGTGACTACATAGCTGACAGTTGTTTTATTAGATCTAAACAGATATTAACTATTTATCAGTTCTGTGCTATCGTCCATAAACTCTCTTTTAAGTGCAGCCTTACCTTACTGTCACTTTGAATCCCACACCGGTCTTAAGTATTAGAGGTCGTTGTGGTGAATTCTGCATCACAGGCTGTTTCTCAACCACCAGAGCACTGTAGTGCAAGAACACAGCAAAGCAAGTCAAATCAGGACAGTTTGCAGACTAGTCTGTGTGTATGTGTGCCATCTATAACACTAAGTCTTAATTCCATGTCTTACTTTGTGAGAAGGTTTGTCAGCAATGACAGTGCAAACTTCTCAGTTTCCACTATTGAAGCAGCAAGACTGGAAGCATCAGTGCGGCTATATTTGTTGTTCTGGTCCTGCAGTTTCTGCAGCTGTTCACGTATTCCTACTATCACTTCAGCAACAGTTGTAAAGCTGTACAAAGAACATAAGTACACACAGACATGAGTATTGTGGTATGTACAAGTATTCAGTGTAACAGGTGAGACAGAAACACCAATTTTCTTCGATATGTAAAGTTTTTCCCTCACAATGAAACATGAGAAGCTAAAGTAGTACTAATAGATTGTTACCAGTTCTGGAGGTGGTCCAGACAGGTGTCAACTGGACTGCCAATGCAGGCCATCTGCTGCCTATGCTTCCATTCAGGAAGCTCCACATCAGTGAGAGTCACCACAACTTGGTCTGCCTCCCTTAAAATGTCAGCTAACTGCTGCAGCACGATCTGCCAGCCAAAAAACACAGCAAGGATCAAGTATGTGGAGGGGATGTTTTGCTGAACTGAGAAAGAAAACTGTCTCAGCTTTTAAAGAGGACCGATTCATTTAGCAGACAAAA
Source organism: Dascyllus trimaculatus (assembly GCA_024666655.1). NCBI lineage: Eukaryota > Metazoa > Chordata > Actinopteri > Pomacentridae > Dascyllus > Dascyllus trimaculatus. The sequence continues at coordinate 30,777,690 of CM045456.1, forward strand.
CTTTACTTTTCCATTTGTTCAAACTATTAACTGCTTTATGGATGTTTTTTTTTAGTTTGCACTGTGCAAATGAAAACTCAGACACATATTTACAGTACCTGCTTTGTTTGTGTGATGAAATTTGCCCGCATAAGACACCCCTCTTCCACTGCAGCACGGGACTGGGCCAATCCATTATGCTGCTGAACTGGTGATGACAAATAAAGTGAGACACAAATGAAGCGTGATTTTAACTCTACCAAATGTTTCTGTGTGTCTCCTGACATACCTCTGCTTTGCCAGGTCTTCTGTATCAGGTCAAGCTGTTCATTTAGATCCTCCAGTGTTTTAATTTCCTTCTTTACCTCCTGCGTTAGAGTTAAAGTTTACAAATTTAGAAACAATGAGCTGTGTTTTTTTTTCAGGATGGCTATAAGGTAACAGTCCAAGTGAGTTTACCAAAGTCTTCTGTTTAAGGCAACTGAGTTTGTTGTCCAACTCTGCAGAGTTTTGTTCAATACCCGGATTGCTGCAATCCTAATAAAACAAAAGATAAAAGAAAATGTTTTCTTTTCAAATCGAATTTTTAATTTTTCAATACAGACGATAATATCAGCTTTGAATGACATGCATTAATCTTTGAATATCTTGGACAGTCTTTGTCTGAATTTGTCCACATTTTGCAGGTTTGTTCAAACCCAGTAAGCCATGTTATCCAAGCATGACGTGACAATGTTCCACACAGCATCTTGTCACATCACAATGTTTGGTTTTCTCAGTTTTCAAGTGGAAAACTTGGAGATGTTCATGCAACGTTTAGTGAAGCTGAGGTGAGGTGACCACGGAGGAAAGTCTACGGCAATCTGGACTTCTCGAACTTCTCTGGACTTTAAGTTTCTTTTAAAGCTTTGACGTGTGCCTAAACTCAGCTTACATTAAATACGACAGACTTTCAATGTTGTGCCACACTTGTGGATCGCACTGTACAAAGCCGGTACAAAGAATATCATCAGTCATCCTACCTGCCCCTTGGAGGCCAAATCCAAAATTTTCTTTTCCTCCTTTAGACAGTGCGAGAGAATTCTGGCCAAGTTCTGTGGCTCATTTTGAAAGTGTTTCTACAGGAAAAAAATATATAAATCAGGTAAATATAAAGTAACCAGAATCTGTAATTATTCCGCTTTGAGAAAAGACATGAAAACACATCAAATTTCTCTCCACATAACATCATGCCTGGCTTACCACCAAGAAGTCTTTCATGTTTAAAAAGTTTGGTCCCTGCAAAATCTTCTTCTCCTGTACCGAACACTTCCACAGTTCATTCAGATACTCCAGGAGAGCATGGAAACAGCTGATTGCTGCATTTATATCCACAGCTGCCAAATCCCTAAAACAGAAAGACAAAACATTTAGATTTATGTGCATACGTTGTAAAAAAAAAAATCACATACATAAAAATAATACCGTTAGTCCCCAGAATGGCTGCAAAAGTAAGGAACATCATCATAGAGACAAACAATATCAAGTAAGAGAAAGCTGACTTAGATTTTTTGCCTAAAGAAGAACACAGGCAGTGTGGTTAATATAGCAGATATACAAGCTGTAGCAGACAAACAAAATGCAAAAAAGATAATAGTGTTTTTATGTCCCACTGAAAATAAAGTCAGGCATCAGGACACTATTATCTTTGTTTAGAAAGAACTGAAATGGTGTGTACACAATATTAATAGAAAATGTGCAACTGAATAAGTTACTACATAATAACAGCAACATCATGAAGCTAGAAGAATTTATTTAATATGCATTTTTTATGCTCTGTTTTACTTGTTTTTTTTTACTCTGCCTTAACATATTAAAGCAAAATAGTCTTCCGTGGTAGTGATTAGTGGAAGAGAGATATGTGAAACAAATCCTGGTTCTGGTTCAGGCCATCAGTAGTTTGGTCAGTCTGAATGCCATGAGACATGCCCAGCAGTCTCAGGTAAGGATGGGCGTAAATGAGGATGTAGAGGTCCATAGTGTACAGTCTACGCTGCTTTTAGAATAAAAGCACTATCATGATAGAATGTGTGTCAGTGCCCTGTAAAATACCCCGCAGTGTAAAAGATTTAATGCAGTGTCCGATGATTTACTGTTGTAATGGAATAAGTTTCTGAAGGAGTGAGGATGAGGGATGATACAGAAAGACCAAATACTGTGTCTGCAGCAGGGGAGGGAGGAGACATCACTTCTAGGACCTGAAACAGCGCCACCTAGCAAACTGAATGACAGCTAAAGTGCTGTTTTAAAGGTTTGTTCTATTTAAAATACTACTTTCTTTCTAAGTACTTCTTGTCTTTGAGAGGTTTATTCCACCCAAATAACACGTTTTAACAGATAAGTTATGGTTTAAAAGGTTTATGCCAAACTAAACTGTACATAGCTGCTTTTTTTCTGCCAGTGTTTGTGAAAAAAAATCTAATCCCGTTTGGATCTAACAAGTGAACAAGAAGTAGTCAGTGTAAAACAAGGTTACTAGAGCTGCAGTGATGATATGTCAGCTTCCCATGCTGCTTCCTTTAGACAGCATGAGTCTACTCAGACTTCCTCCACATCTTACCAGTCCTGGCTCTCTATCCAGTGGCACGCATGGTGGCGGATCTCGCTGGAGAAGGCTCCCTCGTACAGCTGTCTCACCCGGCTCTGGAGGCCTGAGTCCAGCCCCAGCAGGGCTTGCCACTGGGCCATCTGCCAAACCAACACACGGGCTGAGCAACACGAAGTCACCGGTGCCTCTGTAATGTAACGCGACACGACTGAGTTCTCTGCAGGAGCCGAGCTTTTCTGATGAATTTATATTTCTGAATAATATTTTTTATTGACATTTATCAGACAAAAGTAAACAACTGTGGATAATTAGCTACTTTGAGAGCGCTTTATAAAGTATGACACTCAAGAGTCGCACGAACACCTGGAGGAAATAAGGACGCCGATAGCTGCTGTATCATAACTCACTCATTAAGCTCCTTCCTAGTTTATTAAACTAACAAAAACGCATCACTGTTTGTTCTGTGTCTCCGCATAAACAGTAAAACACGTACCTCAGCTGTCCTCGTTTTTCGTTGCGGTGTAAAGATGACGGTAGCAGGATAGACTCTACATATGAACTACCTCAGGCTGTCCGGGCTGAGGGTGAGCGGCAGCAGGAAGAGCTGTGTTTTATACCCCTGACACTCCCACTCACCGTGTGATTCCCGAGAAATGCTTCCACTGAGGACAGAGACCGTCAAGTTCACCAGTGGTTTCACAGTCATGATTTCCGCTTTCAGAATACTCTGTAGCTACACACCCTTTCAAATAGGCATTAGTTTTGCCTGCCTGCACGCAGCTGGTGTAAATAACCGAAAAGATGAGACACGGATCTTTTTAAACAGATATTTCAACACGTTAAAGCAGAAGAAGCACGGCTTTAATTAATATTAATCTTCATGGCTGCATTAGCTGAGCTCTGCTGGTTTTTGAGGTCTTGCTAATGCTAATGCTAAATCACAGTGATGCTAACAGGGTCATCTATATGGAACAGAGCTAATGTTATTAGCAGCACTTGTGTTAACAAACATTTTGAATAAAATATAAAATGTGAAAAGCTCTGCAGCTCTTTAGTTTTCTGTTTGTTTTGTTGTTGTTCATGGTGTTTCGCCTCTTTCAGCTCATTGTGGTTTTGTAGCATCTTCTCAGGCCTAATTAATGTATTTTAGCACCTAGCTGGGAAACACAGAGCTAATGCTAATAAGAACAGTGAAAATAAGAGGGAGCAGTCTATGGTACTACATTTACAATCCATCGCAACACTATTGTGTTTACCACATAATATGTTTTGCATTACCTCACTTTTGGGTTCTGTCACTAAATATGTGTGTTCACTCACTATATGTAGTAAGTTTCTGTCATACAATGATGTGAAGACGTGAAGTTGATGAAGAAATTCTCCGCTGATACCTTCTTGTGTATATATATAAAGGTTTATTAATAACAAGTACAGTATCTTCAGGCACCATGTTCTGCCTGGGTGAGATTCACAGCCCAATAGAATCCACACACAGGATAGCCACTTCTACGGGATTATATAGGGAAGTCGTTTTCATGAAACGAAGGCAGGATGTATGGTACATAGCAGAGAGAACATATAAACATTTATGCTGTGTCTTCTCCATATTCGGTAGCGAGAAGCTTTAGGTTGTGCATACCGACGTCCTGAGCCTGAGCTTCAGACACTTCATATACTTTTGTGTTGACTGGCTAAACATTTCTGTTCCTTCACTATTGTGTTCCCTTGCTCTGCTTTAGTGATGTGTCTGTTGCTAACGAAACGGCTCTTAGAGCCGCTCTTTGAAGTGAACAATTGGAGCCTGCTCCTTCCTAGGAGCTGGAGCCACTTTTTTCTCTCTCTATTTTTTTTCTGTTCAAGCCACACGTGGTTGGTCAACTCCATGATGTGTGGTGACGTCTGTGTGTCACACTGAGCAGGAGACAGAGAGAGAAAGAGAGAGATAGAGAGAGAAAAGTCTCTACAGAGACAACACGCTGGAAAAGTGAGAAACTGAGTGATAGAAGGAAATGCAGTAAAATCTGGAAGCATTTCAATTACATGACCATACCGCCTTGTGGATGCCTGATCCTGTTAGATCTTGGAAGCTAAGCGAGGCTGGGCCTGGTCAGTACCTGGATGGGAGACCGTGAGGGAACACCAGGAAGCCTGGGTGGATGCAGTGTGAGAGTGAGTGGTTGGTGGTGGTTGGAGGGGCTGATGATGCAGCCTTGCCTCTGTCAGTCTACCCCAGGGCAGCTGTGGCTACATATGTATCTTACCACCATCGAGTAAGGAGTGAATGAATAAAGCAATGTAAAGAGTCTTTGAGTGTCTAGAAAAGTGCTATATAAAACCAGTGCATTATTATTATTACATCCACAATACAAAGGCAGTGTAGAGTATGCAAGGTTAAAAAGTCATATCGAGCAGGCTGTGGATGAGAATTGTACATCAATCAGTGCAGTTGGAAAGTACAACTGTTGCTGCTGCTGCAGTGTCTATAGCATCATCCAGTCCACCACCACAACCACCAGAGCTCTAGGAGAAAATTTGCTGCTTTTTCTTTTTGTTTTATATATATTCATTTTTATTTTGTTGAGTGATTCTCTTAGCTCTTCTATGTTGTTTCAATGTAAATAGTTAAAAGATTATAAATATTTTACGCACAATCAGAGATTGGATCTTTTTGTCAAACTGAGATGGGTGTTTGTTTTTGTGCTTTAACATTTATTTTTTGTCTGAGTATAATAAGCCCTATAAATAATAAACATTTCATATAATGTATGTTTTCCACATTTGTAATTCATTTTACAAATAATTTTACATTACTTTTGGCAATAAATTAATTTAGGCAACCAAATATCTGAGGAGCCACTTGGGAGCCGAAAGAGTCGGCTCTTTTTAGTGAGCCGAGCCATAGGAACCAGCTCTCTTAAAAGAGCTGGATTTCCCATCACTACTTTGCGTTGTCCTTACAAAAGGCTTGGCAAGGTAACACAAACTACTGCAAGGAAACTCAAAGAACATTTTACACCCTCTTGGTTAAGATTTGGAAGTAAAGAATATTATCACACTCATGTCTGCAAGCTAGTTTGCTTAGCTTAGCATAAAAAAAATGCACATTGTACATCATTTACCCAAAAAAATCCCCCTGCCTGCACATCTAAAAGCTAGTGTGTGTGTGTGTTTGTGTGTGTTGCAATATCCAACATTCTGGTTGTTGTCACACATAAAAGATATCACCCCCATTACTATTATTAACCACTTCTAAATGACCTACAACATGTTTTCTGAAGCTGCATTTTTTGGATTGTGCAACATGGATGTTATATCTTCTGCTGCTGTATCTGAATGAGAGGAAGTCTGAAATGTGTTGAGGAGACTTTCTGCACCACATCGAGGACTTTCCAGCCCAGCACCATGTCAACCAGAAGACGCCCACTCTAAGTCACCGGGAAACACGTGATTCTCGACAAACGCTCAGGCCTTTGCGTCAAATTGTAATTCAATTCAGGCATTTTACTTCAGGATTCTTCCAAAATAAAAGCACTAACTTCTGAGTAACTGCTGAGGTGCCTCTCCATGGCCAGCAGGAGGCAGAGGAGCTTGACTTTAAATTCCTAAATAAGAGTGTGCAGTATGTAACATCCTGGATGAAACATTGTGAAACAATGCAATTTCCCACAAATACTTTTGGACAGTTGGACAATGTTTCATTCTTATTACACATGGGATAGTGCAACAGGTGCATGTGCATATGTGGACTTTGATTGCTTTCCTTTATTTAATAGTTTTAATTTTGCATATTTATTTTGTATTTTGTTGGGAGGTATGACAGTAAAGACCCTTTCTATTCTATTCTAGTCTAGTCTAGTCTTGTCTATTTCAGTTGTTTCCAATTCAGTAAGAGACACAGTGGTGCGACTGATGTAGACATGAAGTATCTAACTACAGTCAATATGGTGGATTGCAATCAAAGTTAAAATGCTGACCTTGTCTTATTTACAATCGAGACCTTGGAGGGAAAATCAGTCAATAGTTAAACTACAGCTGATTCAAAACCAGGTCATCACACATTATCAATAAAAACAGACTGACAATGGGAAAATGTCTTTCAACAACACTCATGAATATGTAAAACCATAAAACAATAGCACAGTAAACACAGCTGACTGATTTATGATAATCATGACATGACCATCGAGTGGAGGCTGCATGGAGTCAGCTCGGTGGAAGAACGCCGTCAGGGAACTTTTGATCCAAATGTTGCATGTGTCGTCTCCCTTTACTCTGAATAAGGAGAACCCATCTGTAAAGCAGAGGGAAAACAACATTAGCAGTGCAGCCAACTAAAAGTAAAATTACATTAGCCTCTGAGCCTTACACAGCTCAGACTCTGCACTGTTTGAACATTGTGTTCAAACACTTAATCTTTTAAGCTGTTTTGAGAAAATAACACACAGAAGATTATGACTAGTTGTTCTGTATTTCTGGTTATTGACAATAAAACGCATGAAAAGCCTTTAAACAATAACGTCTAACTCTATTTCTCAACAATGATTGTATAGAGGTCCATTGGTGCCTAATGAAAATATGAATTGTTTGTTTTTTAATTATTGTTTTTTAAGGTTTAGATAAGACTATGAATGGATTTATTCGACATTCGACATTAATTGTTTTGAATCAAACGTTACTGAAGCAGGAGTTTATAGTTTGTTTGTTGGGGCCTACTTTCAGCAGACTATGTGGCTCAAGTAAGCTTTTCATATCATATCTAATAGAGCAGCTCTATGGCTCCGAGTAATATTATATACCAACCTCTAGATACACGTGCAGTGTTTGTTAGTAAGTTCTATTCATTGTTGTTTTGTGCTATTGAAGGGATTCTTTCATAATAAGAGAAAATACAGAACATTGCATCCATTACCCTCATGCAAACTTACGCTGCCAAGGTCTAAGCACAGAGCATCACTGAGCATGTCAAACTCTCCAGGAGTCATTGGGGGCTGAGGAGACTGACAGGAAGGTGGTGTGGTGCTTGCATTTGGGCTGAAATAGCAGTGAGGGAAAGATAATAACATGTCAATAAGAAGTATTATTTTTAAATATCATCATCATCATCCATTCATCCATCATCCATACACCACTTATTCCTCTGACTGATGATTCTAAACCATCCGTTTGTCTCTATTTGTAGCCCTGTGATAGACTGGCGACCTGTCCAGGGTGTCCCCTGCCTTCGCCCTGAGTCGACTGGGATAGACTCCAGCCCCCCCGTGACCCTACAGAGGATTAAGCGGTGTTTAGATAATGGATGGATGGATTTATGCTTGTACAGAGTAGACTAAATAGATGTCCTGAGTAGTATGAAGAACTCACCGCATTTCTGAGATGGGGATCAGGGTAGACGGTATGTATGGATAAACTGGAAGAGTAACAGAGACATGAGAGAGATTAGTGCTGTTGCCTACATTCTAGTCACCCACTAAAAAGCTTGAACATGAAATGCACTGTTTTGTTCTCTTGCCTTTGCTGGGCTGACTGTTGTAAAGCCGTCCGAAGGCCTCGTCTTTGGGGATGTTAGGGTAGAGGAACTTGAGTGGGTTTTCAGGGACGACCCCGTCTGAGATGACTTTGTAGTCTCGTATGATGTCTGCAAACGGGAGGGCACTAAGCCGGTTCTTAGTGTATGGCTCCACGGAGTTGAACTTTGCGTCACCTGTTGTAAAACATCACTGTTAGCGAAGCAAAGCAACAGATCTTTGACATGGCATGTAAAAAATACACTCTTTTAGCCAGATGTGTGCAGTTTTCAGTCAGACATGTTTATTAACTGGCTAAAAGTTGTGTGGTAGAAATGATATGTTTAAAAGAGGCCTCACCATTTTCACTGTACTCCACCCAGGTGAAGGTGATTCCTCCGAGGTGGCTCTCACTGAAGCGTAAGAGGAAGGTGCCTGCCTCTCTGTCCTTCAGCAAGGCACGCTCCATCTCCTTACTCACAAAACCCATGATATAGCTGCAGGGATGGTGGTGGTGAAAGAGAGAGGAAGAGAGAAGAACAAGACCCTTTTATGCTGTACACAAAGGTGCTTTTCTTTTACATTGTAACCTTCTATTTACACTTTAACAGCAACATCTCTTGTTTAACTTGCGGTTAGGTAGTGCTGCTTGGCTTTTACACTTCCCTTAACAACCCTGTATGTTCAAATAATAAAAAAAGAAAGCAGGAAATATTAAATAAAATTACTGGAAACTGCAATTTTTCAATTTGTGTCACATTCAGGCCAGAATGTTAAAGCTGCATTTCAACAGCTGCTCCCATTGTGTGTGTTTGTGTGTGGTTTAATTAATGGTTAATAAATCATTTACCAATGATTTGTGGATCAGTTATAAGCCATTGATCAAAACATGGTTGGAAAAATCATCCATCATGACACTCTGAATGTTTTAAAGGTTGCTAGTTTCTAATATTTTTATCAGTAGCTTATGGCTCATCTATAAAGCATTGGTAAACCACTCATTAACCACTGAGAGTACCACTAGTCAAAGCTCATAAACCATTTATTAATGGTGCTTTATCAGAAAGTGGCACACCCTAAGAAAGCACCCAGTAAGGTTGCCAAAACATCGTTTCCTATTGCAGGTGGTCATTCATGTCAACTCCTTTGGGCACCCACCAGTAAGAAAATGAAAAACTCTGTAGGCAAAAAAATGTATTTTTATGTATATATTCGTTAAAAAATCAGCAAAAAGCGATGTTTAACTGCATTTTCATACCAGCAAAAAACAAAGAATACACACACTACACAGTCTGTGTGTGGCACATTAACATGACAGCAGCTGATGTGTTGGATGCAGAGAGACATTTTAAATAGAAACTGCACCAGAGGGAGAATCAGCCACAGATGACAGTGTTTGTGTATTTTCTATCTGATGTCCTGACAAATGTGGTCTGGACTGAACTTAACAGATTTCAGTGCACAACAGAATCTGTCAAAGGCTGCAGCAGACCTGAATGAACTCTTACCACACATGTGTTTTGTTTTTGTTTTTTTAATAATCTGTATACGCTTATAAGCTATTCAACTGGGTAAAACTGGGACAGTTGAGGGTGGAGGAGGTGATGGAGGTGAGACTAAACAAATGAGCGAGTGCGTACTTCTCATTCCACACCGGCAGCAAGTGCTTCTTGATGAGCTCCAGGATTGAATCCAGCCACATCCAGAAACTGAAGGGCTTCCCTGGAATATTCTCCTTGAACACATGGATGGACAGACAAGATGTGGTTTTAAATGTATTGCAGATAAGATGAGATGCAATAACAATATGAATATATAATCAGGATCAACACGCCGTTTTCCATTTGATGAGTATTTTATTTAAAATACCCATCAAATGGGTATTTTAAATTTAAAAAAGCTATTGATTTAGCTTTAATATTTTGACCATACTTTATCAGGATTTGCAGTTGGTCAAACTTCTATCCTAATGTGTGCATCAGTGGCCACTAGATGGCACAATCACATTGACTGTTAGACCATATGGTGCTGAGGGGGGCCATGTTATTTAACTCTTACCTTAGAAAACTTGGACCAGGACACTTGATAGTCACTGCAGGAGGCATGCTGACCTACAGAGACAGACAGAAAGCAACATAAACTCTCCAACACCCAGTCACTTGGAAAGCACTGTTATGAGTCCTGTTGAAGTCCCCCTTTGAACTCATAAGTCAGTATGTACCCGTGTGGTCCAGGTTAAAGGATCATTTCAACTCCAGAAATATCTTTTTCATCCTGCGTGTCCTTTATTATAAAATCTACTGCCCCGTGTAGTTCTAAACTCAAATGGCAAACATACCAAAAAGCTTTTCTCCCAGCATTGTGAGCTGCTCTTTGTTGAGGCCTCGACCAGCAAAAGTGGAGAACTGCCAGCTGAGGACTTCAGAGAGCTGGCTCCAGTTGGCCCGCGGTGGGTTCCCAAAGAATGCCAAGTTCTATGAAACAATCATGGAGGATATGTAACATGGAAAATGAGCAAAAAGTTGAATCAACAAGTTTTTTCAGTTTTTCTTCAGTTTAAGTTCAGCCTTCTGTATTCACACTGCTGAAAAGTGGTTTAAAGCAGTGGTTCTCAACTGGTCCAGCCTCAGGACCCACTATGTCTCTATTAATAACAGTCGCGACCCAGATTTTTGACGTTTGCTGTTCCTGTTAACAAATTAAGGTTTATTTGGGTGTAGTCTAAATGCATTTTGATAAAACTTTGGAAAATCTTGGCTTATTTTTTGCTCATTTTAGTATATTTGGACACTTTTGCCAAGTTTTGGGCATATTTTGGCCCATTTTGACAGATTTTGAGCACATTTTGGTTCATTTTTTAACACATTTTAGCATAAATTAACCCATTAAGCTGGCAGAGCCAAATCTACAGGTTAATAGTGAGCAACTACTGGTGTCACCACCACTAAATATCCTGCTATTTAAAGCAAACTGTGTCCCAAGAAACACTTCCTTTAAAATAAAAGACTTTATACCACTACTTTTTTGGAGCATTCAAACGGCTGATTCACCAGAAGAATGAGCAGGCCTGTCTCCCTACCTACTCTAACTTGTGATTGTCAGTGTATGGGTGACTGCTTTTGGGTTTCGTGAAGAGAATATGGAAAATGCTAACCTGGAGAAAGACATGTGTGTCTAAAAGGGCAGGCTTATACCCAAAGTATACATCCAGTGAGTCAGACTGACCCGAATTATCAAAATGATTAAACAAGCTTGTGCTTTGTACCTCACTGATGGTGTAAGTTTGTTTTAGCTGGTTGAAATCGTAGACATTCACACCAAATATCACCCAGTTTTGAAAGCAGTGTTAGAATCCTGGGTGATGCTCACTGGGATAGTTTTGGCCAGTAATACCCATTAACCTGTTAAATGAATGTAGCATTTTCCTTTTAAACAGCATTTTAAAAATGCTTCTTGTCGAGGTGCGATGCTCACCCTTGGCTCATCAGTCAGGAGGTTGTACCACATGACGGAGGCCCAGCCTCCAGGCAGCTGGCTCACATTGGAGATCACCACTAGTGGCAGGGAACACGTCTGGATAAAAGTCACATAGAGAGTAAGTGAACAGCAGCAACAGAGACACTCAAACACTGCATAAAACCTGCACTGCTGCTGACCTCCAGATCGATGGTGAGGCCCTGCATCGTGAAGCAAGCCTCAAAACTGAGAGAGTGAAGTTCTTCTGTCACAGAGAGCAGGCCCTGCCAAATGACACAACACCACACACAGCCGTCCACTTCAGAGCTCATCGTTTGTTTGTTTGTGCTAAGCTGTTCACTTTGGGAAACAATCTTTGTTTCGGTGACAATCTTTTCGAAATGCTGCACACATACAGCTGAGCATTCCAGCAGTGTAGACATTCCTGCTGCTAAATGAACAGTCCTCTGCATTTCTCACCTCATTTCCCTTTGTGCCGTTGATATATTTCTTCTCTTTCAGCTGCTGTAAGAAACAAACTCACGGTCAGTTTTGCTTAAACATAAGAACCAAACAACTGATTCAGGTTTCATGCCATGAATCAATAAGAGGTAGTTAACGTTTACTGGGTAGAAATCTGAAATCAGACAGTGAATAATGTCTTACCAGGTGCCTGAACTCCACTGAGAGGCAGCCGTTAGAGTAGTCCTCAATATCCATGACTTTAGTGTTGTTGGTCAGGATGAAAAACTGACGACTTCTGAGGAAAAAAACAAACAAGCTTCCTGATTCACCGAATGTAGCCAGTCTCTTTTGATTAGATGGAATTCATTAATTGGAGGGGGGAGTGGAACAAGCTCATGAACGGCCATTTAAACTGTGAATCACAATAAAAAAAAAAGCCCACAATGCAACGAGCGTACAGTGGTTACAATCAATCAAAGACTAAAAAAAATGAATAAAGCTGAAAATATCTGCGTTTTAAAAATATTTTGACGTGTAATCTACATTTAGAAGAAATATTAAAGAATACAGAGGTTGCTGTGAGCAACATTAAAATACAAACATCTCCATAACCTGGCGCAGTTTACCGTTCACTCCTAACATTAAATAGCAGCGACATATACTGGACCGTACTCACACTCTGCCAGGGGGGAGGTCCCTGTGGAGACACACAGACACACACTCATTATTAAAATATCACTGCTCAGACAGTGTTGCAAACAGACACTGCATAGATTTATTCCCCAAAGACAAAAGATCATACTTGTCAAAGGTTGTTTTCACTTTTAGCTGATAATCCACTTCTGGAAGTTTAACCAGGAGTCTGTGAGAAATCAGAAAACAAGTGTTATATAATTACCGATGACAACCACTATTTGTTGTTTTTTTTATAGCAAATCAGGAAATAAAACCATCTGACATGATGCTACCTGACTTTGGTGGTGAACTGTACTCCGGTCTTGATGATGAGGGGTTTCTGAGGATGAGTGGGCATGCATGGCTGCTTCTCCACCACAAATGAACTGAGAACAAACCACACCTCGTATAATTTACATGCTCATTTTCACTTCACAGCTCTTGCCTGTGAGAGAACACTCAAAGCCACAGCTGGTCATGCTCGTCGCATATTTGTCATTTTTCTGTACTGTGTAATGTGTTATCTGTGCTGCAGGTATTGAGGAAGTCACTCGTCGTTACTCATTTACACATGTCAGTGTTCCCTCAGTAGTCCATGTACAGTCTGCAGACTCTTAGAGACATGATAACAGCTCATGATACGCAAACTTGAAAACTGGTTCATTAAAAAAAACCCTGAGAAGTCATAATTAAAAAACCTGAGTAGTGACAATAATATAGGACCATGAAGTACAAATGCAGTATGTTTCACTGGACCACTGTTGTGCTACATTGCACTGTGTGGTGTCAATACCTCTTGATGAGATGGTAGATGAGGTATTTAACTCGTTCTTCCATCTGAGGCTTCTGCAGAGGTATTGGGTCGCTCTCATAGGTGACCTTCACAACCAGCTCCCCCAGCTTGTCCAGCTGACGCTTGATCTGGAAGAGACTCTGTGCCGTCAGGGTGAACCTGAGGAGGGAGGAGAGAGGAGGGGGACAGAAACTTCATGCTCCTCTCATATACATGATCTTTAGATAAGATATTTGCATAGCCGCTGTCAGGGAAGAATCCACGCTGGAAATGATTGGATGTAACAACAAAAAGACCACAGTGTGAAACAGCTCTGAAGGAACATGTGGTGTTTGGATGTGAGGTTGAGCTACTTGACTTGTTGGACTGGAAAATAGTTTTTTGTTTATGTACTTCCTATTACTTAACATGCACAATGCTGATTTATGTGGTGGGGGGACAGAGAGAGTCTTCATAACGCATTCTAATGGAAGCAATGATATAGAGCTTCATCTAAACCATTTTAAAGCATGAAGGTAATGTTTGAGCGGGAAGTACTTGTAAATATGTAACCTTGGTACACAGAGATGAGCTTCCAGGGGTTAAATTATCGACTGGACGGGGACTTTAAAGCCACATTCATTCATATTTTTGCCCATATTGTGCCAAAAAAACAATAAGCTAAAAGATGCTAAAATGCTTCTTGGAACAGAGGGGTACTGCAAAGTCAGTATTCTCTGTGGGTCTGTCACTAAGAATAGTACATTTCATGTAAACTGTTATAAATATGGAAATATGAATTATTTCAGCTTCAACAACCTCAGCCTGTTTAAAGACTTGGTAAGTTTGCTGATTTTTAATAACTATTCTGCTGCAGTTAACTCAAACACAGTCCTTGGTGGGATCATTTTTATGGAAAAAGCTTCTAAATACGTAACTTTGATAGACATAGATGAACTTTTATCAGGGCTGCACAATGGCTCGGTTGTTAGCACTGTCACCTCACAGCTAGATGATCCCCAGTTCGCGTCCCGGTTAGGACGCCTGGGATCTTTCTGTGTGGAGTTTGCATGTTCTCCCTGTGCATGGGTGGGTTTTCACCAGGTACTCCAACTTCCAAAAACATGCTGAGGTTGACTGATGATTCTAAACCATCCATTTGTCTCTAAGTGTAGCCCTGTGATAGACTGGTGACCTGTCCAGGGTGTCCCCTGCCTTCACTCAAGTCAGCTGGGATAGACTCTAGTACCCTCGTGGCCCTACAGAGGATTAAGCAGTGTATAGATGATGGATGGATAGAGGAGTTTTAATCAGTGACGAGAGAGAGACTTTGTACTTTTTCTGGATATACTGTACATGTATGTGTGCATGCTACCTGTGTATGTTGTGTTTGTGAAATAAACTCGACTGGTGTCAAAGTAATTATTTCTAACTTGTGTTGAAGCTCATTACCAGCTCTGCAGCTGGTCCAGGCCAGTAAGCAGAGGCCCACCAATGGCAGCGATCTGCTGCCTGCGCTTCCAGTCCTGCAGCTCAGGGTTGAGCTGAGAAGTCATCAGATCATCGATCTCTTTGATCACAACATCCATCTTTGACAGAATCTCCTGTTAAAGGATGAAAAACAGTTGATACATGATGACTGATACATTGCAATGGCTCCTATTTGTACAACCACAATGTGTCGGCATTGCTGCTATATGTGGACACATTTTTGTGAGACTCTAACATCCGTCACATTTCAGAGCTTATAGAGCACTATGATACAAATACATACCTTCCTTTTAAAGTCGAGTCTGTTCAGCATTTCCTGTAGTTTTGTTACTTCTTGTTTCATCGTTTCAGAGTTCCTATCTGATGATTCTGACACAGACAGGCAAAACCACAAATATGTACTTTAGACCATGTTGTTGCATGTCGCAGGCTGTACAGTCCCTTTGCACAGTAGCACAAAATCACAATTCTAAACTAGAAATCAGTTTTTTGCAGCTTGTGAGCTCAATGTTTTACCAGCATTCACCTCGAGACTGCAGCGTCTTGTAGCGGAAATCAAAGTCGTCCTGCATGTCCTCAATGTATTTCACGGCCTGATCCATCAGCTACAAACACATGTTAAAATTAATTTATGCACACCAGTGCTGTCTTTGTCTGGATCTAACCTAAAACATCTGAGTGTTTCAGTTACCTGCACGCTGCCCCTGATGATCCCGACTCTGTTGTCCATGTTCTTCTGCCTCTCAAAGGCCACAGAATTCTGCAGGGATTTCTCCAGAGGACCCTGTTAAAAAATGTTTAGTCAGTATTTGTTTTCATTTGTCTACTTTCTAAAAGATAACTGCTGTTTAATTTTGCAATCTAGGCTTCCAGGTGGAATGCGCAGTACTTCTCATTTAACAAAGGACTTACATTACTGACAAACAAACTTAATGACATGTCAGGGGGCTTCAGCCTCAGTGGACGACAAGAATATCTCAAATTTTATCTCCATCACTGGGATTATTTCTACCTGGAAGGCCTCTGTTTAAACCTAGAAACACAGATTTTATAGCCACTTGTTGGCAGCAGAAGTTTTAAAACAACACTGATATATGAAACCAAGCAACATAAGTATTGTGCAGTTTCTTTTTGTAGTTTTTGACCTATTTTGGGTTTTTTTTAATTAGAATTTGAACAGACAAACAATATTGCTCAGGCAGAACACAGGAACATTATTACAGATGACAACTGAAAAACATCAGCTGATATAAATTGACACTTAACGAGAGGGAAATCCTTTGAGTACATGAGAGGCCAAAACTGGACCTATGAATCTCAAATAAGGCTCCCAGTTAGAGCAGAAAGTGTCTGTAGAGGAGTTGAGCACACATGTGGTGTATTCACTGAGAATGCATTCCACTGTGGTATTGTGCCATGATTTCTTAGTGGGAGCAGAGTCCTTGATCCAAAAGTATGATATATTCTTTCAGGAGTTCCTATTTCGGGTTTTAACACATCTTACAGTCCTCCTAATCCAAGGAGGGTGATGTCTCTCCTGCTCATCCCTGTCTGTCCTTCTCTCTGTATCTCTGCACCTCCTGCATCTTCTTCTTTACCATCCTCTTATACCACAGGCAGAGTTTTCATACGTTTGAATTTATTAGTTTTTGTTTTCAATCCAGTTTAGCTTTTTTTTATCCTAAGAACTTCAATAAAATTCAGCTGGGCTTCTCTTTATGGTTTTTTGGTTTGAAGCTCTGAGGATTACTTGTTAAGATAAGGGGCATTTGTCAGGGCAACATTTAACAGGATCAGAATAGGCATTATAGTACAAACAGCACTGTGTGAGGTCATCCAATTCACTGTACACACACAGAATTCACCAAAAGCTATAGATACTTCTTGTGCATTTCTATTATATTCTAGTTATGTCTTGATGACTGTACAATATCTTTTTGATTATTTTAGTTATTTTTTAAATCTATTTTTTAATTTTATATTAACCAATTAAAATGATTTTTTTTCTATTCTAGTTTTTAGTTTAATTCTAGGTAACTAGAATAAAGTAGATTAAGAAGATCCTGATGTCCACTTTAATAAAAAGCCAAAACACAAATCATTTAAATGCTGTCAAAAGTAAATGTATTGGTGCTGACATTCTAATAAGCAAGGATGCATGTGATCATCATAGTAAAACAGACAATAGATAAACAATACTGGACATGCAGTTTTGGAAATAACTATCAGAGCACTGTGAGCTGTTTTCTGGGGTTTCTTCTTCAGGCTGTAATGGAGTGTTTTGCTGATTCCATGTCAGTTAGCGGCGGCTCTCTCACTGTGTTCCTCCTCGCTAAGCAGACCTTGTTAGACTTTGTTAAAAGATCATTTTGTGGGGATTAAAATAATGGTGTCTCAAAAATGCTTTCATCCTTGTGTAAATTATGACATCTTTATAGTTTCAATACTTGATATATTCAAGCATAATTGTATATATTGAATATATCTGTCGTAATTCTTTAAGCCCCATGATAAAATGCAAACAAAAACATCAGTGTTGAAGGCCTGGTGTGAAGATTCTGTAAAGAGAACAATAGATGGTCCAGTGATTATTTCCAAACCTGCTCAGAAGCACATTATCTTTTATAGCAAACATTATTTCATGGTGGGGAGTGTTTTCTATTAGAAGCAAGAGACAGAGTGAATTTGGAGGTAGAGATGACAGTGACATAAAGCAAATGGTCTTGAGCCGGACTCAAACTCATGACCACTGCTAAGGGAATGAGTTAGAGTGGTAGCGACTTAACTCAGTGAGCTAAACGGTGGCCCTACAGTAAACCTTTTCATGGCAGTCAGTCGGAAAATGTTTTGTAGGTGATTTTTAAAAAACTTTTTAAAAATTATTTTTACTAACTCTTAGAGAAAATGTCTGTCTCTTTGTT
The DNA here is from genome assembly GCA_024666655.1 of Dascyllus trimaculatus. Lineage (NCBI taxonomy): Eukaryota > Metazoa > Chordata > Actinopteri > Pomacentridae > Dascyllus > Dascyllus trimaculatus. The sequence continues at coordinate 30,795,540 of CM045456.1, forward strand.
TGCTAATCTTCCATATTTTGCTGTTAACTGTGTCTGTCTGCTGTTTAGTGCTGGCCAGGTAGCACACTGTGGCTTTATGGCTGTATATTTGTTTAAAGCAACCGCATGAAAAGGACACAAGAAGAGCAGGGACACTGAACTACAGTGTTAAAGGGCGTTGAAAGAAAAACTGAAAGTGTTTTGCTGTCCAACTTTGACTCTCGGGAATAAAGTGAGGCGGTTGAGAAGTGTACATTATACAATGCTGTCTTCCTGGTAGTTGCCCTGATTTACCAGAAGCAACTGTGGTTCAGGAAGCACAGGGACTTTCCCATCAAGACAGACAATGTGACAAACCTGTTCCTGAGTGCAGGCGCTGGAGAGAATACGTCGCTCCTCCCTGAGGCAAGTGGAGATAACTCTGGCCATGATGGCAGGGTTGGTCGCGTATTTCAGCTGAGGAGGGTCATAGATAGAAGAAATGTATGAAGACAATAGCCAATGCTTTCTCACTGATAGCATTCAAATTTCTGCATATAAATGCATGACAGCAGCCACACAGCATGGCTCAGTTCTTTAGCTTCCACAGTTTCAGTTGATCTTGGCAGGCAGATAAAAACAAGTAGCTGTTAACAAGGACACAGTGTTCACAGAGAGCTGGCACCATCGGTCTCCTCAGAGACGTGAGCTTTTACTGGAAACGTTTAATTCAGCCACAATGGAATGAGGTTCAACCAGGCTCAAAAGGACCATGACTGATAGTGTCATCAGATGCTTGGACGACATCCAGTTTTCTCAACAGCAGAGCCTGTAACCATAACGTTGATTTGAGTCTGGGAGAACATCTCAAAGACGTGATCCCCATTTACAACCAAAGAAGTTGCATCACCAATGCAGTGATATAAAGCAGTAAATCACAGCTTCTTGTAAATAAGCTAATTCAAGGGGAAGTCCTTTTAAAAGTAATACAGTCTACTTACTGTTCAGCCACAACATTAAAACCACTGACAGGTGAAGTAAATAATACTGATCATCGTGACCCCAACACCAGCAGCCTCCCCAGCAGGACCATTAGTCCTGCCACACTGCAAAAAGAGCTCAGAGACAGCTTCAGGAACACAATAAAGAGCCCAGAGTGTTGGCCAGGCCTGCAAACTCCCCAGATACCAATCCAGATACACCTCCGCTATAGAAGCCCAACCCCGCACACCAGGGGACCCAACGCCACCATCCCAGCACCAGACTCCCAAAGGAAACCCCTCCAGGTCTCAGTCTTTGCACCAACAGATCAGAGCTGTTTTGGCAGCGCTTCCAAGACGTACACAATATTCAGCAGGTCATTTTACTGTTTTGACTAACCAGTATGTACTAAAACAAACAGTGCATTTTAAAGACTTGGAGCATCACCTTTGTTCGTGATTATTGCCAAGTTCCAACCGATAAAATGTGAAATATTATATTCAGACTGTTTTTGAAAAATGCACAGATTTCTTTTTAAGTGTAGCTGATCATAAAGGGATGCACCAGCCATTTATTAGCACACTTCCAGGACTCTTCAGACATAGATTAAAGATAGATAGAAGCAATCCTGAATCCTAACATTTAATCCTTAGAGTCAAATTCTTAAAACAAAGAAGAATCCTACATTTCCCATCATGCAACTGTAGCATTTCTTCATTCCTTCATTCCCCCTCCCTGCCAAATGCCCAGATCTTCATAACTCTTTGTTCTCATTATGCAAAAGGCTTTTGGTTATTAAAACCTTAATCGCTTTTCATTGCATACTAACAAAATAATTGCGTATTAACCTTTTAGTACATTGTAACTGAAGTGAAAATAAGTCTGTGGTCTGTTTCCAGATTTCTTCTAACCAATGACGGGAGATTTTAGCTAATCACAGAGCTTCTCACACTCAGCAGGTGAGACAGTGCAAGGCTGGTGTTACACTTTTCATGTTTGGGGTCTGCGTGACAGAAATTTTGCCATCTCCTCAGCTCTTATAAAACCCCCCTCATGGACATCTGCATGCAACCCAAAGGTCATGACTGCGCTACGAGGGCATTAGAATTAGAATATGCACGTCCGACCTACTGCACATGTATGAAACAGTGCCATAACAACCACTCGTCTGCGGTGGAGGACAACAAAGTCCACACTGAGAGCAGGATGTGAAGCCACAAACTTTCCCTCTGCCTCGCTGCTGCCTCCGCACCTCGTCTCACTGTTTAGTTCATCAGCCCATTCAAAAGCCCACATGGAAAAGTACATAAAATGTTGCTGTGGGAAAAGGGAAACTTTTTCTGTCGCCTTCCGCTGTGACTAAGTTTTCATCAGCATCATCACTGCCAGAATGATGACTGAGGATGCATAAACATACACCTACGCATTTACTTTCATGACAGTAACAATGATGCACTTGCAAGCGTTAAATTGTCTGGTTTAGGGTTTCGAGTATTTGCCAATCACAAGTTCACTTCTCTTTTTTAGCTGAGCTCCACTATTTAGCAGAAATGTTGTCTGGAAACATCACTGATACTTATCTCTTACTGATGAGGTGTTTAAACTCATCACTGTTCTCCACTATCAAACCAACACTGTGCTGACATTTTCTTAAATTTCTCATAGAGATCAGTGAAGGTCAAACGCCTTAGAAGGGGTTTCCCCAGAAAAGATTCTGTTGAATGTGACTCCAAGAAAGATCTGAACATGGATGTAATTTGACATCTTTCTTTCTTTCTACCCGCACATACCAGCAACAAAAACATGCCACCCTAGACTACCGCACGGGAGTGACTGCTTCCTCTGAGAAGTGTTGACTTTGACACATTACATGCACATTTACACACACAGGAAACAGCGGTGTGAGCCTCACGGGTTTGTTCTGCAAAGGTATGTGTCTTTTCCAGAATAAAAGCGGCGCTGAGGCTTATGACGTGAGCCTGCTCTGACCTCAACCAAACATCCTGTAGAGCTCCTCAGCTGAATTCTACATCCTCCAGAGATTACCTGAAAAACTAATAATGCATAGAGAACTTATAACCGCTCACTTCAACTGGTATCTGAGACAGAATAGTAGAACTACGCTCAGTTAGAACAACACAAAAATAGAACCCCGGTACACATTTAAATTGAGTCGTAGTTTGAGGGCATTATATTTACTTCCCTTTCACCTCCCTTACACACACACACACACACACACACACACACACACACACACCACAGACTTCATGAAGCTACTTCTCCTTATTATGGATGCATCCGTCACACATGATGACACTATGGTTGATCTACGGTTGAATTGTTTTTTCACTGTGAAGCCCACACCTTTTCTTTTTTCTGTTCTGTTTTACTGGCAGCACTTGGCTGTAAGGGCACAGAAAGTGTAGGACAATTTCTGCAAAGGAAGTATAACAGCATGTTTTATATTCTTTGCGATGCTATGATGGAGGATTGCAGATTTCTATGCACATAGAAAAAACAACTGTAAGCAAATAGTCAGGTGTAGAGGATCACACCTTCGTGCATTAGCTTGAGTTTATGAATGTTGCTGTTGGGTTTTACACACACTTGGACTCTCCTTAAACACTGTAAAACCAAAATGTAAAGCTTTTCAGTTCTTATCTTTGCCTTTCATACACTGTGCTGTCAGGACCTGCTGAACATTCCTCATTCCTTGGTGTAAAAACTTGGAGTTGGAAAACCATGCCTGCAGCTTGTCCTTTCACATTCATCATTTCAGGCTAAAATTCCCATTTCCTTTGTAATGATGAAGAACATGTACAGTACAGCATGTTTCAACACATCCTTTGGTTTCTCCTTGTTGCTGGTCTTTCTTGATGTACTGCTTTCTCAGTGAGTGTATCAAATAATAAAATAAACAGTCAGCTTTCAGTGTTGCTGGCTATGAGTATCTGATTTCCCTCAGTGGGACTATAGAATGCTGCAGAAACTAGGAAGTGAAGCAAATGACAGAGTTTCAAACCTCAGGTATGCAGCTTTGTGCAAGCTGGAAAACAACAAGAAACAAAGGCCCTGTTGAAGATGGAGCTCATAATACGATATAAGTAGGGCACTGAGGGGTGAAAGGAGGGACACTAACCTGCAGCTGCTGCTGTATGATTTTCATGTTGTGTCTTTGTAGGAAGTTCTGCTCCTGGGAGCGCACCCTCTCCAACTGGGACAGCAGGTTGGTGAACAGCACCGCCGCCATCGACTCGTCATTAACCGCTGTGTCCCTGAAACACACAGCGGTGCAGTGTTTAGGAGATACCCAGCATGAAGAAGAATGTCGCTGCTAAAATGCTTGTAAAAGACAAAGACTCTCATATAGCACTTCTGTGCAATCCAGTAGCCAAAAGTAGCCTGTATACTAGTGACCAGAACACTCACATACTAGTTACTTTTCCAAAAATGAATACATTAGTTAATTATTCTCTATAGAAAGTAATAAGTTACTCTCTTTGCTACATTTGGCATACTTCTGCAACACTCCCTGAAATATATTGCCACATAAATGACAATTTAACACTAAGCTTTAGATGACCTCACAAAGCAAGATACATCCCAAACTTAAGTCCTGATTCATAGATTCAAGGAGACACTGGGCTCTACCTCCTCGAAATTAAAGTAGCTACTGCAGCTGATCAGTAACTAGGGATCATCTAATTACTGAACTGGCCAACTATTAGATCCAATATTCAGCATTTTTCCATTTATAGGTGTCTTCATTTTCAAAAACTGATTAGTGATCAATCAAATGATACAATGAAAAGCTAGTTTGACTGTGATTCCATGACCTCTCTCTGTCTATAGTCACTCAGTGCTCTTGAGCAATGTCCCGCCCACAGCATCGTCTGACTGGATACACGTCACAAGCAACAGCCAAATAAACACTGAAGGAGCCATTCTGAAAAGTTCTCCTTTGATTAAACATATATAAAAAACATAAGTGAACAAAAGGATTTCAACAAAGTGGTCTGTTGGAGTTTTTGTTATTCTAAATTTTCATTTTTACACTAAATGCATATCAGTTTCAAATATCTCTCTCATCTGATTCATAGTAATCTGCCTGAATATCAGTCATGGAAAAACATATCAGTCACCCTCTGTTAGTAATTTGCTGCATTATGGACAAATGTAATGTGATTAGAAGAATGCTTTACTTTGTGTTGCATTGGCCCCACCAGGGTTAATGACAATATTTCATTAACCAAACTGGAAAATACGGGAAAAACACTGAAATATTTAGGGCTGCACGCTTTGATTTTCTGAACACTTGGTGGCAGTAAAACAAGCTAAAAGCACAACAAGCAACATATTATCACCTTAAATAGCAAGAAAATCCCTGCTTTCACATCCAGCAGACACAGGGCAGCATTAGGGCACATTTGCAGTCCTATTTTCTCTCCATTTAGCTAAAAAATATCTGGCTTAGCGACTGAATGCTCACTAGTTGCCAGTGTTGTTAGTCTGCTGCTTGCTGCTGGGCAGGTAGTGGAGGGAAGCTTTCAATGGAAGCCTGCAGGTGGAAGTGGTCAGTGACAATAAAACCAAAACAATGAGCTCAAGAATGCCAAATCACCCTGTAGAAGATGTGAGGGTGGTATGATGGCTTTGATCCACTGTAAATGACTAGTGTTGCTTTAAATCAAAACCCAGCCTGGTGGTATAACTCTGAATAAGTGAATGGTGATGTTCGTGTGCTTTGGGTCTCTGACTTATAGTTTGGTGAGTTCTTATAGATGTGTTCTTGCCAACAAATGATTTGACACACATGTAAAACGATATCCTTTAAGTGATTTGCCACGTTTACCCACTTGTCATGCCTCTGCAACAACATTCACATAGCTTGTAGGAGGATGTTTGAGACTCAAGACATGCTCTTTTGTAATGTAACTTAAAGGAACTGTTCACACAAACTGCAAGAAACATTTTTTCCACCCACCCAGCATCTATTAATGCAGACAGCAGGAAGAGATAGTCATTTTTTCCATCCATTGAGATATCTGTTTCTCTCTGAAACATCTGCTTAGAAACCAAATGTACAAAAAGTATGTGAGAGTTTGTTTTCTTCTGTAATTTAGGTGACATGATCTATTAACATAAAATGATAGCAGTCTTTAACATGATTTCTTGAACTCTTCTTTTCAGTTTTGGATGTCCAGGACAACCCTACAGCACACACACTCACACCCAACAGGACTCACCAATCCTGGGACTCGATCCAGCTGGCCAGCCCCTGTCGGATGTCCATAGGGAAGTTATCATCATACAGATAGTCCACATGCTCCAGGAGTCTGATCTCCAGCTGCTGAATCTGTTTCCACTGGCTCATGCTGCAGCGTACAGATGCCACAGGACACACACCTGTTATCACCAAAGAGCTCTTCAAATGGAGAAAAAAGGACAAGGCAGCATTTATTTACAGTAATCCCTCCTGCTTATTTTAAATCTGTTGTAATCATTTCTTGGATAGATAGATGCTCTTTAAAGCCATCTTTGTTACCTGAGATGTTTCTGCGCTGCCTTCCCGTCAGTCTCAACTCAACATGTGCGCTTGTTTCCCTCTTTGACTTTCGCTTTTAGCTGATGTGTGTGTCTGTTCAGGAAGCGACCTCATTTACTCTGTGGGGCTCTGCAGACACACACCATTGGCTGTGCTCAGGTAGTCAGGAAGCCCCTCCCCTCCATCCATCCAGCCACCACACACACATGTCAGCTGGGTGTGATGTGAGACAGATAACACTGACTGACTGGTGATAATAACGTGGCAAGAAATGTGGGACAGTAGCCTGGAGGGCTGAAAGTAAAGAACTTCCTTGTAGTTTTACTTTTTCTTTTGCTTACTGAAACAGACCCTCATGCACAATGCTGACTTCACCTCATTTGACTAAACTTATCTGCTAATATCTAAAGCAATCTCTAAATGAATACCAACAGTTACACTATGAAAGATTTTTTTAATTGTCTGGCCAGAAATGAAACCTTAAACTGACTTATCAGTTATATAAAGAAATCATGACATCAGAATCAGAATCAACTTTTTTGGCCAAGTTTGTCCACACAAATAAGGAATTTGACTCTGGTGTATCTTTGCTCTCTATGTACAGTAATTGGACAAAAAACAAAAAACTAGGTCCTAAAAATAAGAAGAATATAAACATAAACAGCCATAATTAGCAGTATTTAGAGTGTGTGTGCAAAGTGGAAGGGTTGTTGAGGTGGCTTGGTACAAGCAGTGCAAACATCATGAGGTATCTGCTTGAAGTCCCTCTCTGGTTGTTGATTTGTCCCTAAAATGTCTCAGAGTTACATATTTAGAAGCTTTTTCCATGTAAATAATTCTTTTCGGGCTTAAATGTCTTCATGTCTACATCCCTCCCACTCATCCCTCCACACTCACACACATCAGCTCCTATGTGCTCAAACACTGTAAACCTAATCCAGGCACAACTATTAATTGTAATGTTGGAGTAATCCAGTCATACATGTTCAAATTAGAAACAAATCCAATCCGGAAGAAGAATAATGATACAGAAAGCCCCACCCTTAAGTCCTTGGGTCCTTAGGTTTGTTAGGTATGAAGCGCCAGAAGTTCTGATCCATGTTTGTTGAGACTGTCTTTGGCACACAGCCGCTTCAAGGTGAAAATGTTCAGCCATTGTGTTGTGTTGTGCTTATTATTTTACTCATAATGTGTCTTCTAGCATCTAAACACATAGGAAACACCATATGGACAAGTTAGGGGGAAAAAATTTGGTAAGAAAAACAACTAAGTAGCCACTCATATTATAAACATGTGTTGACTGAACTTCATTTCTTATGACTTAAGATAACAACTGTAATTTAATTTTAAATGATTACTAAATCTGCATACACAAAGCATAGTCAATTAAAAACAGCAAACAGAGGTTGAAGTGAAGATGTTTTACTGCATAGACTGACCACAGACTGTGTCAAAAATGCATCTATTATATACAGTCTGTGGGTTTTGCACATGCTGTTCTATGAGCCACATTAGAGTGATGGCTAGAAGTAGCAGAAATGAAAGAATCAATCCCAGAGAACTGCTTTTTTTGGCTTCCACTGCTTCATGTTGCAGGTGATTGCCAGCAAATGAAAAGTTACAAGGCCACATATTTCTTAGACAAAATAAACAGGCAGGAATTTGATGTTAAGATTTAATTCAGTTGGGAGGGTGATGCGAAACTGGTGGTGCAGGAAGAGAGGTTTGGTGATAAAACTAAACTAACATAGGCACCTGTCTATGGATAAAACAATACAAGCTCATGACTTAAAACCCACAGATATGTAGACAGAGAGTCAACAAACAAAGCGCTCTACTGTCACCACCGATTTAGATTGAAAACCTGAATATTAAAATGAACTCAATGTACAGATTGGTAAATGAACAGCATAAGGTTTGGGCAGACATTATGAAAAATATACAGATACACACTTGAGAAGCTGTTTGTTATGTGTCGCAGTCACACTCCCGTCCAGCAGGTGGCGGTAGAGCCTCTCTGTATGGGCGCAGAGAAGCAGCGGGGGCAGCGGTCAGAGGTGAAAGTTAACGCCGGCGAAAACATGGTTGAACACGGGGATATCCGCGTGGTTCACCGAGGTGGCAGTAAAATAGACTTCAGGAAGCCTGTCATCACCAATGATTCAAGGTTAGTACGTGCTTTGAGTCCGATAACATTTAATATGGGTTGGGAGAGATTTTCGTTGCTTGTACAGTTTTTATTAGCCAGAGAGCTAAAGCTAATGCTAGCAGTTAGCTTTAGCAATATAAGCTGCTAGCTAGCTGTTGGTATTTCTGCTGCTGTTTACAAAATAATGGCACCAGTTCTTTTTATCTCTGCGACACTCATCTTTTGTAACCAACTATACAGAATTACAGATAAATACATCGGTCTTCTGGTACTTAAACGTGGAAGTCTTTATGCAAAATAAACGGTTTATGTCAGAGGCGTTGTTAGAATCTTGGAAAAACTGAGGCTTAGCCCATTCCAGCAGCCTTAAGATTTAGCCTGATACTCTCTCTGTTTTTAAGTTCTTTCAGAGTAAAATAGGTATAAAATGTAAGACACGCGGCTCTCTGCAGTGTAAGGTCATCACACTTTCTAAGCTCAGCTCATTTCAACATTAATTTCACAGTGAGTGCAGGATAACTGGACCAGTGATTCTCTGTGCGCCATGGAGTTCGTTTAATTTATGATGATTTACAGCATCACATGTAAGGGTGTGCTACGTGATGACATGTTTTTGAACCATTGAACTAGACCAGGGTTGCCAATTTTAGCTACCAGTTTGAGTGGAAGTGGTATATCTGATAGGTTATTAATACTCTGTAGTCTGGGAGACTGGTCATTTAAATAGTTCAGGATAAGAGGCTGATGATGACAAAGACAAAGGTTTACTTTTCCTCCACCTCTTGTGGCCTTGTCTGCACCTTCTTGCTTTTTTCGTTTTGAAAACGTTTCCTGTGTAAAAAGATTGCAGATTTTTCCTCATTGAATTACTTATTATTTATTGAATTGGTTTCCCACAATAACAAGCCCTTTGACTGGTGACTGTCATGCACATGCTCATACAAAATGCACAAGTGTGAGGTAGACCTGCTGCTTGAATGGTGCACAGAGAACAGAAATGTGGAAGACTGGCGGTTTTGATTAATAAATGTCATCTTATTTCATGGGGTTTAAAGCATTAGTGAAATGTTTGATAGGTCTGGGGCTCTTCATAAAACTTTCTGGGCTCTAGCGTTAGCCGATCATGGCTAAAGATGCTGCTGGGTTGTGTTGCTGCAGGTTCTTGCTGTGCGCCTCAGGAGAGTGTGTGAAGGTGTTCAGCACCTCCACAGAGGAGTGTATCCACGACCTGCAGGGACACACTGACCTGGTGACAGGTTTGCTGCACAGACCCTCCAACCATCTGCAGGTACAGTGTCTTTCTGCATTTGCTCTAAAAAATACTGCAACATGCCGGAAAGAGGACTTTCTCAAGCTACTGAAGTACAACCACAGAAGTAGTTACCTTAAAGACTGAACCTTTTCCTAACCATTGCCCAAAACTCATATACAGATTCTCATTATGTAATAAAGAGTAAAGTAAAAAAAATATATCACAAAGTAAGCTGAAGAGGACAGTGTCCTACACTTTTGCTTGATGAATAACCTAATGTGTAATTGTTATTGTTAAATTATTAAGTAGTCAAGAATTTGACTAACGGGTAACTAATTACTAACAAACTGCAGGGATTCATCTTTGCCTACTTAGCAACACTCGTAATGTAGATTTGATGATGTTTGGGAAAAATCTGTTTTTAATGTTTCAAAGACTCAAAGTATGTCTTTTGTACAATTAATTTTATATGCATGTTTCTCATCTAATCCTGTCCTGTTTTCCTGTTTTATTTTAACATTGGCACATTTAGTTTAGGAGTTGGATGATTTAAAAAAAAAAATCCAAAATATTGGGCTGAAGTACAGCCCTATATTTGTTTCCATGTAAGCCGTTTTATTAAACTTTTTCCTGCCACTTAACTAATTCCACACAGAAAGAAACACTGTTATTATTGTGCTAGATAACTGTGTTGTAGTAGATCAGAGAAAACATTTCAGTTGTGAGCTGTGGTGGATTATCAAAAGGTCTGTTTTAAAGGGTAAACCAAAGCATTTAGAAGAATTAAAAGCAGTAATTCAAGAAGAATGGGACAAGATTACCCCTCATGGCTGGCATGTTCCTCATGGGCAACATGGCAGCCAGGATTAGAGCTCTACTGTGTTCTAATGGCAGGACAACGAAATATTCGTTTGATGATGTGATGGTTCATTTATTATGTTATTTAGTTTTGAACACATTCTCTGTTATTTACTGACTTTGACACCGACAATGTTGAGAACTGATATATTGAAACTGTCAAGAATTTAGTTTTGTTAGTTTTTCTTGTAAACAATAAGCAAAAAAAATCACTTGTATTTGTTTGTGTCTCTCTAATGCAGCCACACCTTTAGAAACACAAAAAAGATTTTTCCACAAATATTTCATGATAATATTTGAGATTGTGTAAAATTTTAAGGGTGTGTGAAAACTTTTTTCCACCACTGTACTAAATACTCTTAAATGCCACATATTCATAGTTGTCACATATTTCCTCTCCTGTGATAATGTGCTCCCACTGTGTTGCAGGTCTACTCCTGCTCAGTAGATGGCACTGTCAGACTGTGGGACTTCACAGACGGCATTCTCATCAAGGTAAGAGCTGATTCCTGCTGTCTTCCCAAGGGGGGTTTACAACCTAGTATGTAGAGCCATGCACAGTTCTGTGTGTGACATGCTAGTGAAGAACAACGCAGCTTGGTTGAATTGCTCTCAAAGCATTTATTACCACAAGATATAGTGCATATCAAATAACTCCAAACAACCTGACCTTTCCCACAGTGTAAGTTGCAAGTTCTTGCAGCGATGTGTCAGTGAAAAAACAGTCATGAATTCACATCAGATTTAGATATATGTACAATCTGGATGCAACTCTGTCCATCTCCACACTCATTAAACTTGGTCATGAACTTGTCATTACATGGCTAAATGATAGTCACACTGACAATGTCTGTGGAATAAAAGCATTTGTCTGATTTTGTCACCTACTGTATGTGTAAATTTCAGGAAAATTAAACAATGACATTTATTTTTGTTTGGCAAAATGCATGCATTTTCATGCAAGCATTATCATATGATGGAAGATCTTGATAGCCTAGACAATTTTGAAAAAAGAAGAGATATGGCTAGTGCTTATCATGACCAGGATGAGAACTTAAAAGTGAAGCTAGTAAAATTACCCTGAAAATATCTGAGGGCTCATAGGGTTAAGAAAGAATCCATGTTGTGTTTTCTCAGACATGTGTGTGACAGCTTGATCTCTTCCAGACTTATGTCATCGGATGTCCTATTTATTCCATCTATGCATCTGCAAACCATGAAGGAGTCATCTTTATCGTTATCCCCATGCTCAGTGACAAAAGATCTGGTAGGTTTGACATCTGTTCTAACTGTGATCATTGGTTTGATGCCTAAGTTTTAGATAGACTGTGGGCTTCAGCAGAAGAAATGTCATTTGGGTATTTTAATGTGTTTAATCTGAACCCAAAGCTGGGACAACTGGCATGCTCCCTGTCTTTACAAAACTTTCCACCACTACTTACTGCAGCTTATTATTCAAATGAAAAGCATTGGTTTTTTGGGGGTTTTATGGCAATAAATAAAAAGTTCAGAATAAATGTCACTGAATTATCCAGACTGAGAACTTTAGTTGGTTAAAGCCTGTGTTAAATGTTTATGTGGCATCTTATTTTCAATGAGACAATCGGGGTGGAATAAAGTATTGTCTGTGTGATGGTGTGGACCTCATTCATTCTAGTGCCACCAAGACAGAGGTGTACTTTTGAGACAACAACTAGAAGTCTCTAGATGCACAGAATGTCAGATCTATTATCTGGGGGCGCCTTAAAATGTGGGAAGAAGAAACTGGGCTAGAGGTCACAGAGTATGAATGTGTAACAGACTGATGTTTGACGTGTGTGTGTGTGTGTGTGTGTGTGTCCATGTGTATATGCAGAGTTGTTCCAGCTGGTTGCAGTACATCTGCCACAGAGTGGAGATCAGCTGGTGGAGGCCCGCGAACTTTCTGCTGTGCTCAGCAATGTCAGCTCCAACCCAGCAGCCATTGACTTTGGTAGAGGGGTATGCACACTGCCACTATTTTCACAAGCAGTCCATCTGTGATATCCCCAACTTAGTCTGGTAGGAATATTGACTCAAGGCTTTTCCTGATGTGCCACATCAAAAATGTCCAAGAGACAATATTTTTTGCTGTGAGAGCTGCCTATAGCTTTAATGGGAACATGAACTGAGTGACTATACCTTGAGAAATGTATACATTATATTTCATATATAAACTTTTTATGAGTTTAGTTCCATTTATTTGGCACCAGCATTTTTTCCTGTGTTAATAAAAACCAACTGTTACTGTCTTCACAGGGGGAGTATATTGCTTCAGCTAAAGGTTTGCAGTTGAAAGTCTTCTTCTTCAAGAAGCAGAAGTCATACGAGTAAGCCAGTACATCAGTTACTAAGTGTGGAGATGGAAATTAAAGATGGTTTCAACAATTCTGGGGAACATTTATTGTTGTTTAGACTGTTAGCGTGTCACAGATTTACCAGTGCTCCCATTGCCAGTCTGCTAGTCCCTGTCCTTTTCACCCTGTCTTGTGCACAAGCTTGAACATGCACTGGACACGCTGGAATAGTGTTGTGGGAATCAGTCTGTGCCACTGTTTACAATTTACGGGGTTTTATCCAATCAGAACTTTTTCAGTGCACACACAATTTGACCAAAAGTGTTGTGGATTTGAATTGTTGACTCTACCTTTAACTAATAGATCATTCATTTTGTTTCAGACTGCAAACCAAAACTTTTCATTGCCTTCAGTTACAAATCTAAAGAAAACATAACTTGCTTTTGTGGTATTTGTGCTTTATTGGCCACAGATTGTTACAGAAAGCAAGAGTGAAGCTGTACCCTAAAATCTCTAACTTCCTACATTTCCCACAAAGCCATGAGGATGTTCAGTAACCCCAAACATCTGTCCTTGTTTGGGTTGTTAGGTTTTCCCTTAAAGAGGACAACAAGAAGGGAGGCTTGAACACATTCACGTGCATTGCCTGTCACCCGAAAAATGACTGCATTGCTACGGGGCATGAAGATGGCAAGATTCGCCTGTGGTTAGTGACCTTTGAGCGTACACTCTCACACACAGCATGCTGATAGTTTTGCAGTTATTTAGTCTGCTGCTCACTTGTTTTGAATGTATTGTGCTGATAGCTGCAGCAGTGAATTCCACCTCCCCAGCATGATGTGAAAGAAACTTCTTATCATTTTATCGCTTCATGGTCCAATTTATTATTGTTCTGTTAGCTTGCTTGATTTGATTTTACCTGTAAGTATTTTATTTTAATATGTCTAGCAATACATTCCTGCTTCTCTAACATTCCTGTCTGTCCACTCAGGAGAAACTTTAACCATAAGAAGGAGTACACATATTCCACCCTGCACTGGCACCACAACGCTGTGAGCTCACTATGCTTCACTCCAGAAGGTATTTGTGTATTAATTACATGTATTCATTTTACCTAATAGTTTATTACTAACGTGAAATCAAATCTGTTTCCCACAGTATGCCAAATGTTTTCCTATTTTGTTAAGACTTGCTTTCATTGGGCGACCACCAGAACAAAGACAAAAAGCATCCCTGCCTCTGTACCTACATCTGCTTTTGTTTCCTCAGGCACCAACCTGCTGAGTGGAGGTGTGGAGTCGGTGCTTGTTCAGTGGCGTTACAACCAAGAGAGTCAGCGGGACTTCCTGCCCCGCTTGGGTGGTGCCATCACACACATTGCTGTCTCACCTGATGGAGCGCTGTTCTGTACCTCACACAGTGACAACAGTAAGAAGCTTCAATCTGTGTCACACACAGTGATTCTAATTATGGTAACAGTGGAAACAGTTATGTGTAAAGTCTTTTTTGGAGCCAGGCTGTAGCTGCTGTCGTGAAACTTCAGCTGAAGGCTTGTTTACATCCCATATTTATTTGCTCATTTTGTAGAAGGGAGCTCACTTGTCATTGAATGACATAAATAGAAAACATTTATTGCAGTAATGACTGAAGCTGTGAATTGTGTATGTAGGTTTTCTTCAGAAATGTCTTGGTAATGGAAGACTGCGATAACTGACTTCTGTGTCTTCTCGTTTAGAGATCACAATCATCCAGAGTTGTGTTAAAGTGTCAGCTGTCATCCAGGGCCTGGTCAAAGGTGAGTACAGACTGTAGGTGGCAACAGCATGTACAGTGATCATAAACAAGCTGTATTGGCTCATAAATAACATAAATTACAGTTGGAAAACAGTCCTCCTTAAAAGAATGAAGGACCTTTAATTCGCCAACCAGTGGTTTCAGCCTCATAAAGCCATTCACCTAAGTTGTGATATTGCTGATGTGGAAAATAAAAAAAAATTGGTTGCAATGAAGTAAAGTTCAAATTACCCCATCACAGTGCTGTGTTTAATGGCTTTAACAAAAGAAGGTAGTGAAACAACCTTCTGGTGGCTCCAGATATAATTGCTACATCAAAAAGACCCCACTTACCAAGAGTGACAATTTCAGTAGATACAAAGGACTTACCACAGTTAACTTTATTGTGTTAGCAGAATGACCTCCTTATCCAGTCTTTTATGTCTTACTTAGAAAAAAAAAACATTGTTTTGTGTTATGACTTGTAGTTTCATTTTAATGTCTCAGCAGATTGACCCAGGAGAAAAGAGTGTATAATTTGTAGGTGTATAATTTATTCTGTCTTTAAACGGCATACAGAACCTGTCGGGTTTATCTGCATGTGTTCTCTTTCTGTCGGGGTGCAGGAGAAAGTGTCCGGACAGACTTGATGGTGGACCCACGCAGCAAAGCTTTGGTGCTGAATGGGAAACCAGGACACCTGCAGTTTTACTCCCTCCAAAGAGACAAACTGCTGTACAATGTAAGCACTTTACTTTAGAAGCTGAGCTAAAAGCTGTCACACATGCAGTTCATCTGGAAAGTATTCATACTTCACTATTTCCACATTCTGTTATGCTACAGCCTTATTCTAAAATGGATTATATTCATTTTTTAATCTTACACTCAATACCCCATAATAAAAAAGTGAAAAATGTTTTTTAGAGAATTTTGCAAATGTATTAAAAATTAAAACACTCAGATATTATATGTAGATAAGTATTCACACCCTTTACTCAATACTTTGTTGAAGCACCTTTGGCAGTAATTACAGCTTCCAGTCTTCTTGGGTGTGATTCTACAAGCTTGGCTCACTTGGATTTGGGGAGTTTCTCCCATTCTTCTTTGCACATCTTCTCAAGCTCAATGAGTTTGGATGGGGAGCGTCAGTGCACAGTTATTTTCAGATCTTTCTAGAGATGAGTTATCATCATGAGTCATCTATGCTGTGTGCTTAGGGTCATTATTCTGTTGGAAGGTGAACCTTTGCCCCAGTCTGAGGTCCAGAGCGCTCTGGAGCAGGTTTTCGTCAAGGATCTCTATAATTTGCTGCATTCATCTTTCCTTTGATCCTGACTAGCCTCCCAGTTTCTGCTGCTGAAAAACATCCACACAGCATGATGCTGCCACCATCATGCTTCACTGTAGGGATGATATTGGCCAGGTGATGAGCAGTGACCTGGGCCCGTATTCACAAAGCATCCTAAGGCTAAAAGTAGCTCTTAGTGACGTCATTCTTAGAAAAATCTTAGAATTTCTCGAGTTCTAAGATTTTTCTTAGAATTTTCCCTTGGTAAGATAAAAGTTATTCACAAAGCGTCTTAGGCCTTAAGAGAGCTCCTAAGGTGAGAAACTGTTAGGAGTAGGGAGGAGGACTTTTAGCCTAAGAGTGGCAAGATGGCAGAAAAACCGAGAGGAAGGAGAGATATTCTCTGTACGTTAAAAGACGTTAAATGACAGCGATTTAATAACACGCTATCGGCTCGATCGTGCAGAAATAATGTTTGTGGTTGACCTCATCAGGGATGAGTTTACTGTCCCACTCAGCGCAGTAACGTAATAACTCCTGAGATGAAAGTCATCGCAGCATTGATACCTGGCCACAGGTAAAATGCACCAGTGTAGCAGTGATGACTTGGGTCTGTGACAACCCTCTGTCAGCAGAGAGACCAGTCAGACCATTACGGTCTTTCACAGCCTCGTATCGTTGCGCAATTTATTAATTTCAATCTCCGCTCTCGCTTGGGATTACAGCTCATACCAGCGCTTCTCACAGCAACCACAGGACCTGCTGACAGCTGAGTCTGAGTCCACCATTAATATCAAACACATGAAGTAGTAAATTACCAGCATGGACAGTAAACATAACAATAAGCAAATCAATATAATCGGCATTTTAATGAGGTACGTTCAAACATTTGAAGCTGTGTCACAACTAATTTAATTTTGCCGAGTTTCATCATCCTGGCATAAAATTAATGTCAAGATTACACATTTCTTAATACAGTCCAAGTTATATGATCGGTTCATTTTACTGTCCATTCATTAGGAGGAGCGCAGAGCACATTTTTCTTTTGTCCTTCCCACTTTTTGTAACAACCAATCACAGCTTGTAGAAGACTGCGTCACACCTAGCAACGGGGTCAACCACACCTCCTCACGAAGATAAATGTTTCGGTACCCTCCTTGCTCAGAGTTGCTCTCAGAAACTTCCTGAATCACTCTTAAGCTAAGATTCCTTGCTAGGAATTTTTAGGCTAAGTTAGGAGCTCTCTTAGAAAATTCTAAGACGCTTTGTGAATACGGGCCCAGGTCTTTATTCAGAGAACTGCTTGTAAGTATATATTGCATTTTATAATATTATTATTATTGTTGTCGTTGCTATTATAAGTACATTATTAGATCACTAATATTATAATGTTGCTATTATCATTATAATTTTATTATTAGATCACTATTATTATAATTAATATTGTTATTTCATGATCATTTTGTTATTATAACCATTATAATTATTATTGCTACTATCATAATCATGTTATTATTATTATCAATATTATTATAATTCTTATTGCTATTATCATTGTCATTTTATTATTATATCACTATTATTATAATTAATATTGCTATTATCTTTGTCGTTTTATCATTATACTATAATAATAATATTAGCATTTTATTCTTATCATTTAATTATAATTAATATTTCTATTATTATCATCATTTAATTATCACTATTATTATAATTAATATGGCTATTATCATTATCATTTTATTATTATCACTATTATTGTGATTAATATTGCTATTATCATTTTATTATTTGAGTTGGGGGATTGTATTGTACTTGTTTTTTTATGGCCATGGCATCCAGCATCAGTGTCCCCCATCCATATTTAGTCTGGTCTTCCTTGCATCTTCTTCCCATCAACCGAAGTCAGCCACCTTTGTAAAAATTTTAAAAAGAGTAATTTAACCACTTTAACCCTTATAGAAGAAACTAAAGAGAGAAAACAGCATATCTGAAAGCACAACATGTTTCAGAATGCGTTATATGATGTGATGATTGATGTGAGCTTTTAGATTGGTCATTTTCACTGTCACAAACATTCTCTGCAGGACTGACATGGTTAATGTATTTAACAATTAGGCAACATGAAGAATACCGTTGCAGTGTTTGGGGATGAGAGGAAGATGTTGAGACTCTCTCCTTCACATTAAGGTTAAATACACAATACATGTACATATTAAATACATCCAATATCTATCATTAATCTTCTAACTGGTCAGTCACTGCAGTCTAAGGTCTGTTTTTTCCAGACCGGGGACAGTTTATAGATGGAATAACATTGCATTTTAACCAAAATAAAGTCTCAAATTAGTTCTTTCACTAGTGAGCAGCTGTACTATACGTGGGATAACGTAAAGTGAGTTGGTTATATTATGGGAGTGGAGAGATTCAGTCCGTCCTGTCGGGATTTATTTCACTATTTAACAACCTGCTCACTTGGTATTACTTCTTACGTACACCTTACCTGTGAAAAGTGATTCCACGGGATCTGGTTTGTGTGTTCTGCTTCTTGAACACCCATAAGCAATACAAAAGTCCGGCATATTTTCCAGTTATGCCGGCATATTTTCATAGGTCTTCTGACATATCTTGTTGATATTTTTGACGCCTGGCGTCGGCATCACACTGATCGCCAGGTCTCTGTCACTGCGGTGACAGTTGTTAGTCAGGTTGTTTATTGTCTCTCCTTCAACTACAGTTTCTACTGGCAGGTCTATGTCAGAAGATTGTCTGCTGACAACGTTAAGTAGAATTTATATTTGGGTAGTAAAACCGGCATTTCTAAAACATCCAAGCATCCTGTGTCAAAGCTACATGTGTGCCGTTTGTAACAAACCAAACCGTTTGGAAATCGGTCAAAAATTTAGTGAATAATTCTACTTTAATATTGTGGAGTACCTCTTACCTCCATAGACTTACATTCACTCCCCTCTCTGCTAGCCCTGTACCAAGATGGCGGAGCTTTAGGCACGTCCCTCCACAGTCAATGCGGCGTCTACGTATATATGTCTATGGGGTCAACCACACCTCCTCACTAAGATAAAAGTTTGTGTGCCCTCCTTGCTCAGAGTTGCTCTCAGAAACTTCCTGAATCACTTTTAAGCTAAGATTCCTTGCTAGGAATTTTTAGGCTAAGTTAGGAGCTCTCTTAGAAAATTCTAAGACGCTTTGTGAATACGGGCCCTGGTTTCCTCCAGACATGACACTTGGCAATCAGGCCAGAGAGTTTAATTTTGGTTTCATCAGATCAGACAATTTTGTTTCTCATGGTCTGAGAGTCATTTAGGTGCCTATTAGCAAACTCCAAGTGGGATGTGATGTGCTTTGTACTGAGAAGTGGCTTCCATCTGGCCACTCTACCATAAAGGCCTGGGCCCGTATTCACAAAGCGTCTTAGAATTTTCTAAGAGAGCTCCTAACTTAGCCTAAAAATTCCTAGCAAGGAATCTTAGCTTAAGAGTGATTCAGGAAGTTTCTGAGAGCAACTCTGAGCAAGAAGGGCACACAAACTTTTATCTTAGTGAGGAGGCGTGGTTGACCCCGTTGCTAGGTATGACGCAGTCTTCTACAAGCTGTGATTGGTTGTTACAAAAAGGGGGAAGGACAAAAGAAAAATGCGCTCCGCGCTCCTCCTAATGAATGGACAGTAAAATCAACCGATCATATAACTTGGACTGTATTTAGAAATGTGTAATCTTGACATTAATTTTATGTCATGATGATGAAACTCGGCAAAATTAAATTAATTGTGACACAGCTTCAAATGTTTGAACGTACATCATTCACATGCCGATTGTATTGATTTACTTATTGTTATGTTTACTGTCCATGCTGGTCATTTTACTACATGTGTTTGATATTAATGGTGGACACAGACGCAGCTGTCAGCAGGTCCTGTGGTTGCTGTGAGAAGCGCTGGTACGAGCTGTAATCCCAAGCGAGAGCGGAGATTGAAATTAATAAATTGCGCAACGATACGAGGCTGTGAAAGACCGTAATGGTCTGACTGGTCTCTGTGCTGACAGAGGGTTGTCACAGACCCAAGTCATCACTGCTACATTTTACCTGTGGCCAGGTATCACAATGCTGCGATGACTTTCTTCCCAGGACTTATTACGTTACTGCGCTGGGTGGGACAGTAAACTCATCCCTGATTAGGTCAACCACAAACATTATTTCTGCACGATCGAGCCAATAGCGTTTTATTAAATCGCTGTCATTTAACATCTTTTAATGTACAGAGAATATCTCTCCTTCCTCTCGGTTTTTCTGCCATCTTGTCTGTTTAAGACACTCTTAGGCTTCTTAAAAGTCCTCCTCCCTACTCCTAACAGTTTCTCACCTTAGGAGCTCTCTTAAGGCCTGAGACGCTTTGTGAATAACTTTTATCTTACCAAGGGAAAATTCTTAGAAAAATCTTAGAATTCGAGAAATTCTAAGATTTTTCTAAGAATGACGTCACTAAGAGCTACTTTTAGCCTTAGGATGCTGATTGGTGGAGTGCTGCAGAGAAGGCTGTCCTTCTGGAACGTTCTCCCATCTCCACAGAGGAACACTGGAGCTCTGTCAGAGTGACCATCGGGTTCTTTCTTACCTACCTTCTCCCCCGATTGCTCATTTTGGCCGTGCGGCCAGCTCTGGGAAGACTCCTGCTGGTTCCAGACTTCTTCCATTTATGAATGATGGAGACCACTGTGCTCTTTGGGACCTTCAATACTGCAGAAATGTTTCCGTACCCTTCCCCAGATCTGTGTCTTGATACAATCCTGTCTCGGAAGTCTACAGACAATCCTTTGACTTCATGGCTGGGTTTCTGCTCTGACATGCACTGTCAACTGTTGGACCTTATATGGACAGGTGTGTGTGCCTTTCCAAATCATGCCCAGTGAATAGAATTTTCTACAGGTAGAGTCTGATCAAGTTGTAGAAACATTTCAAGGATGATCAGTGGAAACGGTATGCACCTGAGCTCAATTTTGAGTTTCATAGAAAAGGGTTTGAAAACTTACCTACATGCGATATTTGAGTGTATTATTTTTTAATAAATTTGCAAAATTGCTTAAAAAACATATTTCACTTTGGCATTATGGGGTATTACGTGTAGAAGTTTGAGAAAAAAATGAATTTAATCCATTTTGGAATAAGGCTGTAACATAACAAAATGTGGAAAAAGTGAATCAGTGTGAATACTTTCCGGATGCACTGTGCTGTCCTATTTACTGACATATGCATTTCTTATCTCTGAGTTCAACCCTGAATAAAGAATGACCTAGCTTTATAGATTAATTCTGATCTGTCATCTTTATGTTCCCTACAGCTGGACATAGTACAGCAGGAGTACATTCATGAATTGGGCCTGGAGCAGTTTGAGGTTGTCAAAGCAGCATTTGATGCCTCCGGCACCTGGCTAGCAACAGTGGAAGAAAGAAAACAAAGATCTGCTGAGCTAGAGGTTAACTTGAAACTGTGGGCATTCGATGAACAAACTCAGAGGTACGGACATCTCAGCTATAACTGCTTTTCTCTTAAGACTGTTTTTCTGTACAGTTAAGCGAAGAGGCAGAAGGGAAACATAGGCCAAGGGAAACAGGGAGTTAACATGCAACACAGGCCACTGGTTGGAATCAGACTTGGGTTATGTGGGATGTGCTGTAACCATTTGGCTACTCAGACAGTCCTGTCTAGTGTAGTTTTTTTAATACAAAGGAAATAGTTAAGTAATTTTTTTCTTTGTCTCCAACCACAACTGTGTTCCATGCAGTTTTGTGCTGAACACGACCATCTCAGCCCCCCACGAGGCCAGGATTACAGCCATGTGCTTTTGCCAAACCACTGACAGCCAGACCACCATGCTGGTCTCCACCAGCAAGGACGGGCATTTCAAAGCCTGGCAGCTGGTCGCACCAGCCCACACAGAGGGTGAGTAGCTCAGCGTCTAATGTTCTACTTGTCCAAAGGCTGAGAAGTTACAGTCTGATGATATTAACCCTTTTGCTGTGGGCTTTTCTATCCACTTGTGTCCAATTTGCTGAATTATATTTTGTCATACAAATGCCCAGATGTATGAGCTGCCCTCATTATAGCTTATAAGTGTCTTTAACCCTCTGATCCCCAAGCCGCTTCTGGGTATTTTTTGCTGCTGTCCCATGAAGTCCTGTGGACTTAAAAAAACTCAGTGTTTTTCATACAGTATTACAAAGTTATGGCATAAATCATAAAAAATTAAGGTTGTATTTCTTTGATTATTCTTTCCAAGTGTGCACTGGTGTTACCAATGCTGAAAAAAATGGTGGCTCTACGTACTGTAATTATTTTCCGACTCATATTTCAAATTCGTTCCATACTCCTCTGCTCTGGATAAGCACAGCCTGCAGTTCAGCCCAGTTCACCTGAAAAGTCCCTACATTTTTGTCATGAGATTGTTGATAACAGCTGGGTAAATCATGGCTTTTTGGTTGTCCTGAAGAGAACAGAATATTTAGTTTTTTATAGAATTTGGTTTGTGCAAATGGTTAATTTATTGAACCATACAAAATTAAGTGATTTTGATAATATGACAATATTTAGCTTAAATTAGTTAATTTTTTTCCTACACAACAGTGCATGGGACATTAGTTCAAGTACTGTCGAAAAGTTAAAAATTCAACTATCCTTTCAGTGTTTTTCAGTTTCTTGCTTTGATAAATTGTCTAATTTTGGTGATTTTAATCATTTTCTTGTTATTTTTTACATTTGAATGCCCTTTAAACACCTTGGTAGATCTTGGGGTTCAACAAGTTAAAACAAATACTTGAGCAAGGAACTATGAGATAGCTGTATCTGTTTTATTTTATTATATGTAGCCATTTGGCAAAACAGACTAAATGACTTTTTGGCAATTGAGAATGTGTCGTATTTTTATTTTGAATTCCTCCTAAAACATCTTAATTGCATATCATAATGTCTTACAATCATTGCATGGCAGCAGGTGCTTTTACTCAGAGTGCATGATTTTACTCATTTGTAGTCTGGTGGACGTCAGTAAGAAGGAAGTCTCTTGTTGGTGCCAGGCTCTACCCTTTTAGCTTTTCAGCACATCAGACAAATAGGTTTTAGCCAAATTAGGCAGTATTTCTCAGTAATCCTCCTCTCTTTGTGTCTGTCTCCCGCTCTCTTTCCTCTTGAATGGGCTGGCAGATGAAGGTCCCTCCTGGTCGTGTGATTTTGTCGGAACCTATCACGGCCTGGTGCCTGAATGCTGCTGTTTCTCAGCCGACAGCTCTCTGTTGGCCGTCAGCTTTCAGGAGGTGGTGACGGTGTGGAGGCCTACCTCCTGGGAGCTTCTGACAACTCTGTCACAGCCACCGGGAGCCATCAGGTCAGAGCATACTTGCGCACACAAATACCTGCCTAGTCAGTAGTGCTGGGTGTCCAACCACAGTACTGCTCGTGCTGACCTGATTATGTTGGCAGCATTGTTAGGTATTGATAATGAGCACTGGATGCTTGGTCAGGTGCTTTATACTGAATTATAATGATCCATTTTTCTGTTTAGCCGTTTTTGTTGAGATTAAAAAGAGATGCTTTTCAAACTTTTTTACAGAATGACAAATCAATATCAAAGTGATATTTTAATACCAGTACTGAAATGCAGATATGTTTTCATAGATATCTAAACATTTTGACATAAACATCTGTAGACCTAAATGCACAGAAAACATAATATATATATATATATATAACACAGACATTATCTTGGTAAACAAGTAGCTACTGTAGTAACAAACCCCCAAACTTCATACAGATACATCACAGATTCACAATATGGTAAAAACAATGAGCAGTGGATAGAATAACATAATCTTGTTTTGACGCCAATGTGTTTTACTATTTTGTTTGCCCCTTTTGTAAGCAGAGACTGTGCTCGGAGACATCACAACTCACATTTAGAGCAAAAATACTTACAAGTGACAGTTAAAGCACACAGACTCACTACATTTAGCTGTTTTAGATTTAGTTTTTTTGCTGTTGAGGAACGTCACTGATGGATGTTTTTGATCCTTTCAGGCAGAAGTCCAGAGTGTTTTTTTTTCTCACAGTAGATAGAGGATGTAACAGGCTACAGTTTCGCAATGTTGCTGGAGTCTCAGAAATGTTGGCAGATGTCCCTTCTGCTCACAAGAGGCCCCCAGGTCACTGAGGACACAAAACTACTGCTGCTAGTTTCTGTACCACTTTTCTGAAATAATCCCAAAACACTGAATCAGCTTTTAGCGTATTTGCAAGAAAAAACAATAGGATGATGACTTGCATAATATCTGAAAATATAGGAACCAGATCAGGTGAGCATTTAAATGCTGAGAAAGTTTTAAAATGTGGTAGTTAACAAGACTAGAAAATATCTCCTGGTAATTACTGGAAATGGGCTGTTATTTGTGTTGCCTCTCACATAAATATAAACGTGTCTGTACTAATAGTGTGTGACCGCTGAACTGCCTTGCTCCAAAGCTCAATCTTACTCAGACAGCCTTTTTAAAAGTGCTCTTTTGTAATTTGGACGCTCAATCGGATTAGAGAGTAGTATGACTTCAAGTTGAAGGGGGGACACTGGAAGACATTAATGGTTTGCTGTTTTGACAGCTGCCTGGTGCCATTTACATAACCACCTATAGATGTGGAGAACTGGATCAATCGCTTGACCTTCACCTCACTATCTCCGGACGCTTAACATGTAACCTCAGAAATTAATAATGTGAAAACTGATAAAACGGATGCAAAACACAAGACAAGCCATTTTTAACAAGAAAAGAGTTTGGCATTTTTTCATGGGAAGGTCAGAGATGTACTAAATAGCTGGCCTTTATTGATTTCTTTGCCACTCTAATTTTCTAGATGTTTGGTTCTTGGTGGGTGTTCAGCCCCTGCTTGTATTTTACTATGTGGAGCCACCAAAGCAGAAACCTCCACAAAAGATAATCCTGTGAAATATGTGTGGTGTTAGGAGCTGGCTGGTTGGGGGGGATACACTTGAGATTCTTTACAGTCGCAGGAAAATAAAAGGGACTTTTTTTTCCTCCATCAGGGATCTTTGTTTTGGCCGACTAAGCTGTTCCAAGTATCTGCTGGGAACCACTGGCAAGAATCTACTTTGCTGTTGGAACCTTCTCACCTGCTCCTGTAAGACAACTTCTGTACATGTCAAATATATATCGGCTGCTGCATACAGTCTGGTCCATAAGTAATTGGGCAGTGGGTTAGTAATAATTTTGCCTCTGTACACCACCACCGTGGATTTGAGATGAAGAAATCAACATGTGTATGAAGTGTGGACTCAACAGTCATCCTTACATACTGTAGTCCATCATTTTTCACAGGCACAATAGTAGTTGGATGGTTGACTGATATGCAGTCTTGTGTCTAGGTGTGATCTGTTTCCTTGACATGTATGACAAGTTAATGAGATAAAAGTTCAGGGTTTTATTTCAAAATGGTAAATTTGCATTTGGTGTTCATGGAAACTTGCTAAATGTGGTCCAGATAGGTATCGAAGACAGTGAAGAATGCTGAAAAACAAAACAGGCCTGTCAGAGACAGCAGAAATTGTAGAAGTGGCCATATCAACATTTGTTAAATCACTTAGTAGCACCAAAGGAAGACCACAAAAGACAAATGAAGTGGGTGAAGTAAAGAAAACCCCCTTCACAACATCTATCCAAGTCAAGAACGTATCATTGTTTAGGTCTACAATCAGTCAAGACATGTCTTCATGAATATGCAAACCACTGGTGGCACTCAAGAACAGAAAAGACAGAATAGAAAAAAATACTGCCCAGTTCTGGAGCAGGGGTTTTCAGACGGGTGAAAACTAGATGAACTTGTAGAATACGATGAAGGAGAAGAGTCTGGAGAAGAAAAGAAAGCAGACCACGTCATCTGTCAAAAATGTTGGAAGTGTTTCTGCGTGGTTGGAACTAGGTCACTGCTGTTTATTAAGTGCTGAGTAAAATAGCAGGATGAATTCTGAAATTTATACAGCTCTGCTTTCTGCTCAGATTCAGTCAGCTGCTGCAAAAGAGACAGGAAGACACTTCTCAGTACAGAGGGATAATGACCCAAAACATAATGTGAAGGCAACCTAAAAGCTTCTGAAGTCTAAGAAAAGGAATGTTCTCACTTGACCTCAAACCCCCTTTGCTACGACAAAACTGAGGGAGGATAGATCCACAAACAAGCAGCAGCTAAAAAAAACATCTCAAGGGAGGAAACTCAGCATTTGGTGACACTGATGGGTCCCAGAAGTCAGGCAGTCATTGGCTGCAGAGGATTAGCTTCTAGGTTTTTGAAGTATGTTCATGATTATGTTAGTTTGTTTAATTACTGTTGAGCCTGTGAAAATGGAATAACTGTGTAAGAGGTGTCTGTAATGCTTAACTGGTTAGTATAATGTTTTTATTGAAGCCCTTGAATTAAAGCTGATTAAGTAAACTTCAGTCACTAATTGATTGCTTCATTTCTAATTTTCTACTGGGATGTACAGAAGAAAAATTAGAATTAGTTACTGTCCAAATACTCAACTCAGGTTGAATTTCAGGTAATTCCCATACATATAACACTGATTTTCTCTTTTCTTCTTTCATCTCCTGTGCTGTCTGGCAGTGGAGTGGAGCACCTCCATGGACATCAGCCTGCTGCTGGCTGACCCCCTCTCTGAGAACATGGCTGCCTTCTGCTGTCAAGCTGGATGCACTGACTGTAAGCTTTAAACTGGGTGCCCAAATTTACAATCCCACCTAAAACCACTATTAAAAAACAATATTTACAATCAGTTTTAAAAAAAAAAGACCTGACTGGCCCATCACAGACAATCCTACAGTCCTGTGTAGTACTGGTAGCCTCATAAATGCAGTGTTTTAACTGTTTAAGACAGACCACATAGGAATGTTTTAACAAGATGAAGAGTCAACAGTCATGCTAGTGGCTCAGCTTCAGCACTAAATTGAGCTAAATGGTCACGTCAGCATGCAAACTAATGTGTTCACAATGATGAGGCTAATATGTTGATGGTAAGCAGGCTCCACTTATAGCCTCATAGTTTAATGTGTCAGCATGCTAATGGTTGCTAATTTGCACGGATGGGAATGTCATTAGTTGTGAAGGCCATGAATTAAATTACTGGGAAAATTAAAATTTTTGACCTGAAGGTGGATCTAGATGAAGCGTCAAGGAGTCTCCAAAGCTGTTAAAGTTTATCCCTCAGGAAACATGCAAACCATATAATTGTTGCTGAGACATTACTGGCAAGACTGAAGTGGTAGAATAACAGACACTGCTGTTCATAGAGCTAAAAATACGACTGTTTGTACCAAGTACTGAATACCTCTCCAAACTGTTTTTTGAGCCAGCATACAGCTGCTGCTTGTTGACAAAATTGAAAGTTGTTCTGTTTACGTTATCTATAAACATAAACAAGCTACTCCTAGTGGAATAAATCTACAATTACAATCTTTAAATTGTTATTGTGCTAGGACTAATGTCTGTGTGTCTGTCACTTCCTTGTTTGAAGCACAAAAATCCATCTTTCCATATTAGTGATGTTTTTGCTGGTTTTCCATCTTGTCTGCTTTCAGTGTTTGTGTTCAAGCCAAGTGAGCCTCGGCCGCTGTTTTCCCATAAGGCCGTGTGCTCAGGCAACGTGACGCGCGCTGTTTTCGCCCCGAGGGAGAAGATGCTGGAGAGCTGCGAAGAGAGCAGCCAGTGGCTCAACCGTTCTCAGCTTCACTTTCTTACACAGTACATGGTAAACAAAAGCTACAAAATCGCTTAATTAAATTTATCTTGTGTTTAACAGACAACAAAGAATAGTAATATTCTTAGTAAGATGCTGGGCCAGTACGTGCCACCAGAGCAGCTTCAATGCACCTATACATTTATTTCACAAGTCCCTGAAACTCTTCTGGAGAGATGAATAAAATTGTTCCTAAAGATAGTACTTCATCCGGTGTTTTGATGATGGCCGGTCCAAAATCTCCCATAGATGTTCAATTAGGTGATTACAGGCCATAGCATAAGATTTTGTTTTCATTAAAACATTCAGTGACCCCTTCTGCCCTATGGATAGGGGCATGGTCACCCTGGAAGAGACCATGCCCATCACATCATATCAATGTTTGATCATAGGATAAAGGTGATCACTCAGAATTACTTTGTGTTGATTTGCAGTGACTCTTTCCTCTAAGAGGACCAGTGAACACAAATTATGGGAGCAAAATGCCCCTCACAGCAGAACAGAGTCAACAGAGCACCTCACTGTGAGGGTCAAGCATTCAGGCCTGTACTGTACCATGTCACTGTAGACCAGTGCACCATTGCAGACCCTATTTTCTGATGTTTTCCCATAGATCACAGTGCAGGTGTCACTTTAGTCCCTGTTTCTATGAAATACTGGCCAGCTGAGTAGTCTACATGACTGAAGCTCCTGCCATCTGTGCCCCAACAATGAACCTCTTTCAACATCACTTACATTGTAATCTAGTCTACAGGAAGTTCCAGGGAGATTGTTTTACCCTCTAAAACGTTACTGTTTGGAGTATCGCTTTCTAAGGGTTCAGGAGATTTGAGCTTTTGCAGCACAGGTTATTGCTAACAAATTGATTTGTTTGCCTTTTTAAGTATTTATGCAGAGAAAGACATCCAGTGGGAATTTAAGATGGTGATCTGCATTTAGGACGTCTTCTTTGATATTTTGTTATGGTCATGGATGCATTAAGAGAGTTGGTACAGTGCTGCTGCTCAGCCTTCCTGCTAGTTTCCCCAGTGGCCACTCTGGGGCTTGCCACAAAAAGCCTTGCCACCAAACAAACCATTTTCTCCGTAGGTTAGCATTATAAAATAGATGTCTATAAAACGGGCCACAAGTTTGGGTTTAACTAATATGAATTTTTAATCCATGGAGGATTCATGGTGTAAGGCCCCAAAACCTTATGTAAGGTCAAAGTGCCAAGTGGGAACAATGCAACACAGAAGCAAATGTGGGAGTTAGATAACTTTTTGGGCTCATGCAGCAGACAATTTTCAATAAAGGCCACCATCTTTGATTCTGGTATCTGGGTCTCGTCAGTACGTCCGTTGTTAAGGTTCTCATCAGATTTTGTTCTCTTTTTGAAGTGTCGGCTGACTGATTTGGCTGATGTTCCAGGAAACCTTCAAGCCCTTGGAATATTTCCTGACATTAAAGTTCCAGGGTCTTTCTGTGGAAACGTCATTTTTTTAAAAATGGTTTTTGTTATTTTATTAATATTTTGTCTTTTAAGTCATGCATTAGATCGCTGTGCTCCAGCAATTTAAGAAATACAGTGAGTGGTCCAGACAAGCCACCACACCTGTTTGGCCCACTCACTGAGGTTTTTTTTTAATACTATGCCATGTTTGTTACTGATTGGCCAAGGGAGAATAACTGTGTAATTTGTTGAGAGATAAGATATTCGTTGTTTTTTGCCCCTTGCTGTTTATGACCTTGAAGCTGGTACTTCATGAAATCATTTTTCTCCAGACAAGTGATAAAACCAAAGTGACAGCAGTTATCAGTAGGTGAATTCAGCAAAGACTGGAGGAAGGAAACTAATTTATTCTTGAGTTTCAGTCCTGTGTTTTCTCAAAAAATCCTTGTTAAACATTGGACTACTGTTATGATAGTATATATCGGGTTCCTGTAGGACCACTGAATGCCTTTACACATGCTGCGTGTGTCTGTGCTGTTTGCTGATGTGAACTCTCCTCTGCAGGACCTCATGACATTCACCACCAAAGCAGAGGATGACCGGCTCAAGGCTTCCAGCAAACAGGTAAGGTTCACTAGTGCACCCAACACTTCTCAGCAAGAGGGAGTTGCAGATATTTGGGCTGTTACTTAAATCCTCAGAACCTTACATACCAAGCATGTTTACAGAGGATTTTTACAAGCTGTAGAGCCACCAGAGCTGATATGTGATCGCTAACAGTGAAGGACATCGTATCAAAACTAACAAAATGAAAGCTGTGAGCAGAACTGGTGTCTGTGTTTAGTTGCTGCTTCATATGTTTTCCTCTGGAAGGAACACAGAAAACCCACTCCATTATTCTTGTCTAAAGTTACAGTAACTGGCAAGTCAAACTAAAAGTGTCCAATAAACAATCTTTCTGCAGATTCATGAAGCTTTTTTCAAGTGTCCAAATATGTGTTAGATATTCACAATCATCTTCACAATCTCTCTCATCTTAAAGAGATCATGACATTGGTGTTGAAGTTTTACCTCTGACCCCTCTATTTTGGTCTGTTGTCATTTATGTTTTCCTAACATGATTTTCTTCCCCATCCAAGCTTGTGATTGATGACAGTGTTGCCATGACGCCGTTCTACCTGTTACTGGGAAAACACCGGCATCAGCAACAGGAAAACCAAGACCCAGTGAGCAGCCTGTCTGCTGAAAGAACACCTCTGCCACAGAGCTCCGTTGCTATCAAGGAGGTAGGTAGTTCATCATGCATGGATCATTTCTACTTTGTCTTGTACATAAGTGTCGACATTAAAATTCTTCAGCATCCAGACATCTTTGTAGTCTTTGACGTATCGGTTTGATGTGATTTGTCTTTCTAACAGCTTCTGCAGACTCCAGCCCACGTCCTGCCCTCTACCTCTTTCCTCTGCTCCATGTTCGTACAGTCTCTGCTCATCTCCATCACAGACCCCAGGTCAGTAGTCTACTAGTCTCAAAGCCTTTTGTCAAGCTTTAGATATTCTGCAAGATTTCTGAATCCATGTCCAACTAGTGAAATAATAATAAAAAAAACATTAAATACAGTACAGTTAACATGAACCTAACACAAAACAGATCATTAGTTCAGCCACTGTCGGTATTTTTTCCCTTTTTTTAATTTTTAAAATCTCTATATAATGTATATGTATGTATATATGTGTGTGTGTGTGTGTGTGAGTGACACCTCACCTTCATTACTGCAGGTCTGATAATGTCAGCATGATGGAGGAACTGAGGCATCACGTGATTCAGCAGCTTGTGATCCGCACTAAACCAGAGCACATAGGAAAATGTGGACTTTGTTGTTTATGTCTGAAAATATGCCGAGTCATTCACCATTTTTTTCCCCCATTTGTGTTCCAATGGCCTCAGGGAGAACAATAAAAAGGCAGAAGAGGAAATGGAGAGTGAGAAAGAGGAAGAAGATTCAGAGGAGGAAATGGAATCCAGCACCTCGAGGCAAGAGCAGGCGACAGCGAGTGGTCAGGCAGCAGAGTGTGCAGCCCCCACCCCTGCCCTAACGAAAGCCCAGGCTAGAGAACTGAGAAGGCTGAAGAAACTTGACCACAGCTGGCTTGCAGGCCTCCTGGACTCCTAAACATCATCATGTGCAACGACAGACTCTCACAGAGACAGTGCCTATAGAAGGTTTTCACCAGCCACTGGGACGTTTTCCATATTTTATTACTTTATCTTAAAGTAGCAAAGCCCTGTGCAAACACAAGATAAATATTTGATTGTAGAAGTATCTGCTGCTTTGGCAGCCTTAAGTCAATGTGGACACAAACTGTTGGTTTTACCCACTTGAACAATAGATGTTTCTGCAGTTTCTCTTGTTTAAAACTGCTGATTCTCTGTTGTAGAGAACTTATGCTTCACAACCATTTTTTTGCCCAAATTCTGGACTGTATTAAGGTATTAGGACTCGACTACACCAGAATATTACCGTTTCTACGTCATCTCTTTGAGTCTTCGGATGTCTGTTTGCAGTTGTAGCTTGCTAGAAAATAAATGCTTTTCCACACTGGTGTCCTCTTGCTGCAGGTTTTCCTTTCTGTTGCAGATCACCAAATTAGCAACATGAGATCAATTCCTCGTTTGTTGTGTTTCATTAATCACAAGTGATGCTGCGGCCTGTGCACGTGAATGCATGAGCTCTGTTGCAAATCTAACTGCAGAAGTGGCAGCCTTTGCAATCTGTGTGTCTGTAGTCTCTCCAACTGGTTTGGTCAAATGGAAACCTTTTACTTGCCACCCTCAAAAGTCTGAGTTTCTACTGCAGAGAAGCATCCCACAGTGTTTGGGGAACACAGTTTGTTTTTGGCATAGTTTGACCCATATTTCCATACTAAGCTTTCAGCATATTGAAACAAATGATCTGAGAGGAAACTAGACTTCTGCACCACCTCTTGACTGCGTTTAGGCTGTAAAAGGAGTGGAACCAGTCATTGAACGACCACATGGCCAGCCCCCTAAATCTTCACCAGGACTCTTTGATTTATTAAATTGAATACTCCTGTTTGATGAACTGTATCTTTAACAAAAACGCAGCACCACAGATGGTTTGGGGATGCCATAATAAAGACAGTAAATACTTATGCAATCATTTATTGTGATTAGATTTGTAGAGATTTGTTGGTCTTGCTTGTACATCTAAGTATTTTTATGCCTAATTGATGCCTAATTACCTTCACAGTGAGTCTGTTACAGCATGAAGTCCAATCTGGCAGGATGAAAAACCTTTATACAAACGTATTTTTTCTACACTTTGAAATTTAATAAAAAATAAAGTCTTCAAGCTAACAACCTCAATGACTTTGCCTCATCTCTGACCTTTGTATATACCAGTGTGTGTTCCAGAGTTCAAGCATCCCTATGTGATGTAATTGATTATGGTGGCTACTGAAGGTTATATATGTAAGTGATATTTCTCACATTGTTGTATAAGCTGTTGAAGTGTGACCTACATCTAACTGTACTGCTGCTCTCAGAAAGGATCAGAATTAAGAAATTAACATGTCCTGATGACATCTTTGGTATTACAGTTACTCCCTGCCTTTTCTGAAATCGTAAATTGTACATTATTTTTTATGTGTAACCAGAATAGCACATTATAGGTGCTGTAAAGGCAGGCCCCGCAGATTCTTGAGTAACAAGTGCTGAAGCACTGAGTAAGCTTTTTCTGAAGGAGAGGATCACGTTTTGTTCCCAGGGTTGGATAAGACAGTGCCCTTTCATCTCAGCATTTTTCAGTTCCTTTCTCAGTCGGCTGCTGTGGTTGGCCGGGAGGCCTTCCACCGCTGAAGACACATCTAATGTGTCCTGTCATGATCTGTGTTTGATGGACGTTGATGGCTTCATTGCTGCTGATCACACCGGGACACCCTGTGTCATTATCTAGTCCTAAGCTGCATCTGTTACTTTTATTGAGTTGATATGACCTACAGATTGTAAAGCAGACCCTGGACCCATAAAATATCATGATTAACTACCTGCTCTAAAATGTGCCTTACAATCAAATAGAGGGGAGTGGAAAATACTGCAATCCATCGTGGGCATCTGTATTCATCTACGGAGATTTTCAGAGTCTACTTTACTTTGACATAATCAACAGACATTCCTAAATAGACGACCCTTTTAGAGAAATATGAGAATTTTTTTTAAAAAACCCTCCAGAAGGCCTTTTTGTTGTTTGTTTGTCAGTATAACGTTCACGGGACAGATTGTGTCACAGCAACAATCCGGAAAAAAACCCAGCTACCACCTGCTGCTCACCAAATAGTAGGTCTGCAATGAAGAACAAGCTGCTGGAACACAGGTTCCAGTGTCCACAGTGTTTTCCATCGCCATGAGCTGAGAGGCTTCCCAAGCAAGAAGGAAGGCCTTCTTCAGAAATGTCACCTTAAGGCTCAACTTCAGTTTGCTGCTGATCACATGGACAAAGAAAAGGCCCTCTGAAGGGAAGTTCTGAAGTCAGACGGGGGAAAAATGAAATATTTGTCCACAATGATGAGAAATACGTATTCTAAAGAAGAATAATGATACAGAAAGTCCTAACCTGTAAGTTGACAGGACGGGCTCATTAGATTTGTTACAAATGAAATCCAAGTAGTGTGAATCTGAGTTTTTGAGACTGTCACCAGCACACTGCAGCTTACAGGTGGAAATATTCAGATATGGTGCTGACTGTTGATGTCCTTTACAATGTGTCTTTCTGCATACAAAAACACCATGTGAACAAGTCAATAAGGTTTAAAAAAGGGGATTTTTTTGATCGAAGAGTGTACAGAGTGCAGTTGTAGGTCACTGCAGGAGATAAGCACATTTGCTTTCTTTCTGAGTGGTATGTGAAAACACTGATACTACAGACAAGCTATCTGCAGTTAGCTTAGCTTAGCATCAAGACTGGAATGGGGGCAAACAGCCAGCCTGCCTCTTCTCAGATCATGTAAAGAGATCTGTCTACTAGCACGTCTGAACATCACCAGTAAACATTAATCTTGTTTGTTTAATCCACATAAAACCAGAAAATCATATTCTGGGGGGTAATGTGACAGATTAGCTCTTGGATCGGTGCAATGACTTCCAAGAGGAAGCGACGGCACATCACCTGCTATCAAAACACAAGTTTTTTGTTTCTACACTTTTTCTAGGCTTAAACAAGGTATGATGTGTTGATTAGTAAGATGTTCCTACTTGTGTCAAATGTCAGCCTTAAAGATGTTCACCTTCTCATCTCACTTTAATCAGATTTCCCATAATATGACTAAACTCCTTCAGCAACTGAGGAAGGTTATATGGCTTGTGACAAACTAGCCTAATCAACAGTCCGTCATGAAGGACGTCCCTACTGGAAAATGCTGTACATGCCATACAGCACACCTGACTAATGACTGACTTGTGAAATTGAGCAATGTATGAACCTTTTAACACCTGACTTCTCCTATCAGCTGTTGTATTGGTTAAATATTATAACTGATGTTTCCTTGAAAATTACAGTAAAAGTTTTGTTGTTGTTGTTGTTGTTTTACCAGGGACTGCAGCTTCATCAAAGTAAGTGAACAAAACACTTCGATAGGAGATGCTGACCAAACATGCAACCTTCTTTTTTAGACAGTCTGTTTCTCTGAATGCTTGTTATTTCAGAAGATACTAGAAATCTTGCACATAAAAAGGATGATATCTCTACTGCGCTCACTTATCTTGAGTCCCAGTTTGTGCCTGCAGACATTGGACTTTCAACAGTCAGCGGCATTTCTCCTCACAAGTGTGCACTTGGTCAGGTTTGAAAGGTCTGAGTCACTCCTCTGAGCCTTTTTTTTGCTTGACTGATATGCACTGAACAGTCACAGCGTTAAAACAACTGACAAGTGAAGTGAGTAACGCAGAAGTCGTGGGTCTACACAGAAGGCCTCACACTGTTAAGTGGATGTTACACTAACATGGACCAAATGCCCCCAGTAGGACAATGTGCCCTGACACACTGCTCAGGAAGGACTCAGCGAACATGACCCAGAGTTTAAGGCTTTGGTTTGGCCTCCAAAGTGCCGGATCTCAATGTGATCTCATCTGTGGCACGGCGACAAACCTGATCCAGAGGAAGCCCACACCATAACCTACACGACCCAGAGGATTGGCTGATGTCCCAGTGCCATGCACCAGAGGGCCCGTATCCATGCCTCCATAAACCAGAGGTGTTTTGATCTACACAGTATGATACAGGTGGTTATGATGTTGTGGCTGATCATTGCAGGACATACAGCACTCACAGGAAGTGCATTTTGAAAATCTTACTGCAGGTTCAGCATAAGAAAATGTAAGCATGTCACAATTAAGGGTCTTATTCTTTAAAACTAGACGATGAGAGTTGGTGCTTTTAAAGTGCATAAATAAACTGTGTTGCAGTGTTTCAGTTTTTTAAACGACTGTTCAAAATGGAGTAAACCTTTATAATGCACATAACCAATCAAACAAAAGGGATGACAAAATGTGAGATAGTGTTTGTCTGTGATGTTCCCTTCTGCAGCTTTACATGCACAAGCTGCCTGCAGAAACTTTAAAATGTATTGATTAGCCATCTTAGCGATTAGCAGAGAAATGGTATTTATGTAAATCCCTTTGAGTTGTACTAACTAGGTTGCAGGTAGACTGAATGCATGGCAGTAAAGACATATGTAAGTACATTAAACACTAAAGCAACCACAAAATGCAGAGTCACTATCATGCCTCAGGCTGAGCCCCTCCTCTCCTGCTCATGCCGTGCAAACCCAGGTCACTCTTTGTCTCTGCAGCAGCTCTTCAAGTGCAGGTCAACCAGCTCAGCTTAAAGTCAGTCAGTTGAACACTGGCTGCCTAAAGAGGAGGGATTCCTGGGAGGAAATTAGCTGCTAACTCTGCTGTGGTATGTGACCTCACACAGCAGCAGCCAAGACCAAGACTGAGGCCAAGAAAGCCTGCGAACATTGTATTATGCTCGCAGGCACACACCCACAGAAACTTTCGGGACAAGCCATTTCAAAGGTTTTCTTTATTTAAGAGACCTCATGCAATACAAGCAGTACCAATGTCCTCATATTCAGTGGAGTGCGATTATTGTACATAAAAATGAATTTGATTTCTTTATGATTTCATGTTGTCACACTATAATAACACTGACATACTGCATGTATATATGTGTAGAGATACTGTCAGCTATCAGATTGAAGCAGTAGGATACAGATGTGTTCAAACGAAATGCGGTAATCGCTTTAAAAACAAATTTCAAAAAAATCACAATTAACACTAAGTATATAAAAACCTGTAATAAAAAAGTTTCCAGACAAACAGCATAACAACAGTATACACAATATATATATATATATATTTTACATTTTCCAATTGTACATTAGGTTTATATTGACTCACAGCTAATGTTATTTACATTAAAAATATAGAGTTTATGGCCATGTGTGATCTTCCTGAATCAGCAGAACAGCTGTTTTAAGAGCTGGTCATGTTCTTGTGCCCAGACTCAATCTGAGGTTTCTGCGGGTGGAACATGAAATTTTGAAATTCTGTTCCCAGTAAGCCTGCGCCTCGAGGCACACCTGCAGACATCCATTTTCTCTCTGAAAGTGGCCCTCTGTTCTCTTACATCTGGCGTGGCTAGCTCTGTTTCCAACCCAAATATTTTTTTCTCCACCGTGCCTCAAATCTTGACTGGACTGGCTAGCTTTTTCAGTCGAAGTAACCGTCTGGAAGTAGCCACGTATGTGCGTTAAACAGCTGTCAAGGCAATTTTCCAACAAGGCGTCTGCAATTACTGAGGGTCAGACGTGGGGGAAAAAGTAGACACAGCTACAATCGGTACTTTAGTAGATCTTTATAGTGAGATTTTTATAGTTTCTAAATGGTGAAATTAAATGATTCCTCTTAAAAATGAAAGGTTAAATTTATCGGAAATAAAATGCACCTTTGGGTTTTACTGCTACGGCCCTTCTTGGTCTGTATGTCACCAAGCTTCACATACAGTAGACATTACTATTCGGCTAATTATATGACTTCAGCATTTGTAAATATCCTGTATAACTCTGTGACTCTAAACAGGCGTTGAGACTTCTTTTTCCTACAAAGACAATCTTTAATCTGTAAAATGGCTTTACGGGCAAAGTAGCATGCAAAAAAGCTTTTGTGAGGTACTATTTCATTACTAGACTGGACCCGTGAAGCCAAAGATGCCAGCATAGGTGGCAGAACTTTGACTAGACTGCAGAAGCTTACGGCAATAAGAGCAAAAGGTTTGTTGGCAGTCTGAAGCAGTAAAATGATACCAGATAAAGTTTGCTGACTAAGTTCCCTGGCTGTTTTTTTTTTCTTTTGAGGAAATGGGGGTGTCTGAGGTAAACTAGGGGGGGTTCACAGGAGCTAGTATCATTTCTCCTCATGAACATTTGGCCCTGCGAGTTGAAATATGTGCCTTTTTTAAAAACCACATTCCCCCCACAACGTCTCAACAGCCTGTCAAGGCTCGAATAAGATTGTGCAGTGGGTGGGTGGGGGGTTCTCGGGGGGTAGTCAGGACTTCAGCCTTGTGCAAAAAATATTGAACTAATGCCTGATCACGCATTAGGTGTACTGACAGATGTCAATCACTTTAAAGTGCCTGAGTAACGACAATCACGACTGAAAAATCACTCTAAAGAACTTCAACACGAAAATCAAAAAGGTGACAAAATGACACTGTTCATGTAAACTACCTGAAAAACTAAATTTAAGTACAATCTCCGAGTGGGTCCAGAAATATTCAGATGCACTAAGGTTGCACTGCTTTCACCGGATGCAAAAATATATATTTGGAATGCAGAGATAACTGGTTTCCCTCACTTCCTTTTATGCCCTGTGGACTTGAACTTTGGTAACTGAGAACTATTGATAAGGGTGCATAGGGTTTCTCATGTGTTTTATATGGCACGACTGCAAGAAACACAATACTGATGATACAATTATTACAAAAACCACCGTCTGCATTTCCTGAATAAATACAGTTAAATCCGTAACCCTTATAAAGACGTATTAAAGAGACTAGATCCCAGTTATGTGTTTGGTTACATAAAAGTGTCCTCCTCCCCTCAGGAGGAAGACATCCACAACCTGCTCATCATACATGTATCTACATATGTAAGCTGACACAACCAAAAGCAGGCTTTCAGAGAACAGCGAGCAGACACAGCTACAGCACCAATGAACTCACTGAGAGGCAAACAAAATAAAGGACGTTCTGTCTTTTAGGGTCTCAGACAGTTGTCGCCTTTAATTAAAGCCTCTGTGCCTGCTTCCCTGCAACACTTCTCACTCGTTTTGCCCTTTTGTTAGCTGAAGCACCTTGCAAAGATCTTTACAGCTAGATCCAGGCTATTTGAAGGAGAATATCTGACAGTGCCATATCCCCTGATGTTTTTTTCACAGGGCCCAGAAAAGAGCCTATTAGTGATGGATCCTTATTTGACACATGTATGTGTAGAGGAGCATGGATCCACAGATGAAAGGGTGAGGCTCTCATCTGACTGAAAATGTTACAGAAACCCTGCCTTCTCTAAAGTCTCACTACAGATTATTTTTTCTGTGACTGTAAGCTTTCTTCTAATCTCCTTCTGCTAATGATTAATGCTTTATGAATGGCTACGCATAGCATGTTAAGTTACCATACTCTGGTTTACGTTAGCATTAGCATTCAGCCAGCTACAGTGATGTTAGTTAGATAAATAAGATGCAGGGGTAGGGTAAGGCTTGGGAGATATGTACCCAGGACAGAGTCTTTTTAAAGGGGTTAGACGGTGGTAGGAAGTGAGGGGCTGTCATCCGTCTCTACCTTCTGCTCCGGTGAGCAGCAGAGGAAGAGGCGGCTGCCCAGGCTCTTGAAGGCAAACCGAAAGTACATGATGTGACCCATGGCCACAAAAGAGACAGAGATGATGACCAGCAGGCCAAAGGCCTCTTGGTTCGGAGCCAAAATCACCATGATGAAGTGCAGAAGGTCTAAGAGGTAATTCATGGAGTTCTGGACACCGTTGATCACACCTCGCTCTGACTCAATCACATTCTCCTGGATGAGCTGGGTCACTGTCAGGTCAAAAGACCACAGACCTGTGGGGCAGAGGTAGAGGTTAACAGTCAGCTCTAATAGTATTTTTACAGCCACATTAAAACTACTTTAGAACTCAACAGTAGCTGTAAAGTGAATTATCAGGCTGTATTACAGCAATCAAAGGTTGCAAATATTGCTCTGACATCCGTGGTAGACAGGTAGAGGTTCCAGGCAGTCATGAAAAAGTCCATCCTGTAAATCTGCTTGAGTTGCTTTTAGGAAGTCATAATTTGCAAAACTGTATAATCTGATGAAAGGAAGTGAACATGCTAATAAAGCATTGAAACTGAACACACTCTCATTTCCTTTACAACAAAACTAATAAAGATAAACTTAGTCTATCACTCAATGATCATTTGCACTTCAGAGCTTCTTCTTTGCTTGTAATGGTGCATCTTTCTACAACGTCCAATAAACTGTAACAAGTATTTAGACAACTACTTCTACCGCCTGAGCAGGAAGAAAAACAAGTGGAACTACTTTACTCACCAACTCTAGCAGCAATGACGCCAGCAAACAGCAGACTAACAGACATGTAGGACTGCAGAGGTGGCATCTCTTCAGCCGGTGCAGCAGTAGTGGTGTTCAAAACAGTGAGAGTACCGGTGAGGCTGTGTTCTGCCTCAGGCAGGGTCTTCTCATTCATCAGGTGGGCGTAAATGTCCTGGAAGGGTGAGACGCTGAGGTCGAAGGGGCTTCCAGGAGCGAAGACAGAGACAACGCACAGCATGAGGCAGGAGAGCTGGGCCACACCGGAGATGAAGCCTGTGCGGATGAGGCCACACTTCTTGCGAACCCAAGTGAAGGCGACAGTTCCGCAGATGCCCGAGATGGCCGAGGCCCCCATCAGCAGGCTGAGCACAGAGCCATTGAGGCCCTGTGTGTAGGCATAGCCTGTAGTGATGCAGTCGAAGCCCAGTACTGTCATGTAGAGGAAGGCCAGGGACATGCCAGCAAAGAAAATGTTCTGGTTGTAGTAGGCCACCCAGCCAGACTTGAAGGTGCGCAGGGGTTCGGTCACCTGGTAGCAACAGCTGGTCTGCTTGGGAGAATCAGGCCTGGCCACTAATTGGGTTTCATTCATCAAAGGCTGAGACGACTCTTCAGGACTCTGGCCGTTCTCCAAATCTGTAAAACAGCACAATAATAGACATTTAGTTACAGTTAAGTCCAGACCATCAGACAAGTCCACACTCAATCAATAAGATGCTATCTGAATAAAACAGAATTCTACCAGGATTTTTATTTCAAATGATAGAAACACAAGATTCTTGCAGCTACCTCTTGTGGGGCTGAGTTGTTTGAGCTCCTGCTGCTGTTCCTTCTGTCCAGCTTTCACGGCCAGCGCCGGTGTCTTCTGGTAGACTTTCCACAGCAGGGCGTACTCCACACACATGGAGCACAGGTTCCAGCCAGAGATGAAGCCACAGCCAATGTAATGGGAGCCAAAGGCCATTATTTGGCCCACTAACATTGGAGCCAAGATGTTGGTCAGCTGGTCAATAATCCGCACTGTGGCATTCATGTCTGTATGACACAACAATGGAAGGAGCTGTAGGTCAGTATTAACAGTTTTTTCTACAACTAATTTAGTGTCAATTAAAGTCAGAGGAAATGTGCTAAAACAGTGGCCAATTATTGTCTTCATTTTTGGGTGGCTTTTACATTAGAACCATGGTACTAGCACAGCACATTGATAAGGGTCAACAAGTTTAAAGTGCTGAGATTGTTTTGCACTATGTGAGCAAATCTTTTAAATAGCTTATAACAATCAGGAAAAAAAACTGCAAGGACATAAAAGGTAAAAAATGAGAATGCGTCAGCATCCGGGGTTCAAAGTCTTCAGCACTGAACAGATCTGATAACAGGTCATGTGAGGCCTACATTCGATGATAAGCCAGTAGCAGGTAAGGAACACTGACCTGCCAACTTGCTGCTGTCCTGCCCTGCCACAACCACCACCCAGTCCCTCTGGATGGTGATGGATGTAGCCGTGCTGGCGAGGTTCGCGATGTTAGCAATGGTGATGACCAGAATGTAGCAGGTTGTCTGAAAAACAAAATAAATGCACTTTTACATTTGCACATTATTAAGTATCAGCATTGATTTTGTGTCACTAAATCACATGACAAGACCAAAAGCAGCAAGTGTATCCTACTGACAAGTATCATGTATGTTATCAACAACCTGATCCATCTCAGTTCTCTGTAGCACAGAGCTGTATTGTTGTCCAAAAACTCTTTAAAATGCATCAGTGAACCACACTGTTACAAAGGGTGACATGCTCCTTCATTATGATGAACACACACTGTGGTTTATTTGGATCCAGTCCCACATACACTGTCCTGCTGCCAAAGACACTAACCAGAGCTCCAAATGTGTATTAACCTGCAGTTAGGAACAGTCCCTAACAAATGCACCATTTTCTCCTGTCTGAATAATGTTTTTTACAATCTTTTTAATATAAAGAATATATTTGTGCTACATTTTAAAAGTGAAACATATTCAATAAGTGGAAATAGGCTTGGATGTGAGTGCCACAGACAGGTCAGGAATGTTGTATAGTATTGGAAGTCAAACTACACAAAAGCACATAGTTGGTTTTGGATTTTTTTAGAAGATTTGAAGGTAAGGAAAATATAAAACAACACCGGCATTATTATCTAAATATGGACATACAGTTATATAGAAAATACAACTGCAAAATGAGACTTAGAGCATAATTAGCTGCCAGTTTGAAAGTACAGATTAAGCCAAATACTGATGCCAAAAAACTTAAATAACCAGAAGCAAAGACCAAGTGCTGCTGTCACATGTCATGTCATGTAAGCTTAAAAAATCAATAACTTCTTGTAGAAAAAAAATCTATAACATTCTGTGAAAAAATATCAGTTTAAGAGAAAGAGCAGTGTGACAGTGTAATTATTCAATATTACTAGGAAACAAATGCCTCATTTCAAAACACTACTGTTGGCTACTCTGTTTGTTGATCCTTATGTACACTGTAATTGAGCTGCTCTGGTCAGAATAGTAACAGAAATGCTTCAACAGGCTAGGCCACATTTCTCTCCCTCTCTTTCCTTCTGTCATGTGACAGGCCTTGAAGAACCTGCTGACTACACAGCGTTCAACACTTAATCTCCTGTTTCACCAACCTCTCTCCACCTCCACCAACGCTCCCGACAACAGCCGTCCCTCTAAATTCTCTCACATGGTAAAATCGCCTTCTTTCTCTGAAGACCCAAAAGCGTCCCACAAATGCAGAGGGCAATGTTGGAGGCATTTACCCAACAGACAGGCTTTTGTGCTCCCCCCTCCCAGACACTCCAACTAGTCTCCCATGACAAATGTAAACCTGTCTAGTTTGTAATTCTGCATCTCTGACTTGGCTAGTTGCATACTCAGGTCCAGCTTTTTACAGCGGGAGAGCTCTTGTTAACTTACATAGCTCAACAAGTGTAAACAAGCCTCTTGCAAAATACAACCCAACAAACTCTCTTTTCCATAACAGGCTGCTGAGAACATGTATGGTACTCTCGTGTTTTCTTTCCTTGTGACAAGCAAATCTAATTATTTATGACTGTAACACAGCATGCTTTGTTTTCTTCTGATTTCAAAATAGTTCATCAAAGTTAGATTTTTTTGTTTTGCAAATTAATCTTGTGAATTAATTTGTGAAAGCCGTTCAAGCAGTCCTAAATCAAATTGACATGGAGGCTAATATCAGTGAATGCAGGCAAGTTTCATTCATGCTATACTTGAAGAAAGGGAATAGAAATGCTTTCAGTGAAAATCCCTATCACAGCACGTTGAAACAGTGAGTGTGTAAGAGGCAGCACAGGGGGGATCTTACCAGAATCCAACCATTGTAAAGCTCCACAAGCTGTTCTCTGAACTGGAAAACAACCATCAGGAGGATCCCACACACGATGACGCAACTGTTCTGGACGAGCAGCGAAGTCTGGGCCACTGTGGAAACACCACGACCAGCATTAGGGACAGAAATGTGACCAAAGACAACAGATTTCTGTCTGATGCACTAGTTCATTAGGAGTGCCTCCACAAGATGGCTGGATGCATTCTCTTCATTTAATCTAATAGTGCCAAATTCCTCTGGATAAGTATTCAACAAGAGGTGCATTTAACGGTTAAAGTGGGGCAGGAAAGCAGCACATGTGCACACTGTATACAACACTTGAACCAGCTCCACTGATAGTCCACCACACTTAATTTCAGGATCTAATCCACAAAGTTTTAGTATTTAATTTATTAAACATGTGTTTACAGTTGATCTCTGAAAAATAGCAACACTTGGCTTTAATTTTGTGCTGCCTTACCTTTGAGTCTGGGGTTTTTGTCCACCCAGTCCCCAATGATGGCCCCCAGCAGGAGGACGGAGCCGGCCACCACCAGCCCGTACACGGCCGTGAGCAGCAGGCTGTTCCCATACAGCTCGACCAGGAAAACAGCCACGGCAAAGTTCCACATTCGGTCACCCTGGGGATTCAAATTCTGATTATTTATAGGTCTGGCTGATATTTGATTCAAGACATTCAGGTGGGGGCTGACAGGAAATGTGGTTTATGTGTTGCATAAATAATAGGACAATAATAGGAACTGTTTCTGCTCTCGTAGATTCTTCTGCTGTATCCATCCTCAAGATATGAGAGTTATTTGTAAAGCCCAGGATTGTGTGGTGAGCTACCCATGGAAAACATGTGATTTAATATTGTAATGACAGCTATAATAACATGGAATGTAACAATGACACATTAATGTTGTTTTACATTTAGCTGGACACCAGGCAGCCACATTATTAGCCTGCCATCATGATGAATATGTACAAATTTACTGTATGATGGCGTGTCATTTAAATAGACAATAATGTAGTTACTAATTCAGTGTGG
The DNA here is from genome assembly GCA_024666655.1 of Dascyllus trimaculatus. Taxonomy (NCBI): domain Eukaryota; kingdom Metazoa; phylum Chordata; class Actinopteri; family Pomacentridae; genus Dascyllus; species Dascyllus trimaculatus. Next base: position 30,840,002 of record CM045456.1, read on the forward strand.
TTGTAACAGTGTCAGTGCTTCACTTACCCATGTTGACAGTGCATGTCCCATGTAAATGAGAAATTTAGCCGAAGTGAAGAAGTCTTGGATGGATTCTGCACAGAAAGCATTCAACTGTCAGAGTAATTTCATGACATGTTCATCTCTTTTCCTTCATATTAAGGCTCCTCCTGGGAAATAATTAGTAATGACAAATAACTCACCACAGCACGTCTTCTTAGGTCCAGAGTTATCCATGTTAAAACCGTCCAAACAGCAGAAATACGCAGGTGGATATTTGTCTCTTTATGCTAGCTCCTCTTTGTAGTGTAAAGGAGGTCAGACGAGGCTACCGCTGCATCCAACTGTCAACGGCGACTCGAAAAAGGAAAAGGCACGGCGTTTCTCCCCTTTTCTCCTTTCCAAACTTAGCTATCACTGTAGCTGAAGTTGGAAAGAAATAACTGAATAGCCTAAACGGCCGGTTAGTCGCAGAAACACGAAGCCAGGAGCAGCTTTGTGCAGCGCTCCGGTGGACGGTTTGCTGAGCTCTGCTGCTCTGTTGACGTCCCGCCTCGAATATACCCCCCCGCTGTGACGTCACCCGCCATTATTTACATTGTGTCAGAAACACACCGGAGCAGGCTGCAAGAAGGGATGGCATTGTCACGGTATCACACATAAACCCTTTAGCCCTTCTCACACTGGGGTTTGGTGAGTTGTTGTGTGAAGCCTGTTTACCTCCCAGCAGCTCTTGTCAGCGCACGTTGACTTCTCTCTGCAGAAATGACCAATAACGCCAGTAAAACCCTCATCAGAGATGTCTTCCACAAAGGCAGATATCATTCCATCTTAAATCAGTGTGGCTGTGCACTGCTCAAATATTCCGACAAGCCCTTTTCCACCACAGTGTGTACCTTGGGTAGAACCATCAATTCCTAAATGCAGAAATACTCCATTAGGACACCTGCATTCAAAAGCTTACTTAAGCTGAAGTGTTGGTGAAAGGGTGGACTGAAAATGTCAAATATCAAAGAAAACTTACACCTATATGAATAGTCTTACTGCTGCTTTGTTGTCCCAGTAGCATTTTGCCATTGTGGAGGTAACATTAGGATGGAAAAATGTTGAAGGCCAAGGGTCTGATGCCAACAGAGAAGGAATGTGCGGAGGAGACCACCAAGAAGGAGATGCAGATGTGCTCCCAATGGACCATTGGAAGAAAGACTCCTATGCTAGATGAGCAGGAAGCAGGATTTGGTGATGTGTGACACAACTGTTTGCTGTGTGTTTCAACTTCTTAAATATTGCCCTGTCTCTTGTTTGGGGAGCTCCTCTCCCATAACCTGGTGTTGTGTGAGATTCTGAGTGAATAAAGAGGTGCACACACATGACTTACTTTATTATTAGTCAAGTCCAGTCACTGTTAAGACAACACATTTAAAAGACCAGGTGTTCAACCATAAGAAAAATAACATTGATGTTACAAACAACCCAACAAGTTCAAATATTATGGTTAAAATCCCACTGTGAGAATTTTAAATATGGAGGATTAAAACCCCACAAAATGATGGCAAATACAACTTTAGCTGACTAAAATACATACTAAGACTAAGACCCTGCAGCATCATTAGTTGTGGAGATGAATCTAACTAATTTAGAACTACAGTTATGATCCTACAAAAATGTACATGAAACCCCAACAAATCAAAGGATTCCTAGATTCCTTAAGAGCAGCCTTTGTTTATATCTTGAAATGTTATTTATTCTTTATAATTTATTAGAACAGTAGTCTATTACTGATGCATTAGTGTGTGATAACTACAGTGTTGGTGTTCTTATTCATTACTGCATTACTGACAGATGTAATGTGACTACACTGAATAACTTTAACTTCTGTATATGCTGTTAGGTAGTTTAATTTTAATCATATCTTAGAAGCTCATGGGTTGTTTTATATATAAAGTCTTAATCTGTGACTATGTGAAGCTGATAGCCAAACCCAAAAAGCATCATTTTTACATCTGAAATGTTGTGGACTGGCGGTTTGAAGCAGTACTTTTGCATTTGGGATATAATTGTACGTGATTACTGCACTTCAGTAGATAATACTGTTCATCACTGACTCTCCATATATGAGTGTAGGACGATATAGGCTATAAATGTCACCAGGTACATTTATATGGCTCCTCTCAGTCAGTGAGCTGCTGATAGTTTTAGGTCAGATTTACTCAGATACTATGTTACTAATTAATTTATGGCCAATATCAGTAGAGATTCAGCTGACTTATGCAGAGCAATAAATAGTTTCTCCTTAAAATAGAAATGTTTTATATGATTTTGTAGCTCCAGTTTTGCCAGCTCCAACAATAGATAATAGAATTGTGATATTTTTAATTAAATGTCTTTTCAGCAACATATCAGCTGGATCTCAGAGATACTGAAGTGGTTAAAAAAAAAAGAAAACCATCTGCAGAAGAGAGCAAATCGATTACAAAAGTTAAAGATTAACTGAACTCTCCTGTGCATGTGAAACCACACAGCACAAATAAAACATTTTGGAAACCATTGTTGCCTTGACCTGGTGAAACTGTTTACCAAGAAGCCTGCTACAGTCAAGGTTGGCAGTAAACAGAGAAAAAAATGTGCACATGGCACACATTTGGATGACTTGCATTTGTCCACCTATGTCAACAGACCAGAATCACAGCTATAATTACTGCCAGGCTGCATGGATGAGAGCTGCTTGGCACACCTCCATAAAAAGTAATAAACACTCAGTAAACACATGGATATAAGCTCCTTTTAACTGCACACTGTGTCTGGATGAACCGTGGACTACAGAGGGCTCCTCTCAGCTGAGTGGGACCCCTGCTATCCTGCATCATCACTGGAACCTCATCTCTATTCTCAGCGGGTTTTCACTGAACCGTGATGAATAATGCCCACACCTACAGCACAGTATTGTGCTGCATCCTGTGGCAGCTGGTTCTGTGTGGTTTCCATATAATGTCACTATTTTCAGTTCGCTGCTTCGGTACGTCCGTTATACCTGTGTAAGGTGTGACATTGTTTGCTCCTCCTGCCTTAGCAGTATGTATAGATGAAATGTTTTACCTCAGAAGGATTAGATGCACATTTGGCCCTGTTGTTTGTAACACTCTCTACTGACCATTCCAGTTTTTACAGCTCATTCCTGTGGTGTTGAGAAAGCTTAAGTATGACAACAAAAATGCACTCCATCATGTTTCTAATCTCCCATGGACACAAAGACATTCTCAAACAAACTAAATCCATCCAAATGACGTGTACCAAAGCAGAACCTCTTGATTCTTTGTGAGATTTTCACTGCAGTCTCGGTGATCCAGAAATGTAATATTATATCCAGCCCTGTTGCAACACACTCTGAAACTTAGAACCAAGCCCCTGGTGTTTTAAGGGTTGAGTGTGGAAGGTTATGCAGCTTCTTGCATATCTACTTTGGCTTTTCTGAAACGTTGTTTACAAAGTGAACCACTCTGACAGTGTTCAGTGTTCCACCTTCATCCTTTTTCTTTGTTGTCGTTTTATATGAAACTGCATGAAAAATGTGCATGCGTCATTCTTAATGCAGGCCTGCGCTTTGTGTGGAATATTTATTCAAGGTTGGGTGCCCACCTGGACAATATAAGCAACTGCCCGGTCTCAGACCTGCTTCTGTTTGAGGGTTACAAAGTTCATCTGGCAGCACCTCTAAAGCTCACTAGTTACCATAACATCTTCTTTAATCTGGACAAAAAATACATATATAAAAAAATGACAGCTGGTTTCCGAACATGTCTTCAAAGTGAGGTTAGCAGCGGTGACAAAGCAGCAACCTCCATGGCCAAAAACTGCAGTTCCTTAAATGTCCACATGAGGCTGCCTCCAGAGTGAATCAATTCACTTAGAGCCTAATGTTGAAAATGTTCTGCTTTACAGCAGAAATAAACTTGTTTACAGCCTGATACAGAAACAGTTTTGGTCTCGATAGCTAAATGCGCCATTCATAACGACTGCATAGGGGATTACTTTCTATATACCTAACCTGTTGAAATTGTATTAAGGCTTAAAGATTTGTATCATTAAGGGTCACTTCGAGTGACTCAGTTGTACTGTTATATGGCAGCCAACATCCCTCTTTCTTATTTCAGTATGTCTTGTGTTTACATGGTGCATTTTACTAGAAAAGTGTTAGCTTCAAATTTACCACAAACTACACATTATCTACAAACTAATGCATCCACAGTTCACAGATAAAGCAGGAGACCACTTCACATCTTATTTTTTGCCCTCTACTAATCCAGTCCTATATTTTGCTTTTAATAACCAACATTTGGGCTGGTAGCGAAATAAACTTATTGTCCACATATAATTGCTACACTTCAAGATGCAGTACTGTGCATCTATGTGAAAACACACGCTGTGGAGATGAAAAAAAGAAGTCCACAGAAGTAGTTTCTTTGTGGCCCAGAGCAGCACGTAGGCCTGCCCTGTGCTGTCTCATTGCATGAGGGAGCAAAACTGACAGTACCAAGCGGCATAAGCACATATTTTGAGCCAAGTGATGACAATAGACACTTGTATCCCTTTGTGATCTATTCAAGGATCACAGGGAGCTCTCAGCCATTGAAAATCTGCTCACATTGAGCTGGTACAAACAGATTACCAGCCGCACTATTAGTGGGCCGGTGTGTCAGCCAGGCTCAGGTAGCTGTCATCAGTGGTCAGACGGCTGCTGTGTCATTTGTGGCCATGTGACCTGCAGGTATGTCTGCCCCTGATGGGATCCCTTTTCAGCCCAGCTGTGGAACAACAAGCTGTGTTTACGTCGGCTAAATTTGTACTTGCAGATAAAAATATGAGAGTGACTTGCCTCCTGTGGCCTGAAGTTGTCTGACATTCACAAGCCACAGCTAAAGGAGGGATAGAGGTTGAGGATGTGAAATCTCACCTGAACGATGTACGTGAGGCCAGATCAGATTATTCATCTATTCTTCATCCAGGGCTTCTGTTCTTTTCTGTGCTGAGCTTTTAGATTGTTGCAATAGAGCTAAAAGGTATTAAGGAACACCACCCCTGGTCCACTTATTTCAGGAACACTGAGTTTCAATGACTGAGACTGGGCTCCTGAGGTAGGCTGATGTAGTAAGATGACTGGCCGTCTGGCTGACCAAAGATCACCAGAAACAATGATTATAATTACCTTCACCCATTTTTGGAACATAATAGTGCTGCGGTCTTATTGTTTCTGTGGATATCTGCCACTGCCTGAGGCCTAAGACTTTGATGCGTGCCTGACAACTCCACCAGAGAACAATAAACATCAAAGGTCACTGTCTGGCCGTGACAACCTGGCCACCCTTCCTGAAATGATAGCCTTGTTTCCACGGAATGAAAAAGCAAACATCCAACAGCTGTTTCAGATCAATACAGCATCACACTCAGTGGGCAGCAAACCAACGTGAGACCTCAGACAGGTGTGTTTGTCTGTCACACTGCAAGTTCAAAAGGTGCTTGACCAACTGCTGGAGCAAAATCAACATTTGTGTCATCCGGGCTGATTTCTCTTTACTGCTTGTTGACTGCTGGTGGATCTCAGATGCTCAAAAATATCTCTGCAGTATTATTGTTCCACTTGTGAGTTCATACGGTGAAGACCAAATGGCATTTTGACTGGAGTGCTGCTGCTTTGAATCCCTGTATGATCTCTCCTCCCGCCTCCTGGCTCCATCATGTCACTGTGGTTCAAACTGTATAACTCACTGGGTAACTGTCTCAACAACTGTTAAACGCACTGCTGTGAAATGTTTGTTGTATTCTTTCATTCTGCTGACCTTTTGTCATGCTACCACGTCCAGCAGGTTGACATTTGTGGTTTTCAGTGAGGTGAAAGTGAAATATTGGCCAGATTGATGAGATATTTCATAGACACATTTATGACCCTCTTGGGGCATCTAGCAACAACTGTGGGGATCCTCTGTGTTTTAATCTGTCCATCAGCAGGTAAATCCTTTGGTTTATGACCAAATGTCAGTAAAACTAATGATATTCACATCTGCCTCCAACGTAGCTACATTTTATTTAGTGCTGCTTGGTAAATGTTAGCATGATCACATACATAATTAAGATGGTAAATATGGTGAACATTATATCTGTTTGGCATTAATGTTCCTCAGTTTGTCAGTTTGAAAGTGCTGACATCCTAATGTTGGTATTTAACTGAAAGCACTGCTGTACGTAAGCAGAGCTTCACAGAACCACCAGACTTGTTAACATTTACTTTTGATGTTGAATGTTGCATTAGCAATAATAGAAAGAGCGGCACAACAAAAAGCCAGTGAAGAAATGTGTCAGTGTTTGCACTGAACTGCTTTGAACTGACTGTAATTACATCAATGATCTCTGAACTTCCACCTTTCCAGGTTCCAGATGTTTGTTTCTCCACACCCTTGTGATTTTCCATCATTCAGAGAAGCTACATTTAATGACCATCTCCTTAGTTCTTTTGTCATTTGAGTCCATTTTTTCCTCTGTAGAACCAGCTCACAACTTATACAAGTCTTATTTAATGAAGTTTGATGCGTGACAGCACGATTCCTCTGTGGTTAGTAACTCACATCAGGAAGGTCCCAGAAAACTGTGACAGCCCAAAGACATGCAGCTCTGGTGGAGGGAACATTTGTACACGTAAATGTGAGTGTATAAAGTGCATATAACCAAAAGATAGACTGATGATCAGCCCACAGTGTACTCAGCTTCTCATCAAGTGCATCCTGGGATGGCATCCATCCTCCCACCACGAAGCTCCTGGTGGGATGATAAACTGATAATTGATGTTTGTGGGCAGATATATTAGCTGGATGCAGATATATCAGTATCAGCACATACAGAGTAGTACGATTAAGACACTGCAGCACAGAAATTCCAAATATACGATTTTTAAAATGCACTGATCTGAAGATACATTGGACACAACGTCATCAAAAATGTCTGTTCATGTAAAAAACCTTCCAGGTGATAAAATGGTGTTCCAAAAAAAAGTAAGGAAACTGAGACAGTCGAAAAATTGAAAGAATAGAGATGTAAATGAAGAGAGCATTTAGTTGGATGATTTTTTGGTGTGAGATATGTTTTGGAGGATGATAATAATGGTACTTAAGGCAACACAATTACAAACTTGCTGATACATTATGTATAAAATGATGTTTTACTTCCGTTTCCGCTATCATGCCAGAGATAAATGACAAATCTCCTAATATAGCCTAGCGTGTAATATTTTCTTGAATTCTATCCATTCTTTTAACCATCAGAGTTGTTCCAACAAACAGCATCTCTACAACAGAATGGACATCATAAAACAACAAATCAGGCACTGTATTGGAAATAATAAGGGGCAGATCAAGAGTTGGATTATAACCCAGATGTCACCAGTTAGTAATGAGTGTGTTCACTGTTATCCGCTAATGTCAAACATCTGGGACTTAATGGTGTCGATGCTGCTTGTGGAATGTGGTCTTGATCTTCCTGAAGGACTCGGTGGACAGATCAGGTTATCAGACACCTTAGAGTTGACACCAGAGCTGCCAGTTTCTTAGACGACAAACAGTGGAGTTGTGAACATCCATGTGTTTGGTTACAGCTCTATCTGACATGCCAACAGCGAAGTAAGATCAGTGTATAGAGCAGTGTTCGTCTTTACTGCCTCCAGGCCTCCAGGGGGCAGTAGAGTCACGGTTGGTCAGACCTCCTCAGCCGGAATAGCTGCCATAGCTTCTGAGCATGTGTTTACACTGAGGTTAGTTGCATCAACTACTGTCAGAAAAACCCTGGAGTGTCTTTTTCTACGTTTCTGTTGACCAACATGTCTTCGAAAGGCAACGAAAACGACGAGAATTTGGAAGAAGTGTCTGCAGTCAGGGAGGAACTGAACAAGAAGGTAACGTTAGCCTAAACATGTTTCTAGTGGCTAATGTTAGCTAATGTGGCTAATGCAGGCTAACAGCCACAGAAAGCCATGAAGCAAACCGGAATACAGCTCAATTACATACACACAAAAGCTTCTCGTGACTCTTCTGTTAGCTGTATGCCTCGCAGCAACTTTAAATTGCGGACTTTTCCAGTGAAATAACTCGTGTTGCTAATTTTCAGATCAAGGAGCAGAAGGTTGTTGTGGACGAGCTCTCCAACCTGAAGAAGAACAGGGTGAGTGGTCAAAGTTAAAATCTGACTATTCTCATACTATAAAGATTACCTATTCACATGAAACCCTGGAATCTAAATGTATATTTTTTCAGATGATTTTTGCCTTTATTGAAGAGAGACAGGAAAGCTGGGGGATAAGTGGGAGCAGATATACAGCAAGTCTTGCCATGGGTCAGCTCAATTCCTGGCCAGTGTGTCAGGGACTTTCAGTCCTTGTTAATGGGTCGCCTGCTCAAACAGTTGAGCTACTGGGGCGCCACTGAATCTGTGTTTTTGAGACTGTCATCAGTACACTGCAGCTTCAAGGCAGAAATACTCAGTTATGGTGTTGATTGCTAATTTTGCTAATGATGTACTTCAGAGCATTTAAAAACACGCAGATACATTTTTTCTTATGTTGGAAGATGCGTCTGGGCTGCACAGTGGCTCGGTGGTTAGCAGCGTCGCCTCACAGCTAGAAGATCTCCGGTTTGCGTCCCGGTTAGGACGCATGGGATCTTCCTGTGTGGAGTTTGCATGTTCTCCCTGTGCATGCGTGGGTTCTCACCGGGTACTCCGGCTTCCTCCCACAGTCCAAAAACATGCTGAGGTTAATTGATTATTCTAAATTGTCCGTAGGTGTGAATGAGAGTGTGCTTGTTTGTCTCTATGTGTAGCCCTGTGATAGGCTGGCGACCTGTTCAGGGTGTCCCCTGCCTTCCCCGTAAGTCGACTGGGATAGGCTCCAGTCCCCCCGCGACCCTACAGAGGATTAAGCGGTGTATAGATGATGGATGGATGGATGGATGGATGGATGGATGGAAGATGCGTCTCTTAATAAAATTGGTAGAGCAGTCATACATGTCATACTTATGCAGTTTTTGTTTCTTTTTTCCTCCCAGAAAGTCTACATCCAACAGAGGAACAGTAACATATTCTTCCTGGCAGACAGAGGTCAAACACTAGGTTCATGTAAAAGTAAGTTGACACCTGTAAACTTGAGTGATCATTTTAATAGATGAACTAAATGTTGTGTGTCTCATTAATTAATAGCAAAGACTGGATTAAAAAAGTGATCTTATAGCATCATGTGGCTGATGAACATAACGGATACTATTTTTTGTCTGCAGAGGACCTGGATAATATGAAAAAGGATCTACAGGATTTGTAAAAAGCGATCACCACAGCAATGTGTGGCATCTTTTGTCTGTTGAGTCTGTCGTCCACACATTCTGTGTGGGACAAAACAATTTATGAACATTTGAAAAGAAGAGGGCCCAGCTCGAGCCAGGATCTAACAGTTACCGGCACAAATCACTGTTATCAGTGTTTATTCTCTGCTCATGTTCTTCACATGAGAGGCCTTCTTACCTCTCAGCCAGTTCAAGACACTGCTGGAAACATCCTGCTGTGGAATGGAGAGATTTTTGGAGGCTTGCCTGTCAGGCCAGAGGAGAATGACACTGCTGTTGTCTCTCAGCAGCTGTCATCCTGCAACAACCCTTCAGAGATTCTGACTGTCCTGTCTGCTATACAGGGGCCGTGGGGGTTTGTTTACTACCAGAAGGCTGGAGAATACCTCTGGTTTGGAAGAGACTTCTTTGGCAGGCGGAGTTTGCTGTGGAAATTCGATGCAGAGGTCAGTGCCTTGACCCTGACTTCTGTGGCAGCCCATGTTTCTGGACCTGATCGGTCTAATTGGCAAGAAGTCCCAGCAGTTGGTGTGTACAGGATTGACCTGAAGGCAGCTACGGAAGCCAGCTCTCTGTCATTTGAGATTTATCCTTGGGCTCATACAGGGAATGATGTCATCTCCTGTTGCAGTGAAAAGATATTGGAGTCTGTCCCCAGCGGCTGCAACGCTGTGATAAACCAACCAGGCCTCGTTCTCACCACACCTGTGTGCCCTCTGAATATGTCCATTCCAGAGTCATTAAGCAAGACAGAAATTCCTTCAAACTCACATTTAGCTGTCAAGGATCTGGAGGAGCTGCTGGCCAGCAAGGAGAAAAACAATGAGGTGAACTGTCTTATTGATGTTCTCAGTGAGGCAGTAAGACGTCGAGTTCAGTCTCTGCCTTTTGGCTTGCAAGACCATTCACTTCTTGCTAATGACCAGGCTAGTGTTGCTATACTGTTTTCAGGAGGTATTGATTCAATGATCCTGGCTGCTTTGGCTGACCGTCATATACCTACTCATCAGCAAATAGACCTCCTTAATGTAGCCTTTAAACTACAGGAACCAAAAAAGCAGAATGAGTCTGCGAAAAAGCACAAAAAGCACAAAAATAAACCCACAGAATCCAAAACTGATTGTGCTGATTCCCGAACATTCAGTCCCTTTGATGTTCCTGACAGAATTACTGGGCAAAATGGTCTCAAGGAATTACAAGATTTGAATCCTGAAAGAAGATGGAACTTTGTAGAGATCAATGTAACACAGGAGGAGCTGCAGAAAATGCGCCTGGAGCGCATTTGTCATTTGGTGCATCCACTGAATACAGTGCTTGATGATAGTATCGGATGTGCTGTATGGTTCGCTGCAAGAGGGACGGGGTTCATCACGGAGGACAGTGACCAGAGGCCCTTCACGTCAGCAGCAAAGGTGAAGTACAAACATGAGACTTTGCACTTTCCAGGAACAAAAGCCTGTGAGCTCTATTTAGCCTTTTACCTGTTAAACGGACTTGATATGACTGTCCTCCTGGCTGTTGCACTGGGGTAAACAGCTGGGTTGTAGGTAGTAACTTAAAGGTTAAGAAAAAACTACTATTTACAGATGTTCCTTTGTCCTCATAAAACATACTGAAGTGCTTTTCTGTGTTGTTGCTTCATGACTGCAGGTCATTTTGACAGGAATTGGAGCTGATGAGCAGTTAGCAGGTTACTCCAGACACAGAGTCCGATTCAAGACATCTGGACACGAAGGACTGATTCAGGAACTAGCCATGGAGCTGGGCAGGATCTCCTCCAGGAATCTGGGCAGAGATGACAGAGTGATCGGTGACCATGGGAAAGAAGCCAGGTCGGTGTTGAACCCGTTTGAAATGAGAGTTGCAACTTGACATTGCATAGTTTGTTAGTTCAAAAACGCAAATGGTATTTCATTTCCATTAAACGTGCCCTGTGGCATTTTTCTTCTAATAAATCCAAAATGTAAAGTTAGTGTTTCTTACCACACCGTTTTGGTGTGTCTTCAAATGCACTCAAAACAAATGTTTTGAGTGTATTTTCCTCTTCCTAAAAAGTCTGCAAAGCTGATTTTATAAGAAACTGTTATTATTTGCACATTGTTTACATTAGTCTTGCACTTATCTTCTCCACTGTATTCGTTTCCATAATTCTTACTGCCACCTAGTGTCAAACAAAAAAGCATGATATCAGTGATACGATTTGGAAATTGCTCTTAGTGGGAGTTAAAGAGCCCATAATATGTTTTGTGTATTTTTCTCTTTTCTTCAGTGTGTTGTAGGTTTTTTTTTAGTGCATACAAAGTCCAAAGTCCACACCAAGAGAATTTTTCTCTCCATAGGTTTCTTATTCAGTTCAACTATTATTGTGCAACAAAAGTTTGTACAACCAAATTACCGGTGTAGCCTCTGTATGGCACTAACAAAAAAAGACAAATTGTGTAAAGAATAAATAATCAAGTAGTAAAGACAAAACTTAAAGGTGATGTGGAGGATGAACTCGGTTATCTCACATTCAGTGTAATGATCTTGTCGTTTTAAATGTGTTATTTCAGCAACTTGGTGTTTAATGTTTTGGGGAGCAAGTGAAGAATATAAAATAATATGACTGCCAATCTGAAAGCCTTGAACTGCATGAAGTGATGAAGGTCAAGGCTTTACTACTTTATCAGTCTGTTTCAGGATTATATCCATGTACAAATTCATGCAACAGTGAAGAGATTTGAAACTGCAGCTCTAAAAGCTCTTGCCCTCCTCAGAGATCCTCTCACAGTACTGTCTGGGCTTGACCTCCCCGGGATGTTTCATGAATGTTGACTGAATGGTTGGTCAGGAGTGTTTTCATGTGTGTTGATCTGTTGTCTTGAACACACCCTGCTGCAGAGGAGCTTAAGAGTTCAGCATTAGTTACCATGGTGATGTACCCCAGTAAGAAGTGAACACAGTTGTAGTCCTGACAACTCAGAGTTTAAACTGCAGTTCCCTCACTAACCCTAAATCGTGCTTCGTAGTACAGGCCTCTGGGGTCACGGTATGTTACAAACATTACCTTCGAAGCATTACAAGCAGCCAGAGAGTCCACTGTGTACTTTTAACTTGAGAGAAAGGTTGACAGAAGGATAAACTGTTCTAGCTGTAAGTCACTGAGATCACGTTTTCCCTGTGAATCAGGTAGGCAGTATTTATTGAAAGGTCCTTCACAGCTGAGGTCCATCCACAGTGTTCACTTGAAGCTCCTTTCAGATCTCTAGGTGTTTACACAAGGTGTTAGATGGACATATCTTACTTTTTTACCGTAACTCTGAGGCCTAAATAGCCAGAACGCCTGTGTGAACAGTGCCGTATCAACACTTAATTTGAACGGATTTATTTTTACCAAAGAAATTTCCCTGTAGATCTCGTGATGTGTTGTGCAAGAAAATCCAGTAATATTTCAGAGTTCTGAGGGCTTCAGATGAAATTCCATTCTTCAGTATCTGTAAAGTGTCATGTATTTGCAGATTCCCCTACTTGGATGAGGACGTGGTGAGCTACTTAAACTCTTTGCCTGTGTGGGAGAAGGCCGATCTGTCACTTCCTCGAGGCGTTGGGGAGAAGCTCCTCCTCAGACTAACAGCCAAGCAGCTTGGCCTCGGACAATCAGCCGTCCTGCCCAAGAGAGCCATGCAGTTCGGCTCCCGCATCGCAAAGATGGAGGACAGCCACGAAAAGGCCTCTGACAAATGCACAAGACTCCTCACTGGGTAGCTTAAAGAAATGATTTTAATAAAAATTATCCTTTATAAAATTACATACAGTTAACATTTATTGATTAAAACAACTTTCACAGACAAATTTACAGACATTCCCAACTCTGGCCAAGATGTCACATTTGATTTCTTCTGTTCTTGGATCATGTTTTAACATGGCATAATAAATAACTTGTTTTTGTGTATACATGTTTCTTCTACACCATGTAAGACTTGACATCCTGAAGTCTTTCTCTGAAGTAAAGGTCACATTCAATATAGGAAGGCAAGTTTCCAACATCAAAACGCCCAGAAATCTGATGAATGTACACTGGCTTCCTGAAAGAAAAAACAGTCTACTCAGAGAGAAATAAACAAAAAAGCAGTTTTAAAAGTATTCATTTTGTCTGTTATTTTACATGCTTGAAAAATATTCCAGCAGATATCTCATGGAGCCAGCAGTAATTACCTTGGAATGAGCCAAGACACAAAGTTTCCTGGAGCATCTTTCTCTTCAGTAGGAGCGTCCTGTGGGGAAAAGTTATGAAATTATAAAACACAGTTTGCTCTAATTCACACCACATGTGGGACCTCCTGTTATGCGATTTACCTTCTTTTCATCAAGGAAAGTATCAACCAGTGGAAGGCTTTTCTTTGAAAACACATAGAAGCAAGGACACTGAAAAACAAATGGAAATTATTGGCTGGGTGTCGTCTGAAAGTTTGAGCAAACAATATGCAGTGTAAATACATGTATACTATGAGGCATGAGATAAGAAAAGAAGTAAACTTCTTTGTTAAAGGTGGAGTGAACCAATCCTGATTCAGATCCTAAGTCTGTTGATGTTTAACCCAACAGCCAAAACAAACGCACCCCTCCCTTCAGTAGTCCTTCCCTCAAATTCACTGATGTGCATTGCCATGGCAACGGCACTAACAACTGTACAAATGTAGTCTATGCCTGTGCACAAGAATAAATGTCTTGTGTTGCTGACTGGCTTTAACAGTGTGGTATGGATGGTCCAAGCAACTTTATTTCCCATTTACAGAACCAGGGCTGTGTATGAACACACAGAACAGAGAACTGTGGTTGACTTAAGTTGACAGAAAACATTGCATGAGAAAGGCTTACCCCACCTTTAATATGGAAACATTTCCGAGATCAGTTCCTACATGGGTTTTCTTTTGTGGATGTCAACAACTGTAAATTAAAGATGCGTCAGGATTTCTAAGATTTATGGATTGGATTTGGAACATTAGTATAACAAAAAACAACTACTTGCCATGTAAACATATATTGGAGTAATGGCATCCTTTGCAGAGAATGCAGGTCACACTGTGTGTGTCGTAATCTGAGCTTCTCTGTAAACAGGTTCTCTGCTGCTTGTCCCAGCATCTATTTCATTCACTTGACATCCCACACCACATTGTAAAAGTGAGATGGCAGGGCAGAACAGAGTCCCCCCCCCCCCCAAAAAAACCAAACAATCACAGAAACACCCAAAGAATAATAATAATACTAAAAAATAAGTGTGATATTTACCTAATTCATTTTAGCTCAGTGTGAGAGTCTCTACTCCTGTTCCTCTGCTCAAGTCTGCTGTGTTTCACTGAGTGCATCTCAGACATGAGTGCAGCAGAGAAGAGTCAGCCATAGTCAAGATAATGTTACTCAAGTTTATATCAGCCTGTTGAAGCCATTCAATGAAGCTAGCATAGACTAAAGGTTGTACCTTGATTATTTTTGTTGGCTCTTGTGTATAAAACCTTTTTGGTTGTAAATGAAATGTCAAGGCAGTCTGAGGTTTGGCCGACATGACTGTTGGTTTCGTTTGAGATGCTGGAGCTTAAATGCAACATTCAGTGGTTCTGGATGTCACATATAGCACCCTTAAATGTGTTCCACTGGAAAAACGACATTAAAATACAAAAAGTGGGTTGCTGTCCAAGCATTGTCTATTGTATTTTCTGGACAGAGGATCTGGTTGGCAGCTGTTCTCTGCCCTAAATGCATTCTCCAAACTAAAGTAGACAATACTGGCAGGATTGTTAACCGAAGGTGATGAACTTACTGCTCTCCTCGACTTTGTCTCAGAAGGAAGAGGTTTCTCTTTCATACAGAGGACACGAAGATCATCATCTACTTCCAGTATTCCGTACTTCTGGGTTTCTGTATAGAAACAGACACGCAATACTAATTATGGCAAAACCAAGATTGTCATTTAAAGATAAGATTGCCCCCGTTCTCTCACAGCTTCTGTAACTTATAGTGCAGTTTCTTCAGTGTGGCTGCTTGAAAAGCCTCACCTTCATCTTTGCACTGGTATGAGAGCACCAGGCAGCTGTCTTCACACTTTGCTTGCACATCAGAAAACCTGTCTTTGACTTTACTGAGGCTGAAATCTTCTTTGAAGAGGGTGTCACTGTTTAAGATAGAGAGAGAGAAGGCTGCATGTGAGGAACAGGACCTCATTTTACGCTTAAACACACACTTGATTCTGTAGGTTTTGAAAGAGAAACATACCCTCCAATAACTAGAACATGGTCTTCTACCTTGAAGTGCTTTACTGCGAGCTGCAAGCAGGCCACAGCACCCAGACGATCCTGGTGGAGCGTGAAATTAAAACAAATGCAAATACACAATTAACCAAAGCAATTCTCTAGCATGGCATAAGAAATGCATTTTCACTGATACTTCAGTAAGGAATGTCCTCCTTGCACTATGGGACTTGAACCTCGACTAATGACTCAGAAACACATTGGAAACACATCAAAAGCACAGATGAAAGGGAAAACTATTTAATTGCTGAACATATTTACATCATTGCTTGTCGTCTGATCGCTGAGGACCCTGACATTTGTGAAATGTGCCGCCCATTCCTCAAATGCAGCGTGGTAAAGAGCGTTGGTCTGTGGAGAGTGACAGAACAGAAAAATACAGTGATCATTCACAGTCAGATCAAGCTTTTGTTACAACTAAGTTTAAAATGTGAAATCTACTTAAAATATCACGAGAAAAAAGTACTCTTAATGCAGAATTGCATCCTTGTTTTCATATGTATTATCTGGTTTGTATTATTAATGTATTAACATGTAAACTAAGCCTGGCTACAATGTCAGGAAGCAAGTTTTGTGCTTTGTGCTTTAAGTACTGATGGGTAGTTAGTAGAGGTCAGCCCATTATCTGGTCAGTTACCAGATCTGATATTCAGGCCTATTCTGATTATTACCATTACTAGTAGTAAAAGATGGATGTAGTCACTGTGACGTCACCTATTTGTTTGTGGACTAGCTCATTTAAAACTGCATGTATGGAGTGAGGAGAACATCTGACTTGAGAACAGCACACATGCTGATATAGTAGCAACACGTCAATCACAAGGCCGCCCTGCCCTGGAACATATCCTGGGTTAATGTCTGTTTCCCTTTAAATTAAATCATAATTTACAAAATAAACATCATGCTGAATTAAAGCACATTTGAAACTAACCTTTGAGACCATAAAATGATAAGAACAATATCTATTGAGGTCAGGAATCAAGTGATAAGCAGTGTCATTTCCTCATACACTGATCAGATTTCTTTGGGCAACCAGGAGTCGCCCCCTGTTGGCTGTTAGAAAAAATGCAGATTTATGGCCCAGAAGCTACATCCATCCATGAAACAGTCAATGATAAAACTTCCATAAACAGCTATTTTGTGTCCGAGTTTATTCCATTCTGAATTTTAACATCAGAAGTTTAATTTTAACTGCAAATGAGTATCAGTTCCAGATATGGGTTAACAGTGCCCTCCGGTACTATTGATTAGCAATAGAAGAAACACACCAGTCAACCTCTAGTGGTTAGACTTTACTCAGACCTGTGTTCTGTGGTAAATAATCATCTGCCAAGCACTGCCAGATAAATGTGGGGGAGTACAGTCCGGTGTGGTGAAGTAAAACCACTAATCCAATCTAATATTGTATCGTTGCTTCTGTCGGTGTACAGTAGTACTTACAACAACATAAATGCAGTCCACAGAGCCGGACGCGGTCAGAGCGTGGACCCAGTGGGACACCAGGGCGCAGCTGCCCACCGGCAGCAGCGGCTTCGCCATGCCGACCAGGTGTGCGAACCTCCCGCTGCTGTCCGCAACAACATCCCTCTGGAGCCTGGTTCCGTACCCGGCGGCGAGAATGACAGCTTTCATTTAAACTCTGGACCAGGAGAAACCCCGTTCTGTTGTTAGCTGTGTTAGCTGAAATATCAGTGACTGTGTACAGGTAGCGACCTGGGGGACAGAAACCAAACGTACAAAGTTGAAAAACAATCACGGAAGAGATCAAAGCAATTCTCGCGAGATTTGCCGTCCGACCAATACTGGAAAAGACCGACGCGAGACTACCTCTGTGTTCAGAGGGCTCCAGCTGCTGTTTCCAAATTTAAAGTAGTCTTGCACGACCACGTTTATCTCCACAGCTCCACAAAAACTGAATAAAACACCTTTCAGCAACCTTCAGTTTGAAGTAATATTGAAGAATAAGCCGATCGTGTTTTTAATTAAAAATATAAATACAACCAAGGACTATATAAACAAATGCTGCTTTGCCAAATCTCCCCACTGTGGAATGTGTTAAAAAGGACTTTTACTATTCAATAAATATCAAAAAGATTTTAAAATGCCAGTGCAGGAAACTATGTGCTTATTTTTAAATATTGTTTATTCTGGCTCCTCGTTCAGTTTGTTAATTTTATGTCCTTTGTCTACCTGTGAATTAATCTTACATCATCTTACTATTGCAACTTTTTGGTCCTGTTTGGTTATTATCCCTCAGTGATCGATAACTGTACTTACCTTAAGGATAAGTTGATAACATTTCTGGTATTGTAGTATACAGTGATTTTCCCATTGCACTCTTTTAAAGCTTGAAAGGTTACCGCTGATCTGAATACAGAACTCTGTGGTGATTTGTGCTTTATAAAAGGGATAATAATGGCTTATTTCCCATCAAGCCAGCCACTGCATCCAAAGCAAGTGTACCCTGAGCTCTGAAAAACAGGAACCAAGTAGTTTTATAAGTCATCTATTCTTCATTTATCATTATCATTTTCCCCCTGACACCAGTTTAAAATACACACAGCCATATCTGGAAGCTGTTGGGTCATTGCGGAAAATATTGGCACGGCATATCATATCTGAATGTCTAATAATCAAACACATCTATTCCTGATCTTTATTCAGATTCTCACTGTAAGCCAGTGATGGCAAAGAGTCGAAACTGATGTTAAACCAGTGTTTTGTTTTATTTGCCAACTCATTAAGACATGAAGGCATATGGAATGCTTTCACACACAAAGTTGTATTTTTCCTAACAATCGGTTTTCTACAAATACAAAAAGAACTGAGATTTTTTTAAATGCTGAAAATCTGTGTGATATTTGCACAGGAGAGTAATGTCCATTAATTCTGAGTGCATCCTTATTCCACGTCTTCACTGCTGCTTCCAGCTTCAGGTCCTGTGACGTCAGCTTCAGCATCTTTTACTGGCTCCTGGTGCTCTGAAGGTTCTTCAGGCTGTGACTCCTCCATCGGTTCCTCAGCTGGTTCTGGCTGAGGTGACGGTGTGTCAGCTGCTTTTTCCAACTCCACCTGAAGAAAAGGAGTAGTTAGAGTTTTATGCCAATTTTATTGCAGATGTGTATAACAAAGAAAAGTATCCTTAACCTTCTAAGTCGTTTTCTGTTAATTATATTGCACACAAATGAAAAAAGGTCACTTTTCAAGCTAAATATGTATTCAACCTTTAAATATATGTACAACTCTAACTTAATGCACGCCACACTCAAGTTTAAATGCTTCATGCTAGTCCAAACTATGGTATCCTTCACTAACAAGCACATGTTTTTAGAGGCTGAACTACCACAGGCCGTGAACTAATGACACTTGCATGGAGAGAGTCTAGTAGGTTTGTTTCACATGATTCCAGGTAGATTCATTTTACCTGTGGAACACTGTTAGCGCTTTCTTCCTGTATCACTGGCTCAGCCTCTTCCTGCTCCATTGGCTCTTCCTCATCTCTCATAATGGCTGGGTCTTGCTGGACTGGTGCGTCTGGCTCTTTCAGTGGCACAGTGGGAGCCTCTTCTACAACTGCAGAAGCTGGAGCAACTTCCATCTGTAAGATAAAAGAAAAAAATGCTATTAAAACACCACATGAAAAAACTACAAATCAATGAATGAACGCCTCGTTTTGGTGTCAAAAAACAACCCATTACAGATTTTTGTAGGTGAGACATTAGATATGAGTTGGCTGAACACAAATGACCCTGCAGCGTTCGAAAGTTTAAAAAAATTATTCATGCAGACTGGTGTGATTAAGAAAAACGTGTGCAGCATCTTGTCCAGTTACCTCTTTCTCCACGACAGGCTTTGCAGGTTTCGGTTCTGGTTTTTTATTTGCTTCCAGGACCGCCATGATGGAGGCAGGTATGTGAGCTTGCTGTTAGAAAGAAAAAGAGGTAGGCGTTTCATAAGGAAATTTCTAAGAGAAATATAATTTTAGAACAGAAGCCAGGAAACAGCTATAACCTGGTGAGGTGTGAAGGAGTGGACATGCTGTAGAAGAGGCTCTCTCATCTCTGGGCAGCGTTCGAACACGCTTGTGAGTTGTGCGGGTGGCAGCTGTAGGAGCACGCTGTACGACTGAGGCTTCGTCCTCTGGCAGCACTTCACAAATCCCTCCCACACCTTGGGATACTTCCACACCTGCACAACAAAATAACAACCACAGTTAGAGAGAAAAAAATGGTCATCAGACAGGTGCAACTAAACATCTGAATATGTGTTTCTCTGGACATATATTGTTTAAACAAATTATCATCTGTTGGATCAGCCAGTGGACAGAAATGTCATTATACATTCGACAAGTTAAAAGAAAATTGATGAAAAACTACACCAACAACAGTATGGATATTTGACTGGACTTTCTGAAGCTGACCTGCTTGACGATTAGACGGGACAGGATGTTCATGACAAATCCTCCCAGTCGGGGATACATGGTGAGTGACTGGATGACAGTACGCATGAGCAGCATGGGGAGGGGACTCTGCTCCATCAGCTGCTGCATCACCACCGCCAAAACCTCTGAAGTGTACACATTCTTCTCCCCGAAGCACAGATTGGTAGCTGTTGCAGAGAAACACAAAAAAAACCAACTTTACTGTCATCCACACGTAACAGAGACTAATAAATTAACTCATGATGAGCACCTGCACTGTAGGATGGAGCTGTGGGACCAACATCTCAACATCTTGGAAGCTCAAAGTAAACTTTCTATTTTAGGGGTCTGGCTTGAGGGTTTAATCACTGAGCACTGACCTTTTATGATAGACTTCATATCACATTTGGTTGAGTCTATGTTGTGTAAGGCAATGAGCAAGTCTCCTGGGGTGAGGGGGGACACGGATGAACTTCCCTCACCTGCAAAAAAAACACACACACACATAACAGAATACATTATCCTCCATCTTTCTGTAATGATCCACAGAAACTTGTTTGATTACAATTATAACGCACACAACAGAAGACAACAAATATAAGAAAAAGGCACAAAAGTGACTATTTGATGAAAAATGATGTCAGATTACATTAGAAACTAAAACATTCAGTTCATAATAAGCTGATGTGAAACTTCAATATTGTCTAAGGTGTAGATGTGTTGACTCTTACTGTGCTGAGTTCCCAGGAGTCTGTTGAACACCTCCTTCACTACAATCGGGTTGAGTTTGATAAGCTTGGGGAGAGCCTGAATGACTTCATTCTACATGAAAAAACAACAATTAAAACTATGAGTAAAATCCAGGAAAAACCTCATTAAGACCAAATGAGAGTGAGATAGCTGAGATGCACTGATGTAATTTCCTGTTTGGCTCGGTATGATACTGACTACACTGGAATGTGTCCATACAGTTTGTAATGCAATAAAAGTGATATTCGAACTATGAATTAAATAAAAAACATTACCTTTTCTAGACCATTTATGACAGGGATCAAGAAACGAACATCTGGCACACGTTTGTGGTAAAGGTCTCGCACCCTCTCCACCAGCTCTGGAGACGGAGGCACTGAAATGGGAAGGAAGCTCAATTTCAGACATCAACACTTTTCATTTGACTTTCTTCTACAGTGCAGCAGAAGTGGGTCATTCATTCAAAAGTTTAAGGCGAGACTGATGTTGATTGACCCCAAACCCCATTGTACTGATCAGAGCCTGACCAATATGAGTCGACTGTATAAGCCGACATAACTATGACTGGCTTATCACAGATATATAGGTGTTGGTGTACATGTGTGTAAACTTTGTTCTACATAATGCAGGAAAAGATGCTTGAGGGAATTTAGGCATTGTGTCATCACATCGTATGTCCAGCTCCATTCTTCATTCATGTAGCAGAGTACATGGCACAGCTGATCAGATGGTGGTATGGACTCAAGTGGTGTCTTAAAGTAACTGACCTACCAGCTTGTGTAATACTATGCTGTGTAAGTTAAAAACAATGACCCCATTATTTTCCATTTTAAACTAAACTCACTATAACTCTAACATAAAGAAGAATACCACCAGATACACAGATGTCAGAATTTTTTATCCCTACAATCAGTATCTGCAATATCCTCCAAAATCCAGCATCAGTCAGGCTCTAGCTAGGATGAAAAGAAATTTGCTCCACTTCTATTTTCTTTTTACCTTTATCTGTCAAAATGTGCAGGCAGCGAGTAACCAGGGTCTCTGCTCCTTTAGGACAGTTTTCCACCAAGAGCAGCAGCTCCGGAGAGTTCATCCCCATTCCACGGATCTAAAAGAATGGGGGAAAAAATACTTCAGTATTATTCAAAACCAAGTCAGCTTTAGAACAGAAAGGACCACTTCAATTAAGCAATTTTTTGGGGTACTTGTAATTTCTCTATTTCAATGACGATTTCCTTCAACTTTCATGAGAAAGAATTCTCTTCAATGCAGTTTTTACTTCACCAGTAATGACATGCTTTGACTCCAGGTGTGTTTTCTCAGTTTCATTTCTATGAATAGTTGGGTCCAATTTGTTTTCTCATGTGGTCAACCAGTAAAAACAAATGAAGAAATAGTTAAATATTTGTTCTAGTAGTCCAGACTTTGTACTCAGTTGATTTTGTCAGGTTAGACTTTCCAGGCAAGTGTAACTGCTGGCGTTCAGATGAAAGCATCTCTGTATCAATACCCACAGGTCCTTGTTCTTTGAGGTTCATTTCTGGTTTTTGTTTGTATTTTGGCAGTAACTTGGTATCAACTGTGTGTAAAGATTCTAGTTTACATCTACAAATGTTTGGAAGTAACTGAAACAGTGGTTGTATTTTTCCTGGTTGTGTTTTGAGTTGTTCACATTTACAAACACTAATGAACTAACTGGACTGTACATTGAACATTGAGTTTAAAATGAGATCTTTAGGATACACAAAAATGAAGCATTCTCCAAAAGCAGCGCACGGCAGCGAGGAGTGACTTACAGGTTGCTCTATGGCTCGAAGCACACTGCGTTTGATGTCCGCAATAGCCTCGGTGTAGACAGAAGCAAGCTCGTGGACCAGCCGGTGGTTCAGAGGAAGCAGGGACAGGTAGAGGAACAGACACTGTCTCACTGTCTCTTCAGTCCAGGGGGCAGCCACCTCTGTCTCAACAGATACACAAGCAGTGGGGTTACAGGAGCAGACCTATAACTAGGTGGTTAATGGCAGGGAAAATTTTGATTGACACAGTTACTATGGAGTAACTCTGTCAATCCATAGTAACTTTGTCAGTCAATGTTACTATTGATTTACTATGGAGTGATTTTGCTTCCCTTACCTAGGATTTGTTCCCAAAGGAAGCCATAAAAAATAAAAATCTAAATAAAAATTGTGTGACAAGTGACGAAAGGCAGCGGAATGTCAGCATGGAAATATCATCTAAAGAATAATCAGCACCAGTTTACACGTTCACTAAATACTGCTACAAGGCCTGCAGTTAATCAAACTTTAATCATGATCATGATTCTGGCTTCTTACAAAGAAACGATGCGCTAATTATAGTAAATTCTGCTGATAGAAAACAGCCCATGTAGGTAAAATTGCTTGGTTTTAGCATGGGTAAATCTGACACTACATTTCACTCTTTACAAAGTCATTTTTGGACTACCTGAGTCATGTGGACTGTAGTAACTGAGTGGAGACTAGAGGCTTCAGCTTAGCTAGCTTCTACTGCAACCTACAAATGAGGCATTTAGGAAACATCTGTCAGCTATAATCAATGTTGTCTATATGATATGGTGGCTTTTATGCTTTAAGTCAAAGGTTCAGTGTGACCAACAGTCATACTGTGCCAAAAACATTTGAGGCCCTTATTCTTTTAAGTGCTTCCATTGTATCCAACATCATTCTGCAACACTTTAGCCACTGAAATCTATACACTGATATGTATATTCTAAGAGGATTACTTGTAACCTAAATCTGATTTTTTTTTCAACCGAAGCAAAAACATTGCTGGACAACAACCTGTAACCTTAAAAACATAATTATTTTTAAGTTTTAATGTAATTTAAAGTGTTGTAGCAAAGAGACGGTAAACTAACTCCTTAACTGAAGCTGCTCGGTGTGTTGCAGTGGATGAATTATGTAAGAGCAACTTGTATCATTGTGCACTTGAGTGTATGTCAAAGCTACAATGCAAACCTGTGTCTTTGTCGGCCCCAAAGAGCAGAGATGGCGGGTTGGGGTGAACCAGAAGCTGCATGTAGTTCAGGGCAAACTTCTCTATGTAGTCCCTGAGCTGGTCTTTCTCATACATCCGCTTAAGGAAAGCCAAGGCAGTGGTGCGCACCTGAAGATAAGAGTATGTTAAGCAAGTAACATCCTCAGGTCACACTGATTAGTTCAGCAGTGTGTGTGTTTGTGAACATCACCTTCTCTTTTTCATGTGAGCTGAGATCCAGGAGCACATGCAGATACTGAAACTGCCTTGAGGGCCGTTTGACGATGAGCTCCTTCAGAGTCGTCATGCCCAAATACACCCGAGACTGAAACAAAGGTTCCTGGTTAGCAGACAGTTAGGAGCCTGGAATCTGCAGTACACAAGAAACTGTGCTTTTATACCAACATTTACCTCGTCCTCACAGTAGCGGCGTATTACTTCCAATGCTGATTCTGTTATAATGGGAGCCTCCAGTACCAGTTTGGTGAAAAGCCTGGAAGGGATGACGTGAAAAGAAAATGTAGCGCGACTGACAACAGGCTAATTTCTGGCTTATGTCTTGTTCCATTGCACTGAACTACATTTCGCAATTTTCAGTCGTTATGTTTAAAGAACTACAGAAAAAAAACATCAAACATGAGATCATGTTAAGTATTAGTTCTCACCCATCCCTCTGCTCAGGTTTCTCCTGCAGGCCTGACAGCAGAGTGAAGAGACAATGGTCGTAGCTGTCCAGCAGCCCTGATGGCAGCTGGCTGAGGTAAGTGTTGTACTCTTGGTAGAGGAGAGAAAATGCCAGGTCACTCCTTGTCCGGATGTCATCCAGAATAAACTCCAGCACGTCTTCTTTCATCATCCCTTCAAACTGGGTCACGAGTCTGGAGAGAAGCTTCACTCTGACCTGCCAATGGAAATAAATGTGGTCATTCTCTGAAAGTGGTTCTTCTCTGCTTAGCAAATACAAGTGCTTGTCAGTCAGCATGATGAGAATGATGTATAATGATTTGGATTACTTACATGAGACATTCCACTTTGAGCAATCGCCTTCTCTGAATGCAGAATGCGCTTCACTGCTTTGGAGGTTAACTTCTCAATCTGGGTGTCTGATAAAGGCTGGACAACATCTGACAACCGAAACACCTTTTTTCTCCCACTTGCCCCGGTCATCCTGGAAAAGAACAAATCACACAGGCTAATGAGTGGCTGGCAATACTTCTCCTGCTTTTCTGTTATCCTGGTGCTTCTGACCTGACTGCTGCCCTTGACGATGTGGATCACAGTTTACTTTTAATACATCTTAAAGAGTGTGTAGGTATCAAACACACTGTCCTCAATTGGTTGGTCATATGAGAAAAGACAGGAGCTTCTCAGTTCAACAAAGTGAATATTGTTCGACTACAGCTCCACTTACCTGTACAGCCCTTCAGGGCTTCATTTCACTGATTTGCTGACAAAATACAGGTCTATCTGCCACTAAAAATACAAAGCAAAGACTCAGTGCAGCGCCTGCCTGACTGCTTAAAAGACAGTAGAACATGGATGAATTTTTCGTAAACTCAATATAAAATAAGACAGAGATTGCTTTGTTTGGTAGACCAGACTTTTTGAATAACCCTGATGGCCCTTTTGACTCTCGACTTCCTATGACCGCTCTTCTTCAAGAAAAAGACTGGGAGTGATCTTTGACAGCACAAAAATCAGCTTAGTGCTCAAAAATAACTTTTCAAAATAAGACTTCTAGCCAAGGTAAACCCCTATCTCTGTCCTAGAGACTTTGGGAAAGTCATTCATGTGTAAATCACCACCCAATTAGA
Source organism: Dascyllus trimaculatus (assembly GCA_024666655.1). NCBI lineage: Eukaryota > Metazoa > Chordata > Actinopteri > Pomacentridae > Dascyllus > Dascyllus trimaculatus. Next base: position 30,865,659 of record CM045456.1, read on the forward strand.
CTATCACAACTCTTTGTACGTGGGTGTAAAGCAGTCGTAAAGTGAAGTCTCTTCAGCACCTGCAGTTGGTACAAAATGCAGCTGCTCCTCTGTTAACAGGTAAAAGAAGTCATGCTCACATAGCTCCAGAACTCTCCTCTGGCTTCCTGACCATGTTTAACTGTGCAGCACTTTGGTTCAATTGCTGAGTTTAAAATGTGCTTTAGAAATAAATGTGACTTTGACTTTTCCATCTTGTAATGATGCCTGAACTCACTTGGTCTGTGCAGAGGGAAGGATGGGCTCAGGAAGCCTTTTGACTGTGGCAGGAGCTTCTGCGGTTGAGGCCTTTTCTGCGTAACCCCCCACCACAGAGATCGCCTGGCCCACCATCATGCCCGGAACTTTGCGCTTGATGAGAAAGTCTTTAGCGTTGGAGTCATCCTCATTGTCGTCCTCTTTGCCTAAGTCATCCTCTCTGGCTTTGCACTGTTCAAGTCCTACAATGTTTAGTATGAAATAATACGTTTCAATCTGAGCTGATCAATGTACCCATGTTAACATTAAAAATATATATCCTGCAAGGTTTCTTCTGTTCATGTGTTGTTATGTTGTGACATAGATACTGGTACTGAAGCAGGACATTTTACTCCTTTCACAAAGAGAACAGTTACTTTAAATTATTAATTAGAAATAATTACTACATATACAGATGCAGGAAATACAATAAATATTCAGGAAATGTATTTAATAAAAGGTATATGCATAAAAGCTCAAGTTTTAATTTCTTTTTTATGGCTGTTACTAACCTGGACCAATTCCAGCTGCCGTCATCTGTGTAGCCATCAGCCTGGCTAAATGTTTAATTTGGGCATCAGTGCCTGCTGACTCAACAGGTGTGTATGTGGCCTGGAAAGAAGCTGGCATGACATCAGGCAGATACACCATGCTAATGAGCACCTAAACAATAAGACAGAGAAACAAGGTGAGTAAATTAAAAGTACAAGGAAACAAACAAACAAAAAACAAAACACACAGCTTCTCACCAGGTTGGCTACATTCTCAGGGGAAAGCAGCGGGCGCAGGAACTCAGCTGTGAGGTCAATTGCAGACTGTGTGACTGGAACGGCAGCTGGCTTGGGGACCGAGATAGGGGCTGGCTCCTCTTTGTCCTCGTCATCTTCAATCAGGGCTGGTTCTGAATGTAGGTTGAACACATGTCATCAATACTGGGTGCTTACAGTGAACTTGCAGTTGTTTGGGGGACTAAAATGTGTTTACCACTTTCTATTTCAATATTTGATCATCTCCACCAGGCTAACATACGTGATTAATTTAAAGATTTTGATGCTGACAGTGATTTACACTGAGCCAGTCTAGTAAATGCTACAATAAACTATAATCTAATGTGAAATGTGTTAAATGGCAAGGGTCTGTAAACAAAGAAATGCACAGCTGTACACATAAAGGGAGATTTATGCATAAAGCATGTTCAAATACCTGGAAAACCATTATATATTTCCGAATAATTTCTCCACTTCTGACACCAGAGCAGCAAACAGTTTCAGGACTATGCATATTAAATCAGAATATCTATGTCTCTGTGATCAGTACTCACCCATCTTGACCTTTTTCCCCTCTGTGTATTGTTCATGGCGAGGCCTTTTGCGCTGCTCACGTGGTGCAGGTGTTGAGCGGGTTATTTCACTCTGGGGCATTCCCAGGTCCAGCAGCAAAGTGCTGATTTGACCCTGGAACTCCAGGCTGCAGGGATGTTTGAGCACTGCCACAAGGTGCAGCTTCAGATTCTTACGCACACTGCTGACCTGAGACTTGGCCAGAGTGGGGGGAAGGTTTGCTATAAAAGAAAACATGTCATAGTGTCATTAATTACCATGTACAGTCAGACTGTGGTATTAAGCAGAGAGAGTCTCATTATAATAAACAGAAAAAAACTGTTTTGTGACAGCATCAGAATGACATGCTTAAATGTTCTGTTAATTAATAAATGTTTATAAAGCTTTGCAATAATATAAAACTCAAAGAAACGGGGGACATGACTGGCTGAAAAGCACTCACCATGCAGTGTCTCATATGCCTGCACCACCTCTGACATAAACATTGGCCTCTGACGGGCAATAGTGGCCAAGGAACCCAGAGCTGTGGTGAGGTTGATGCTGGAAATAGCTGGATGGACCATAAACTTCAGCAGCTTCTCCAGAGCAGTCTTTCCCTCCTCACACAAAACATCTGTCGATTAGATAGCATAGAAGATATCCCCTTTAAAAAGTGAGCTTTAATGCAAGGCGGCACTAAGAAACAGAGTGATTATTTGTCACAACTTATCCTGATATCCATACCGTAGCGAATGTATGAATGATCTTTGGGAACTTTGTCCAGGCTGATGTCTCCTTCTTGACGCTTGGGCACATCAGACTCAGACGTTCGTGGTGACAAAGTGATGATTAATGATTCTGTGAACTTGATGGCGTGAGTACGAACACCATCATTCTCAGAGTCCAGCAGGGCCAAAACATCTCCTTTCATTTGCGTGACCAAGTCCCAGCATGCCTCCTGCATCTCTGATACGGCTTTGGAGCGCACCAACCACTGATGTGAACGAGACAGGAGAGTGAAGGACATGATGAGAAAACAAGTATCAGAAGGAGGTACTCTGTTTCCTTGTAGGTTCCCATGAAAAAGCAGACATGTGAACGGTACTGTATATACCTGTAGAGTAACTTTGTATAGCTGTGTAAGTGTGAGGATGGCTTTCTTCACCACATTCACACTTTCATCCTTCAGCAGCATGTTCAAGTTAGCAATCAGTCGGAGGAGAAGCTCATTGTCCCTTTTACTGATCATGGCACAGGACAGAAAAAGGTTGAGAAAGTTTCAGCAGAACATTCTTTTGTACAAAAACAGAGTTTACAACTTCAAGACAAGCAGATCTGGATGTCTAATAACTCACCATGCCTCCTCTATGAAGCCAATGACAAACTTTCTAACTTCAATAGACTTGTCAGTCTGAAAAGCAATCATCTCCTGCAGGATGGAAAAAAAAGGTGGCAGGAGAATTAGGAATCCAGAATTTTACCAGGTTGATAAGGGATAACAAACTACAATCAGCTGTGAAAGCTGCATCCATTTATACTTACATCCAAAAAATTGTCAAGAAGAGATGGATCCTTGTTGATGATGAGCTCTTGGACCTGAAAATTAAAAACAAACTGATTAGTATGACTGTCTTTCTACTTACTTCTTTATGAAGTCCTGGCAAAGTAGATTATATACTAACATACAGAGCGGCAGTAAACAGGGGAATACACAGGACAAAATAAAGCACACTGAAATATAAACTAGTCAAGCAATAATAGGAAATTACATAAGTACTGAAAACTGTGTAATTAATATTTGTAATATATCACACAGGTATGGATTTAAGCACTCACATTAGCTTCAGATGATTAAAACAAAACTTTTTGGACATCACAACAGTAAACACTTGATTCAAAAAGATTAGAACACAAACCTGTTTGAGCACAGCCAGCTTTTCATCTGTGGGTATCAAAGCGGCCTGATTCAGAAGCTCCACAACCTGAAAAGGAAAAGCACATTAAACAAAAGCCTGGCTGCCAAATAACACACGGCACAGTGACTCTATTATAACTAATACATAAAATGTAACAAGTTACAAGTTTTCCAGGCCAAGCTTTGGGATTTGGTGGCTGATCTATTTGCTCAACACAAAAATCCACCTATTACATGTGTAGAAATTCGTCAGAAATAATTAGACACTGTATTGACCTTTCACTTGTATTACAAACTAAATGTTTCCACACTGTTTGATGGTGGTTTTGTAGAACACAGCTACAAGAGAAGGGCAATGATTCCAAATATAAAAGAGAAATGAATTGTTATATCCTGAGCAGAGTGAGTTTTTGTAACTGAGACACTACTGGTCAAGCTCTGGGCAGACATACTGCAGGCAAACATATTAGTAGGCCTGCTTGATTCTTATAAAGCTGTACTTCACAATGTTGTTGGCTGACTGTTAACAAATCCTGGGGCACACCCAACATATGTTAAAGAGATTATACACCAAATCCAAATGTAAAAGTGTAATGCAGAAGTGAGCACAGCCCTTTGCAATATCACCTAAATGTCAAACTCCACAAAATTGTATCACCTAACCTGCTTTTATGTCAAATTTAAAAAGTTTAAACTTACTGTAATAAAAATAAAGGATGCACAGTAAGAACTCAATGCAAAAAAGTCAGTACATGTTTCATTACTGAGATTTAAATCTTTTATTTTTTCAGTAGTTATATGTCCACCTTTACTTTTAATGGCAATAATCCTCGGCATGGAGGAAAATTCTGGACAGTACTCTGGTATATCCAGTCATTATATGGTGCCATCTATAAATGTCATATCCCCAACACCTTTGCACTCATGCAGGCCCATATCGTCACATTCTCACCTCTGTGCTTTCCAGACTACCACAGTAAATGCACAGTTCTGACCAGGTTCACACCAAACATGCTAGCCTCCATCTGAGCTGAACAAATGCATCTTAATCTCACTTAAGCAAAGAATGTGCACCTAATATTCATCAGGGTATTTTTCATGCTCTTAAGCACAGGCTCCTACAGCTTTCAAGCAAGGATATTTTCTCCGAATGCCTCTTTAGAAAGTGAAATCATGCAATGTCCTTCACACTATCTGAGCAGTCATAAAAACTCTGATTTCCACTGATAACCCTTGTGCTAAATCTGAAACACTTGTCTGTCTGTTTTTCAGAGCTCGGTGAAAGCAGTGCACTGTCTGTGGCATCATTTAAAAAAAAAACAATTACTGCAGCTCTGACTAGTTGTACTAATCCCCCTGTATGCCTCGTAATCAGATTCTTCTATTCTTCTGGCAGTTCTCTTCAAAGTGTTGAGAAAGTTCTGGTGTTCACAGCTAATTTTATAACCACATTCATAGAATTAGGCTAATTGCAAATCACAGCTGTACTCAGTTTAGTTTCAGTGATCACAGGTTTTCTAACTTGTGTGTCAGTGATCCGACATGTTTTCACTTTTGTTGCATTGAGTTTCTACTGTGGAGTCTGTCTTCAATATAGTATTTCTAAACTATTTGTTGTTGATCGTCCATGAGGAGAAATACTGTGTGTTCAGCTTAGAAATAACACAACTACTGAGAGGTAATACATTTTAAAACCACCTGACGTTTAATGGATTGTACTCTCTTCTGCTGTTTACCATAGAACTAAATTGTATTTTGTGCAAAATTAGAAGCAAAGCTACTCAAGTTTTAGCATTTTAAGTTTTTTTTTTCAATCAAACCAGACATTTTCATTGTATTACTAATGTGTCAGTACAACTCATAAAAAGATCACCAATACAACAGCTCTGTGCACTGGTGTCAATGTCACAGTTATGTTCTGGTATTTAGTCTTATTACCAGATACCTGTGCTATAGCAGTATAAAGCTCATATCTACTGATCCACATGACAGAGGCAGGATGTGACAAACATACCTTCTCACTGGTGGTCATATCGATGACACTGGGGGTCTGAGTTTCCCCCTTCTCTGAAGAAAGCTCCATGGTGCAGCTCTGAGTACCTCACTGTGCGGAAAACATGGCCTTTAGAAATCCTATAAACTATGAGACCCCTGTTAAATGGAACCGCAGTACATAAGGATGTTATTTATGTTACAACCTGTCGACAGTTATCGCAGTGATGTTCAGAGTTTGCTAGCAAGTGTGAGGTTAACTTTCGGGTAACGTGCTACACGTTGGTGATAAAACAAATAGATTTTGTTAGCTGCAGTCTATTCTATTTACTAATATCATATATTACTTATAAATAACAAGGCTTTAATGAATTGCAACCAGCAACTCTTTGGTCTCAGCTAGTTAGCGCGGTAATCCCATGCTAACCGTAATGCTAACCCTGTCATCAATTCTAACTTTGTAATTACAGACATGTAATAGCTACTCACCGTCAAAATGACTCTTTACTTTGTCACTTCAACAGCAATTAACTATGCCTAATGTCACAAACTTACTACTTCAACAGCTGTTGCCGTTTTAAGTAAGCGCATCAGCTCCGCTAGCCCACAAAGGAGGCGGCCATGTTTAATGATGCTTCTTCTTCTACGGATACTTCCTGGCTTTTGGCAGACAACTTAGTATTGCATTACTGCCTCCTTCTGTATGGGGTATAAAGCAGCATGGGTCCCATGGCATAATGTAGCCTTTTATTCCACTTACCCCAAATGTAAATATAGTTCTGTACTCAATATGCCTGAGTTTTTCAGAATATAGATAGGGACAAAAGCAAACACGTTTGTGCTAGAGAGTTGTGTTTCAGCGTATGATTTTTAGAAAATTGTCATTAAAGATATGTTTTGCAAAAATTTATATATTTTTACTGGACATGGCTTTTTAAAGATTTTTTTTAGTAACAGATATCACCATGATACAGTTAATTATTTATGGGAAACTAACAGGAAACTTCTGCTGCTAAAGTGGAGATTTCTGTCTTAGAGTATAAAAATATTTTGAGAAAAGGGCCTTTAAAGACATGCATTTTAAAATTCCATACATTTTTATTGACTAACTATTTCTTTGGATAAGAGTTCAACTAGTCACCAGGAAACTTCCCCAGCTAATTTCTTACATTAAGACAATTATTTTTTTGGTATTAAAAGTTTTCTAAAATTGAAAGTTTGATTATGCAAATGAGGTACAATCATTTTAAATATGCAGTAGTTTTCATAAATGTCTAATAGACGTTGTGCAGTGAAATAAAAAAATAAAGCTGCCAGTCTGAAAGAAGACATGTGGACCTAAAACAACTAAAAATCTCAAAATTAACTAGTTCATGACAAAATGACGTTTTTGCCCGTAGTGTCTCTAAATTCTGCACTATACGCCACTTAAAGACTCCATATCCCAGCAGCCTGTGCGCTATAAGTGATGTCACCTGATAATGAAGGAGGGAGGGTGTGCTAATGTTTACAACCATTGGACTGGTAACAATTTTATCGTAAAAACTGTGATTTTTCCAGTATTTTTGCAGCATATGAAATGACAGTTAAAATTAGTGCGAACTAAATGACTTCGTCTCGCCTTCAGGTAAAAATATTACTTTTATGAAGCATTTTGATCACTTAGCTTAATAAAGCTTGTTAGCGCTTAGCTTGTCAACGTTAATAGATAAACAAGCAGCTAAACGCAGCACTGTGATGCAACTTACAATGTTAACAAGATAGATCAGCTGGACCTGAACCTGAACTCCTGTCAGTGAACAAGAGTTAACATTACATTCAGACATAAACTACAGCATTAGACTACTTTTTGACCTGCATACTGTAACAGTTGAATAAGCTACTAAAATAGCTAGCTTGTAAGCTGTGTCGTTAGCTTTCAGGAGATCAGGAAGCAGGGCTCATTTTACCACTAGAACTTTAAAGGGATTCACACATAGCTACCCATTTAAAAATGGAGAATATGCTGTTATCGCAGATAACTTTGAGAGTGTGTTGCAGCGTACAGTACAACTCTATTTCACGGTAACTTGTTCACTGTTCACTCTGCAATGCTTCCAGCCACAGCTGACACTTAGCTAGCTGGCGCTTAGCCCACTGCCATAGCCGTATTAAATGTCCAGGTGAGTCAAGATGTAATTAGAGTTTTTAGTAAGTAAGTGTAAGTCTTTGGTTGTTTAATTGTTTTACACTGTCAGTTATTACACTGGTTGTTTTTTTGCTAATACTTGCTCCGACATAGCTTTTGCTTTCAAAGAACAGCAACACAGTATTAACTATTTTGCTTCCTCTTTGTTGTGGCAGGTTTTTGCTAACTGTGAGTCCCTGGTTGGTGTTGACTTACACTGGGTTACACAGTGAATCTGAGCTGACATCTGGGGCGACCAGGGATAGCATTTCAGAGTCTGCATTTTGTTGGAAATCAGGTGTGTGTTTCAGTGCAAAATATACAACCATATGTTACCTTTGCACCTAATATGCTGTCGGTTACCTTTCACTTACTTCAAATTTGGCTTTAAGGCTTTTCACCTGAAAACAATGTTGATTCCTAAACAAACAGTCTGGCAGGTTTGCACTAGGTAATGTTGTCATGTTTATTTGCATGATTCGAAGGACCTTGATGATGTTGTTTTGGAATCTTTTTTCTTTAGTCAAATGGTTCTCTACTCTATATTGTGTAAGAAAAAAGTATTTGAAAAGTCTCACATGTCCTCACAATGTATCTTTTAAGTTCTTAGCTCAAAATACTGCAAAGATAGTTCCTTTCACCAGGAGTTTATAACCTCTGGTTTTAGCTCTGACCTAAAAACGTTGTTTCAGTAACTGTAAAGTAAAATGTGGCTAAGCTGCTGCTGTCTACGCTCAATTTAAGAAGAAGACTCTCTGTGTCTGTGACTGACAGCTTGGAGCAAAATGGTTGACCACACGCCAGCTGACACAGACATGAATGAGTGTATAAGACCAGGACTTTCTACTGCTTCCGACTTTCTATTTGAACAGTTGTTTTATGTGGAATTATCCCCAAATTTACAGCACAGTTGTTTTTAACTCCTGTGTATGGGGACTTTGTCAGACAATGTTGCAGTTATATAGTCAGTATGTTAGCGGTGAAGAGCGGCCGTATGGAAATGGCTCTGAAGTGACTGCTGTCTTAATGGACTGTGTTTCAGTCACTATTTTGTATTTGTCTGATAACCAAAGCTGAAAAGTATGTTAAAAAAAGAACAGCTTTCTTGGGAATAAGGCTGCATAAAAGGCTGTATAAAAATGCTGTATATGTGCATACAGAGACTAGGAGAGGCCCAGAGAGATGTAAACACTGGCAGAGTTTACATTGCACTGAAGCACAACAGGCCAAACAGAGAAACCCACATACAGTTCTTGTTTATTGGTTTCAAATTGCTCTGAAAGTGTCCGTCCTCTTTGAATGTCTGTCAGCTTTAAAATTTCCACAGAGCATTGTCCTGTGGAAGTACAATCAAAGCTAATGATAGCATTAATTGTGCATTCTGCTAAGACTACAAATTTTTGTATTGTTTTGGGGATATTGCTGTCAAAGTTAAAAGTAATCCACTGGACTTTTTCAGATGCAAATACTTTTGTATTCACTGCTGCAGCCAACAGCAGAACATTTAATGTCCTTTGCTTCGACATTTTAAAGCAAGTAAATAAACCAGACCCTGATGCATCTGCTAACTTTGAGTGGCTAATATGGAAGCAGTGGGCGGTGAGGGGTTAGGATCATTCAGAATTTAAACCATTGGGTCCTCTGTTCCTGCTTGCCAACTGAACAAAATTCAGTTTGTCTTGTAAAGCTGGGAGGCTGTCTAATTAAGGAGGTGCTTGAGAAATGACAGTAGTAAGTGTTTTCATATTGCCACATCTTTTATTTTACACCTTCAAGTTGTCAAGACATACAAAACACAATAAAAATGGATTTTCATGAAATTTTACTCAATGAGACCTTTAAAAACTTGGAGGTGTAAAAAAAAAGCTGTAAAAATATGCAGTGTTCACTTTTGCCATTCTTTAAGTGCAACCTTTCTGCCTCTGTCTCTGCTGTCAGACAACAAAACGAGTGAAACTCACGAGTGACTGAAACTCAGACCATTAAGACTACATGTTAAGCAGCAATCCCTTAATAGCCAGTTTCGAATTGTGGTTCTGCACCACTAAAATATAGATTTTATACCTGCAGTGTTTTCTGATAAACTCACCACATGTATGAGGTAAAATAATGGCTGTGCTGTGAATTTGGAGTTATTGCCATTTCAAATCATTACTCAGGGAGAAAGTTAGAAGCAATGTAATGTCATAGTGTCATCATCTCATTTACATCTGGGTTGACTGCAGCCGTGGGGACCGCTTTGTTGCGCGCTGTCATTCACAGATGCAGAGAGAGTCTTCTTCCTGAAGGGGGCAGGGAAAACAATAGCTCAAGTGTATGTAAAGCTACAGACACAGCCCATTTATTTATTTATTTATTTTTGGCCTTCTGTGCCCCTACTAGACAGGACAGTGAATCGGAAACGGGAGAGAGCAGGGAAGGACATGCGGCAAACGCCCGAGGTCGGAGTCGAACCCGGGACCGCTGCCACGCCTCTGCACTTGGGTCCCGCGACATAACCATTAGGCTATCAGGGCACCCCAGACACATCCCATTTAGAATGGGGCTTATACAGTCCAAGTAAAATTAACCAACTTCACTGTATTTTGAACTGGAAAATTGAAAGACACATTCTGAGGACATGCATGACTTTTATTGATTTGCTATAAAGAGCCACAATGTGGGACTTTAAAACGTAACAAGTTATGCATAATATGTGCATAATTTCTAGATGTTAGTAGGGTATAGGAGCCAGAACTTTACAACTGTTATATAACTGTACTTAGTGAATCAATAGATGGGGGTCTGTCAAATCAGTTTATAGAACGCTAATTTGCTAATAATGACTTCTTCTAATCTCAGCATTATCCTCTGATCCAGTTTCTAAATTCCTCCTGTTCATGTTCATGTATGAATGTGTTGTCAGGGGTCCGATGGAGTGGGTGTTCATCATGAACCGGATGAGCTCTCAGAGTAGCTCCGCAGCCCAGCGGAGGCGAATGGCCCTGGGGGTGGTGATACTACTGCTGGTGGATGTCATCTGGGTAGCCTCCTCTGAGCTAACCTCAGTAAGGACTTGTGATATTCTTCTTAGTGTTTGTGACCCAGGTTTGCTCTTTTCTCTCTGCTGAAGTGGTTGATAAAGTACTCAAATCCTTAACTAGTTCATATTGACACTATTACACCATTTAATATGAAAACTCAAATGCCAGATTTCACTTAATAGCATTAGAAGTACCATATTGTTATTGCAACAGCTCGTCCGATTGCATATTTGATGGGTTAATGTCTAAGTTTTTGAACACTGTAGTTCCTCTCACCACTCTATGTGCTGCTGAATAGGTAAAACCATAGGCCATTTCAGTGTTACAGCTCAAACATCTTACATTGATGTCAGCTGATTTCTTCTTATAAAGGCACCATTACTGTTTAGCAGCATTGCAGCAGTAGCGAGAAATGAAGCAAAGAAAACTGCAAACATACAGCCTCTCATGAAAAAAATGAACATAGGTACACCACTTACTGCAGCCATCAGATAGTTACATTGTAGTGAATAGTACAGAGATTCCTTGAAAGTGTAGCAAAGTCAAAATGTCAACTTTTGCATTGTGTACTGAGTAAATATGCTGTACCTTGACAATCTCCTCCTCTGCTCTTAGGAAAAATGATATTTAACTTGAAACTAGAAACACTGAAGATAATAAACAGAAGTTCATGCGAGGGAAAACTGTGTTTAAACATATTCAAATTCAGAGCATAGACCTGTAAAAAGCACATTTTGTTGCTTTAAGGTGTAATAGTGTAGACTTTCCAACACATATGTTAGTTAACCTGTAAAACGGTCATCCTAACGGTGTCTTTCTCTGGGTTCTTCCTATAGTACATTTTCAAGCGACAGGAGTACAACAAACCCTTCTTCAGCACATTCACTAAGACGTCTATGTTTGTGCTGTATTTGCTGGGTTTCCTGCTGTGGCGGCCCTGGAGGCAGCAGTGCACTGGCACTCTGAAACGCCGGCACTCTGCGTTTGTAAGTAGTCAAACCACACGTTCCCCACATGGGGGTGCTATGTTGTTAAAGTATAGTTTTCCAGCGCTTCTGCTACAGGATGTCAAATCATGCTCGCTGCCATGTCAGCAACTTCATTTTTTTTTTAGCTACACCTGCAGCAGAAACAGAAGGTTGTAAAATTATGTATGAAACTGCCATTTTTTCAATTTCCTGAATAAACTTCTGCTCTTTGAAGGATTAAAAAATCCCAATGAATTTGTTTAAGTCCATTACAAAAAACTGGCAGAGTGTAAACAAGTCTTGGGTAATCTGTCCACTGGGACAAAGAGAATGTAAACAGATCTGAGTTTTTGGTTTTGATCCATGAGTTCATAGTTTGAATTGCACTTTTGCAGTTTGCTGATGCTGAGGCCTACTTTGCGCCCTGCACCACTGACACTACTGTGAACAACTGTTTGGTACGTAGTAAAACATTCTGACTCTATCTGTGGTAGGAGAGAGTCCTACTTCATGACTGAGTGTTTCATATCCTCTCCCTGCAGAGTGAACCGCTGTATGTGCCAGTGAAATTCCAGGACATACCTACAGAGCACTCAAATAGTTTCATTGGAGACTGTGAATCTTGTGAGTACTAATGTCAAAGGAGGCACATTTATTATCTTGCGTAAATAAAATGTGAAAAAAGACCTCATGCTGAAGAGCTTAAGGTTTGACTGGTCTGTGATTGATTACTTCATCAGTTTTGAACAACAGAGGGCAGTGGTGCACTATGTAAAATGAAATAATCATTTTTTAGAGTCAGTATGGGAGAGACCTCTGTCTCACCTTTTAGGGACAGAAACAGTTCCTTTACTTTCTAGCATTAATAGGAACAAAACTATGATTACATAGTCTCAATTGTACTTCACAGTGTTTTTTTGTCTCTCCCACATTGGACTTCCAGAGTCTAGAGCCACACAGTAAAATTCTGAGACAGGTGTTAGGGTCCTTGGTGATTTAATTTCAGTAGTACCTGTATTAAAAATGAAGACGCTTGTGTTCAGCTCAGTCATACTTAAGCACCCAATGAGGACAACATTTTATTGTCAACTACTATAAAATGATGCCACGTAAATGAAGTTGCTGCAAATAAAAGTGGACTCTCAAAATTCCATTTTATTTTCTGTCATTTACATCCACTCCTGTCTCCATTTTTACCTCCCAGCATCCAAAAAGCAGCGGGTGCGTTTTAGTAATATCATGGAGGTGCGCCAGCTGCCCTCTACACAAGCCTTAGAGGCCAAGCTGTCCCGCATGTCCTACCCTGCTGCCAAGGACCACGAGGCCATGCTGCGAACGGTGGGAAAGCTGACCATCACTGATGTGGCCAAAATCAGCTTTTTTTTCTGCTTTGTGGTGAGTAGAATTGACTTTACATGGCTGTAACAAATGATCATGTTGTGTTTGCTGCAGCATAATTGATGAGATTATTGTGTCTTTTTAACCAGATTGAACTTGAAATTCTACTTGAAATAGCCATTTACATTGAGGACTCAGTGCCATCTTTGTGAGCCTGGGCTGCTAATTAACTAAATTTTGAAGACAAAACTGTGAAATGAATATTTATTGCCTGACATGAGCCATCAAAAGTTTAAATAGGAATTGTCGAAAAAGACAGTCTTTTGGAAGTTATTGATTGAAAACAGAAATGAAAATAAACATGCTAAATAGTAAAAAGTCCACACTTAAAAAGCTGTTTTTTTTCATCCCTAGGTAAGGTCTACAGTGTGTTTCTCATTCACTAACTTACACTCACACACTCTCTCTCTCTCTCTTTCTCTGTCTCTCTCACACACACACACACACCAGTGGTGGCAAACAAGCATGCACTGCTTTTCGAAGTGAGGCCAACAAATTGCTCTTTCACATCATAGCAGAGACACATGGTGAACTGTTCTGCTGAACACTTTAAAAGAGCAAAATGGATTAGAAAATATTCAAACACCTATGCACCTGCTAGAAAACACAGAAATGTTTTTTTTTATTTTACTTTTTTAACATTTGTTTTAGTAAACAATTAAGTTTACTGTAATTAAGTAGTGATAACTATTAGGCAGACTGCTCAGTGGTTAGCAGCGTCGCCTCACAGCTAGAAGATCCCCGGTTCGCATCCCGTTTAGGGGCTGGGATCTTTCTGTGTGGAGTTTACATGTTCTCCCTGTGCAGCGTGGGTTACTCCAGCTTCCTCCCACAGTCCACAAACATGCTGAGGTTAATTGATGATTCTAAATTGTCCGTAGGTGTAAATGAGAGTGTGCTTGGTGTCTGTCTCTATGTGTAGCCCTGTGATAGGCTGGTGACCTGTCCAGCTGAACCCTGAGTCAGCTGGGATAGACTCCAGCCCCCCTGTGACCCTACAGAGGATTAAGCAGTGTGTAGATAAAGGATGGATGGAAAGACGTATGAGGCAGAATATATATATATAAACAAGCTAACTAATGATGATGATAATAATAACACACAACAGAGTGCCTTCCATAGAAAATCCATGAAAAAACACGTAACAATACAAGGGCTGTATGAAAGAAATTTACAAACATAATCCAACATGTAGAACAAGTGACACAATTAAGATACAAGTCAAATCAAGTGGTGGAATAACAAAGGTATATTCTGGAAACACCATAAACTGTGTTATTCACTGGCACATAAAGTTGTTAAGGCTTGTATATTAGCATTCAGGTACCTTCTATCACACACAGTAGATAGAGCAGCTATTTGCTCTGTAAACACACCGAAACAATGCCCTGTAGTGTTCTTGTCCTCTGTTTTTACTGGTGCATTGCTTCCTTGTACTTCTCCTGACCACCGTCTGCCACGACCAGGCTCATGGTGTTTATGTTTATACACGTTCTAGTAGAACAAAATCCAAACCAGACAGGAACCTACTCATCAGTAAATAGTTTGCGTCCTCTCTCTTGTTTTTCTGTCATGCTGTGGCCACTTCTTATAAAACAAAACTAATAGCACACGCACTTTATTCTTGTTATTTGCTAGCCAGTCGGCTAAAACTGTTTTGTTGGTACTTTTGTGCATATAAATAAAACATGCTTTTAGCGTGTCATAATTATGTGAGTGAGCAGAGAGTAATGGATTATGACTGCACGTCATTATTCATGTGGCCTTTCAAGTGATGAGCTGCTTTTAATTTGTGCTCTCCTTCTGGAGGACAATGAAGAGCTCTAGTATACTTTAAAGTAGAAAGTTTGGCTTAGACTTAAATTTGACCACCTGAAGACTTTGAGGAGTTTAAGGATTATACTCTGAAGCTGAAAATTAAACACACATTACATCCAGCTTTGTTCTTTTTCAAGCAGAGATGTAGTGCATCCTCTAATAGTCATGCAGTGTTTAGGAATGTAGCTCAGGCAGCTTTTGCTAAGCCCCCCTTTTATTATCACGGTTATCATTTTGGGGGGACAGTTTATGCCTTCATTAGAGAGAGAAGGTGAAGAGAGAATGTGGGAGAGAGATATGCAACAAAGGCCTCCAGCCAGATTTGACCTGTGTTAACCCCTGAGTCACAGGGCAGCCATTTTGCTGTTGTTTAACCAGTATAAGTTAAGACTGAAAGACACTTTATGGGATGCTCACAGAATCACTAAACTGACTAGGTTTTAAGGAATAAATTACAACTACAGACAGTCTGTAAAAACCTGGCTTTATGAAGTAAGTTAAAGAGTATTTCCACAGCACAGGGTAGTTATATTGTGAGATGTTTATGATTCTGTCCACTCTTGACAAGTGCACTGTTTGTCTTCCAGTGGTTCCTGGCTAACCTGTCCTACCAGGAAGCCCTGTCGGACACGCAGGTTGCCATCGTCAACATTCTGTCATCCACTTCAGGTGACTCTCTCACTCTCTGTGTGTGTGTCTTTAGATTTCATGGCAATAGATAGAATGTACATGCAAGGCTGTAATACCAAAGACTGGTCTAAAGGAAAGAGAGTCTTGGTTAGGTAGCGTTAGCTATCACATAAGAAGTGTGATGAAAAAGTTTGGAGACCCAAAAACCGTACATGGTTTACATTAGTCACCAAGCAATCAACACAGTCTCTGAGCAGCAAAACTGCACTTGTGGTGCTTTTGCAGGGCTTGTAGTGCTCCCTAGAATCCTCATTATGTAAACATGTCAAGCAAATCTGCAGTGTATGCTGAATCCCCTGGACCTTCCACTGTGAAAACTATTGGTTCTTCTCTCTATGGTAGCCTCATGCCGTAGAGTTGACTCACTCAGAATCTGATGTGTACTTTCTGTTCCAGTTTGAGCTCCATGGGGAAATTGCTAATGTGCACCTACCAGTGGTCACAAAATGTGTGTAACACAGATTCTGATGTTGATGGCACGATGTCACATGGTGTCTTGACTTGTGATAGCACAGTTATCACGCATATAACTGTGATGCACTCAATGCATGTGCACCATGAACACTCCCAGAACTTTTTGATCACACTTCATATTTATTAAACATAGCCTGCTGCTTTGATCCTGTGTTTTCTGAGTGAACTGTATGACCTTTCCCTCCTCAGGCCTGTTCACGCTCATCTTAGCAGCCATATTTCCCAGTAACAGCAGCGACCGCTTCACCTTGTCCAAACTGTTGGCTGTGGCTCTGAGGTAAGGGTGAGAACTAGGGTTGCCATTTAATTTTAGAAGGACATGCTGAGAGGTGTCAGCTTGGTGTATATTTACAACAGAGTTTTTGTTAACTATTGTCAGCTGTATATTTAAACTCATCATAGTGATCAGAGCCTGTCCCTACCCTATCATGTTATTGTCTCTCAAAGTTAATGTCTCTCAAAGTGACCCATTTTAAGCAGCTGGTCGCAGAACAGCTACTTTAAAATCAAATCAGAATCATGTAGTGCTTCCTCTATGGTAGGAACTGCAAACCTTTCTGCTTTCTTTGCCCCACTTGTGTCTTGTACAGACCACATACCTCGTCACCTACTGGATAAAAGATTTGAGATGGAGAATTCATGATCGCTAGTGGATTACCTCAGTTGTTTTTGTTTTTGTCCAAGCCTTTATTCTAGTGTCCCATTCAGAACAAAATGTATAGTTTGAACACAAGTTCAAACTATGCACACACTTAAAAAAAAACCTTTCCTACAAGATCCTAATATTTTTTTTGAAATGTTGATTTAGGATGGTAATTAGTTGGTTAGCTTAGGTGTGCAGAAAAACTGGGTACATGGGAAAATAGGCTAATGTGACTCTATTTGCCCACAGTCCTCTAAAGGTCATTAGTCAACATGTCATATGTCTTTTGTTAGTAGTGTTTGTGTACTGTAATTCTTAGTTGGGAGCCCTGCAACCTCTTAATTGGTGGGAGCGAGGGTTTTAAGGTGCTTAATGGCAGATTTTTGCCCACTTTGGACTGAGCCAGGCTAACTGTTTCTTTAGGAATAGCTCATCTAACCATCAGCTTCATGCTATCCAAACTGTTGTGCATGGTGAACAGATCTCACATTGATTATGCCATTGTTAGAAAAGTCAGTCATTTTACTTAAGACACACTATGTTAGTCATTTTAATTTTACTATTCTATGTTGTAGAATCCATGAACATTATAGCAGTCTTAGAGTTTTTGTGCTTGTTTTTCCTTTTGAGTTTAAAATGTGAGTTTCATACAGTATCTCTCTTGTTTAGCATGGGAGGTGTTGCCCTCGTGAGTCTCTCCAGCATGGACAACCCCGATGAGAAAGGTGTCATAGGTAACCATGGAGATAGAGATGAGCTGTCTCTTTTTCACATTGCTGTTGTGAAGTGAAGATATACGTTATTTTCTAGCCTGATAGTGTTGAATTAGTTTTACTTTGAAACCTTTCTGAATATAACTGACTTCAATCTTTACCAAGGTTCTCTGTGGTCGCTGGCCGGGGCGGTTCTCTATGCTGTCTACATTGTAATGATCAAGAGGCGAGTGGATCGGGAGGATAAGCTTGACATTCCAATGTTCTTTGGTATGCAAATGCTTAAATAAGTATGTTGTTTTAAGGACAAGGCCTTGGCGTGTCTGCACTATGTCTATGTACTAAAAACCTCACTGACCAGAAAACTACATGTGTACATTGAATTTTATTCAAAGTTGTCTAAGTTGAAGCTGCTGTGTGTCTTAGGGTTTGTGGGTCTGTTCAACCTGCTGCTGCTGTGGCCAGGCTTCCTCCTACTCCACTACACAGGCTTTGAGGCCTTTGAGCTCCCCAGCCAGCTCGTGTGGACGTATATCCTCATAAATGGCCTCATCGGAACTGTTCTCTCAGAGTTCCTCTGGCTCTGGTGAGCATCTGATACATAATATATTCACATCACAATTCTGACACGGAGTCAACGCAATTTACAGTATCATAAGTAATCTGGTAATCATTCTTTAGGAGTGTCTATGTTTAAATTTTCCCTCTGATGAGCTGAAGTTCTTTAACTGATAATGCTTCTTTTTGTTCTCAGGGGCTGTTTCCTCACATCCTCTCTAATTGGGACACTGGCATTAAGCCTCACCATTCCTCTCTCTATTATGGCCGATATTTGCATGCAGAAGGTAAGTTTCTTACTGCAGCTACTTAAAAGTAAAAATCATAGTTTGAAATATGCTTATAGATAATGTTGATAAGACTGAAGATATTTGAAATTCAAAGAGAAATAAAAAACAAATATGCTCAGACAAACAAATGTTTTAAATTATTCTATAAACTTTAAGTCAGTTAATGACTTAACTTGTAACCAGTTGCTTTCTGTTGTGTGTGTGCTGACAGGTACGTTTCTCGTGGTTATTCTTTGCCGGGGCAGTCCCCGTCTTCCTCTCCTTCTTCATTGCCACGCTCTTATGCCACTACAACAACTGGGACCCAGTCCTGGTGGGGCTGAGGAGAGTTTATGCCTTCATCTGTAGAAAACACCGCATTCAAAGGTACACTGTTTGATTCCACAGCAGGACTCTAGATGACACAGCACCCTGTGGTCACGTTGGTGGTCTTCAGCTCAGAAACAAGCCAAGCAATTGAATGCCTAATTTGTGGACGTGCTAACATATTCACAACCCACAGTTACAAACCACATGTACTTTACTGTAATCTTCATCCAAGCCCTCAGTTTTCAGATTGATTTCCCCACTTTGAAGTATTGAGGGTTTTTCCACTTGGTTCAGTTTTTAAAGGGCCACTCAGGTTTCATTTTGACTCGTGTCCACAAAATCCCCCATAGAATAATTTATTCCACTTACAGGATCTCTGATGTGTCTTGAATATTTCTTCAAAGGATGGTTTCAAAGGATGTCTTAATTTAACCATCAAACACTGAAATACTTAAAACAACACAATTAAAACATGGCCAGAAACTTTCTGTCACGATGCCTTGACAACCCTCCAAATCGACTGAAATGAAAATGAGTGCACACATGTGCACCTACCCCAGCGGTTATTATTTTTCAGCTCTGCTAATACAGAATAGAACCACAAGTATGACAAGGCAGTCAGTTTATGAGAGGGAGAAAACAGAAGGGGAAAAAGAGAAATGGACACAGTTTTCCTGCAGCTAATTTAGACTATTTAGGAACCAGAGATAGAGGACATGGTGCAGTGGTACAGCAATTAGACTGAGTAAAGCACAGGCACAAATCTGAGTCTGATAAAGAGCAGACCACTTGGAGACACTCTGCTTTTAAGATGCTTACAGTTAAAACTGGAGCTGTGACAAGATGTAACAAGGCCATGGTGCAGAACAGGCCTAACTGTAACTTTTCAGGAAGCACATTCACACAGTCACACTCCTTCACACTTGGAACCTGAATGGTACAATCACAGTGGGACCTGCTGGGGTTTAGGGCCGTGTCAGTGTAGGATTGAACTCGTGGCCTTGGGGTCACAAACTTTCTACTCCAACATTTTGGCCACCACTGCCCAGCTCAGACAACTCTTATTAATGAATCTAAGAAGAAACTAAAGTTTCCTAACAGAGAAAATGATCAGTGACTGGGGCATGAAAATAGAAGAAGAACTATCAAACTTACATCTGGCACGTTTGAATCAATCAACACACCACAAAAAGTCTTTGATTGGAACTTTTTTACAAGCGTGATGAAGTGCTTTCTCTAAAGAATTGTCATGATCATGGCTGAAGTCTCAGTCGCTGTTTGATTTTGTAAACTGCCTCCTTATGAATGGCCTGATATAATATTAAGCTCTGAAAGTAACTGTGATTTCAGTCACTTAAGGCATGCGTAAGCAGAAGCACAAACCCAATCTCTTTGTGCTGCTTTTCAGGATGGAGAGACAAAAAAAGTTAATTACTGTTTGACTGCAGGCGAGCCTTATCGGACTAATAACATGACTTTATCTGCACATAAGTAACTTCCTTATTAGTCACACCATTATTTGTGTACAGTCATTTTCCAAGGGACTGCCTCTGTAGCATCAAATGTGGTTGCTATGGCATTTATGACGCAATTGCAAAAAGAATGGAAACAGACACACATGCTTAATGGGTGAAAATGCTGCTTCCACTGTTTAATAAAGACAAATGGAAGTTGTTTCTCAAACACACACCAAGGACCAGGCTAAGTTAGTGTACACTGACGTCTGTGCAGGAGATGAGTTGTTGGCAAATTGTGAACATTTTCCCAAATGGTTTCTTTCCTGGTCTTTAGAAAAGTTAGAGCTTTTAAGTTTTTAAAAGAAAGTGAGTTGTTGTTTTATTGCATTGTGCTACATGACCTATTAGAAATGAGATGACCTTAACTCTGACACACACTTACAGTCTATTCTTCTCTGACATTCTTACAAGGATAATGGACTCCATTTGTAGCTCACAGCCTTGCTAAGTTAGCTCTGTAATCAGATGTACATGCTTGACTGACTAACCTCTCTGCAGCAGTTATGCGCTCCATTCTTCTGTGAATACTTGGTGAGGGATGATTATAATAATGATGGTTGTCAAAGTGATGACTGTGATGATGATCGACAGTCCGCTGCTTCTGCCCACAGACTGCCGGAGGACAGCGAACAGTGTGAAAGCCTTATTCCCCTACACACCGTCTCCCCCAGCGAAGGAAGCTTCTGTTCGTGATCCAGCAGTCAAACAAAATGTAAATGATCGCTCTGCCCTTCCTGGTCTCGGCTTGTGTGTTGCTGACTGGTGTGTTTAAATGTGTTCTTGTTATTGCGTCTGTGAACATGAAGATGCATGAATCAGCTGGGTTGACTGAAATATAAAAGAGGACAAAAAGAAGGACTCCTTTATATGCTTACACTGGGTTCAGTAGTTCAAGAGTTACTGTGTCCTTTATATTTTTGAATAATTTAAATTTGCACTGATTAGACATTTTCATGTTAACAATGAATCAAATTACTTTGGCTAATGTGAAAGAGGTCACTCGGCAGTGACAAACCCGCTGAGAATTATCATCCAACTCTCCACAGAGCTTTTGAGCCTATTATTTAGTTCATTGTTTTGGTTTTCCAGCCCAGTGTTTCCACTGTCTTTTTTACAACAGAAGCAGGCAGCTGTTTTCAGCAAAAAACCTCCAGATTAATTCATGCTTCATGTCTGCTAAATTTGTGAATAGCCAGTTGCTTGCTCACACATTTATCACGACATTATTGGCCCGTAGTGGGCATTCAGCTTGGTGACCAAAACACTGCAGCGTTATTGATAAAATTAAACACTAAAGATCCAAACACTAAGTTTTTGTAGTAGTTGAGGAGCCTCAGAATTAGTTGTTTGCCTGGAACATCTGTAGAGTATTTATCTGATGCTCTCAGTGTTTGGACGTGCAGCTGAGTAAGAGGGACAGAGGAGGAACAGGACAGGATGATTAACACGGAAATATTTTAGACGAAGATTATCCTCCCACTCCACAAAGTCTGCATCTCGGTGAAGTCACTCGTCTCTTCACTATTCATAGGTTTAGTCCAACTATCTGCCTCCCAAACCCACCAAGTAATTGCAGCAGGACGGAGAGATGTTCTGAGCTCAGCATGTGGTTTCTAATAGAGGCGTTTGTGGAGAATGGAAAACAGTGCAATTTAGGACAGAGTTAAGCCTGTCTGTTGGGTATGTAGTGTCTAATGGAGGAGAGTGTGCATGTGTGTGCGTGTCTGTGTGTCCAAGACTGCAACTAATCATTATTAACCTCTCAATATTATCAGTTATTTGTTTATTCTTTCAAGCACCAAATATACTGATAATAGCCATCACAACATGTTCTTTTTTGTTTGGTACGTAGTATTTTTTAATGATAATGGCTGAAATGATGTACAGACTATTCTCAGTGCTTTAAAAATACTTTAAATAACCCCAGCTCTCACTCCAGACACACCAAGAGGAAAGTCTCTACCACTTATTTAATCATTATTTTTGATATTTTACTTAATAATACGTTTTAAACGCCTGAATTCACAGAAAACTGACTCTCAGTTTGAGACATCAGAGTTTGACATCAGAGTTTGTGTGCATGTTCTGAGACGTCCTGCTATGCACTGCTGAACCATGAATCTGGCCCTCAACATACTACTTTTTAGTCTTGAAACCCACATGGACGTTGCATTTCACACGTATTCTGTGCATGCACACTGCAAATCAAATCAAAATGGTTTTCCATTGCATGAGCAGCTGGTGCCCTTGTACCATAGAGTCCATGCAAGAGTCCCTGAAAGGGTCTCCACTAGAGTCTGTGTGATGTAATTTTAGTCATCAAAGAGGCATGCCAGCCTCTGTTGTGGAATTCCACATGCCCTCACATACCCAATTTTTTGTAACTTTCACGTAGCATAATGGTCGCTCAAATCGTTGCAAAGTTTACATCACACAGACCCAAGTATGACTATGGCCTGTATATAATAGATGGACATAGTCTCAGAGTCTGAAAGGTGAACCAACACAGAATTCTTAAAAACAGCCTGCTTTGGGCGACTCCTCTGGTTACCAAACAATGCCAAAATGTATAAAAAATATATTTGGAAATGAGCCTACTTCTCACTGGATTTGTTGCCTCACTCGCTAGTTTAGCATCTCAGGGTTCCATTAGTAGCTGCTGACTGCATTGTGGATAATGTAGGTGCCAGATGTTGAGACGGAAGAAGAATGCATCCAAATTCAAAACGGCAGTATATCCTGTTCTGCTGCATTGTTTTAGATCTTTTCTTCAGGGCTTTTCATCATGTGTTTTTTGCAGTGCAGTGCTAAGTTGGTAGAGTGCTCTTTAATCACTACGTAGAAGTGTGTACCTGTATGTGTCTGTATGCATTTCTGTCATGTCCACAATGTAGTATGAATCCTGTTTGTCTCCTTCTTCTCATTCCTTCCTATTTGTCTCCCAAGGTGGCCAATGTGGATCTCACTGAGCTGACAATCTGGAAGCTTTCAGAGACATTGAACCTGCCCCAGTGCCTCCTATTGAATCTATTTATTTTCTACAGTGTTGAGATGACCCATCCATTTCTACAAACTCATTTTTATTTTTGCATTTCAGTCAGCATAGACTGAGATTCTGTTTTACTTTTTTTTCTGTGTATAAGGAAACTTTATGGTACTCAAGGTGCTGGACATTATTAGAGATTACTATAGGGTCATGTGACCAAATGGAACGCTACATGTTGAGCTCAATCAGAACACTAACAGAGGAGGAGCAGCTGTGTGTTATTTTTAAACAGCTGAACCAAAAGGGACGACTTCCACGGTTTCTTCCGTTGTCCATGGGCCTTCCGAAGCCTTGTTGCTTGTTAGTTAAGTCTGTCAAACACTTACAGTACATAAAAGGTTTTGCTTTCGAAAGAGTAAACCTGCTTTTTCATACACACCATACAAACCTGAGCTTTCCTGTGCTTCTGTCAACAAGGCAGCATGTCAGTGAAGCACCTCCTTCTATTGTATACGGCAAAAACTGTCATTAATTTCAGCAACAGTACGATCTGGAGTGCCATCTTAGTGAGTTTTACTGTCACTTAGATTTCAGTGGAATTTATTATATGGGATTCTTTGTTTTCAAACCTGTGGAATGCTTCTTATGAGTCAGTCTACAGAACTGCAATATTTTCATGAGCAGTAATCGAGCCAAATCAGAAATGTAGTACGCTGACTACTTCATGGCACCAGGCCTCAGAGAGGGACATCTGTGTGTCTTGTGAAATACTTTGCATTTCTTTTCGAACACTTTCCTGATAAGATATGACATTTTAGCATCTCAACTGAAAATATCTCCCTTTTGTTCCGACTGGGACTTGTCTTGATTTACTTGTAGCGAGTCTGTTGACACGAGAAGTGAAATAACACCACAGCTAAAGGCAGCAAGAAAGCACCGCATCCTCTGTATCAGCTACTTTCTTGCTTCCTCCTGCTCCTCTGATGGTGCTGCATCCTGAAGACAAACTGTGATAGAGACATTACCTTTGTGTTTGAACATGAGCAGGATAGTAAGCCTTCCGCTATAAGCTATAAGATGCCTTGCTGCAATAACGGTCGTCTGCTTGGACGAGCAGTTTCCGCTTCAAAATGGGTGTAAATACTGTACACAGTGAAACATGAACATAGTATTGATGTTTTATTTGTGAAATTCAAGTGACCACTACAGATTTATCTTGAGACTATGTATCAGATAATATTTTATGTATCATTGTAAATGATTACTGCTGGAGGAAGAGTTTGCACCACAGCCAAATTCTCTTTTTCCTGCATTTGAGATTATATCGCACCAACTGGACTGTATGTGATTTGTTTTTCTCTTAAGCAAAAAAAAGTGATTTATTTTCTGTGCTTGTGATTTTGTGTGACGATGAGAAGCATTTGTTTTAGCAGCCTCAGTGTCGGTCATGTAATCCAGTATGTAAACACTACAGTTGAAGGTGAAATGTCACTCCACTCGTCCTGTTCAGTGTCAGGTGTGAGTACATCTTAATGGAGTGTGTTTAGTGGACTCATGGTTGACGGGGAGTATGAAGTGGAAGAAGTAATAACCGGCCAGTGAGGGTAAATTAACAAGTCGAGCACTTTAAGTGACAGATAGAAAATTGTCTCGTTCATGTTCATCATTGCACTTACTGTGTCTTTGTCAATCACCTTCTGTCACGATTGCAGGTATGAAAGCTTTTCAAGGATGATTAGTCTGAAAGTGGTAATATTACCCATGTTGTGAAAGAACGTTCTTTTGTCTCTTCTTTTACCAATGGTGCTTGTGGAATCATCGATATGATTATTTTCTTTCTCAGGTTCTTTATCTTGTTTTAATTGACTGAGCATTTTCTTTGTCTTTTAAGTGTCATTAATGAAGATGTTATACAATCTAGAAGAAGGTCACAAAAGCCTAATGGTAACTTCCCTTTTTCAACCTTGAATAATTCTATTACTTTGCAAGTCTGTTTTCATACTTCGGTGCACTATTAAAACATATCTTTTTAAATCTCTGTGTAAATACTGTATTTCTTTATTACTATTCTTTGATTTGAGGTGTATCTGCAGTATTTCTTCTCATCTGCAGACTGAAGTCATATTTAGTGTAAACACAGATTCCTGGTAGCTGCTAGAAACAGCGGGGTCAGAGATGTCCCAAGGTGATCACATCATCGTCAGACTGAAGTCTGGCTACTCCACACAACCCCTAGTGAGGCCCGTTAGAAGGCTACAGGTCTACATAGAAAAGCTAAGTATATACAGTACAGCTTTACAAATAATCATTAGAACACCTGCTATTTTCTTTACAAAATACACACAGCAGGCCTTTAACATTGATCATTTGTTTGTATTTAATCATAGTGGTTAAATAAGACATTTTTTAAAGTCATAATGATTCAGTACATGCAATAAATAATGTTTTCAATCTGATGTATTAAAACTAAAAATTTCAGAATTTCCATTAGATGGAGTAACTGGCTTGGAAACTGCAAAACAGCTGTTCATTACAACCTTAAGAAGAAAACATGGGGGGAGTCTAGCATGAACTGCAAAGCAAGAGGAAGAAAACTGTGGTTTAGTGATAATTCCAAAGGCCAAAGCTGAGTCCACCATGAGTACATGGTGTTAGTACACCAGGAGTCCGGATCCTCATGGTGTACTTTTAGATAGCAGTCACTCCTGCATAAGTTAATGATAAAGTAGCCAATAAATTTTTGTCCTACGTTGATTTGCCACAGAGAAAAAAAGACTGACAGATAGGAAGATATGTAATGGTCTCAGTTTATCCACCTCTAGAAGAACTGGATGCAGGTGTCACCATGTTGGCACTGTAATGGGGAGATCTAACAACCATATAACAGCCAGTGACTGGTACTGATGTTACTAAAGGTACAGTAACAACTCTGACATAAGAACGTACTTAACTGACATAGCTAATGTAACATTTTAACAAGACACTTATGTTGATTGAACAAGTTAATTATCCTGTAATATGTTATTTTCTATGTTATCTGTGTTTTTGGCTTAGTAGGTAAGTCTTTATAGGACTTACCTATAAACTGTAGGTTTATAGGTAAGTCCTATAGGTAGGTCTTTATAGGTAAGTCCTATAGGTAGGTCTTTATAGGTAAGTCCTTATATGTAAGTCTTCATAAGTAAGTCCTTATCGGCAAGTCTTTATAGGTAAATCTTTACAGGTAAGTCTTTATAGGTAAGTTTTCATAGGTAAGTCTTTATAGGTAAGTCTTGCCACTCAGCAGTCATCTTGGTAACACCCAGACAGTTACTCCAGACTAACAACCAGACCTATCTCAAAGGGAAGAGAGCCGTAACTGCTATTATACTGGTGCATGTAAAGAATCACCATTCAAATCTCATTGTCCAAAATAAGGTTTAAAAGTGTTTATTTCCCCACAGTTGCTGCTGTCACAGCTAACAGTTCTCTAAAAATGAATGTGGCAGTCTCTTCATGGCTGTCTGACAAGCTAAAGAATGAACACAGAGGAGCTTGTAATGCTAACCAGTCTCAGATTGTGCTAAACAAATAGTCTCCCATGGAAGCAAAACTATTTACACACATTCACCTGTGGTTCATTTTGTGTTGGTCCCATCAAAAGTATCTGCAGTTCATTTGAATATTGACTTTAAAAGGGTGCACAAAAAGTTTTGTCTCACATAAGACAATATTTCTGGGTCTGCATAAGATGGCTTTTATAATCTGTTCACTCTAGTGCTGCACAGTGGATATGAACTCAGATAACTGAGGCCATAAAAAGTTGAAACTGTAGATCAGTCCTTGTGATACTGAAAGCCAGCAAACAGTGTGCCTTGCAGTAATATCAGACTTCATATCAAGTCTGGACATAAAGACTAATGGCATAGTATTGACTTTAACCTGCTGTTACATAAAGCAGCAGACACGTTAGGAGATCAGAGGTCACATTTTCTCGGAGTCATTTCAAGTGGACTTTGAGAGTGCCCCTTTAAAGGGAACCGATTATTCTCATTTCCAGCTCGATATTTTTTGTCTGGGACTCAACAAGAGTAGCTTTGTACGATTCACAGTTTAAAAAATCCTCTTTTGATCATCGACTGTCTGAAACAAGCTGGTTCACTTTGTGCCTGTCTGAGGCTCCCTATCCTAAAAGGCCACTATCGTCTGATTGGCAGGCTCTGTGGCAATGTTTGCACTTGGCTGGCGGTCACATAGACTGTATTTAACAGGTGGACGTAGCCTCCGGGTCTGAAAATGAAGCCAGTGCAGAAGCGTCAGCCAGCAGGGGGCGACTCCTCTGGTTTTAATGAAGGAGTCACACTGTGTAGATGTCTATGATAAAATGACCCTACTTCTCTCTTGATTTGTTGAGTTTATGGCCTCAGTCATTAATTCCAAGTCTGCTTCAACACAGCATGATGCTCACTTGGTAAACGAGAGTGTGCTTAGTGTCCTCAAGTTCAAAAACCTTGAGGCCCCAAAACAGTAGTCCACAAACCAGTGTGTGATGTCGGTCACTAGTCAATGTAAAAGATCCGTAAGACTGGCATTAAAGATTCTGAAAGATGTCTCTGTCTGGTGAATATTACAATCATTACCTGCCTGTTGTCTGAAAATGGATTTATTCTGTCAGTCACAAGCTGAATGTAAGGGTTATGTTGGGTATGTTAATAGGTGTACGTTTGTTAAATCCACTACACTGCTGACTGAAAACATCTGTTGTCAGGACATACCGAAGGAAACGTAGCCAATAAAATGTTATCTACTGCTGCCAAATGACTGTCTGGTACCTCCTAGCACCGTCAGTTATGTGTATGCTGGATTATATCAGATGCATGTATTAACACTGAAACAGACTGCTTTACATTGACCACAAAGACTGTATTGTGACTTTGTGGGCGTGCAGCGCCTGGAGCAGATGTCACCTTGTCTTCCTTGAGACCTCGGCCACATATATTATATACAACTGGCATTGTAGCATAATTTGTATGAGAAAATAATGAGAAGCATAATATCCCCCCTTTAATCTATTCATTATGAAGTGGAGAGTCAAATAAATAAGGCGTTTCCTTGCATTCTTTTATTTCTTTAGTCATTTTCTAGGATGTAAACTGTAACATTTTGAGTTAGGCAGTTCAGCTTACCTTAAATAAAGCTGGGAGATCATTTAATACCTTCTCCTACAGCAAATTTGCAAATGCTGCAGGATTTTAAACTGCAAAAGTCACGTACAGTTAGTCACTGATGTCTTCTTTGTATGGTTCCGTATCACATCCCATTTATCCACATCAGTGTTTACACTGAGCTCATTTTGCCAGGTCTGCACAGCATCCTGCACATTTACTGAGTCAATGTGGCCTAATGCAGTCTAACAGACAAGCTAGATATAGACGCATCTAAAACATTAGACCAAAGATGTTTGGTGAGCCTGTATTTTTCTTGAAGGTGTTCATATGACAGTAGGGTTCAAATAAATCACACATTTTATTCATCTCCTGAGATTTACTCTGTCATAACTGGAAAAAGTGAGAGTTAAACTGGAATCAGTAGAGGACCAGAAGAAGCAATACATGTGTGAAGGCTCACTGTGTTTCCTCAGTAGCTCACAGAGTCTTTCAGTGAGGCATTGTTTAATAATATGTTTGTAATGAATGTGATTTAAACATTACAGAAAACCTTTAAAAGAATTGGTGACTATATAAAGACTTCTTTTTTTAAAATCTGAGTGCTAACTCATGGCGGAAAAATGACATAAAGATTACCAGCTTCTGTTGCCGATGTCTCGTCATCCCCTGTCAGCTGCGGAGGTCTGTCTTGGGGGATCTTATCCAGCCAGGTACTCTTGTGGTTTTCAGCCATTTCATGCTGGTTTATTTCCTTAAACATCTGACAGCTGTGGATGATTACTGGCAGTATGAGACTACTCCTGATCTCAAAGTCACAGAGACCATTTCATGTAGTCACTCAAACATGAGCGCTTCATTACTGAGGTATAACAAATGCATTGTCTCATGCCATGTAATCACAAACAGGCACCTGAACACAATAGCAGATAATTCAAGCGACAAACTGAGAGACTTTAGTGTCATAATGAACAATCAACCTTGATTTTACTTGGTTCACTTTTGACAGCCAACATCTGGCTGACAGTGTGCTGCCACATGCAGCACGGTGCTTTAATTGAAGGTATGTGACAATAGTCAATCACAGTGAGAGGATACTCAAAGCTTTTATCTAATCAGGATCAGCCTGTCTTCATTGTTTCAGGAACCGGGCCAGTAAAGCTGAGGAAAAAGGTTCTTTTTTACTTTTAGGATTAATGCAGCAAAGTATTCTATTTAAACTGTTCTGTTTAAAGGAAGAGAATTAAAACGATAAGCAGTGATTATCTTTAAAGGACAGTACAGCCAGTCTCTAAGAGAGATTTTCTTTCATATGAACCTGAATTTCCTCGGAGCCTGGTGATGAACTTACTTTGCTTCACTTTAGTTATGCAGCTTCTGTCTGTCTGCTTTATTTCAGCCTGGTTCCTGTTTGGACAACTTCCACACCTGTTTTTTTGCTCCGCCTGTCCTTCTAAATGCTTACTCTCTTTCCTTATCTTCTAACAGTTAGAATCTAACTGCACATTCTCAGCCTTATTTAAGGTCACTGTCACTTTCAGGATTGAGTCGTATCTCTATTTTTATCTTTAACACAATCTCCAAACAAAACTACTAGATTGTAAATCTCATACAGTTTGATTTATTTAACCAAAATATGGATTTTTTTTTTTTTATCAGGTTGCAAGTTGCAACAACTTTTCAAACCGTGTTTACAGTCTCTACTAAAACTTGAAGTAAGATGTTTATGTGAAAGGGAGGCACATTAGCGCTGATGATAAGAAATAAAAGCAGGCTCCATTGCTCACGCTGCCTCTGGTAGTGGTTAATGTTTAACTGCCCTACCCTCATGGGAGGAGGAGGAAATTTGTGTGAACTGAATGCTGGCTAACTCTTTGCTCAGACTGAGGTGAAACCACCGACTCTGCACACGGACTTGTGAGGACTCTGAGGGATCCTAGATGATCATCAGGACTGGGAGGAGATGGACCAGGTGTAGGGCCACCCACGGGACATGTTAAGTTGTTAAGATAGTGAGTATTCAGAACACAACAGAAAGAGTGTTGGTGTCCTAATGTTTTCTACTGTGAGTGCTGTACCTGTTGTGATGTGAGTTTCCCCACTCACTGGGATACTCTGCTTGAAGAATCAGGAATAATTTCAGACAAAGAAGCGTTCAGTGTAGCTGTTATCTTGAAAAACCGCTCACCTCTAGGTCTTGGCTCTAATCACAGGGGCTGCACCCAGCAGCACTGATAAGCTAATCAATAGCTGGAAAATCTGAGCTCACCACTCTGAAAGCATGAGTGAGGAAATGGAGATAGCAGATGAAAAAGACTGGAGGGAACTTGAGCCCAACTACCCCGTTAAGATCTTCCTGACAATCTTTTACAGTCTTATCCTGGTGACGGGTATTGTGGGAAATTCAATCACTATCAGAGTGACACAGGTGCTGAGACGAAACGGCTACCTGCAGAAAAATGTGACTGACCACATGGTTAGCCTGGCTTGCTCGGACTTGTTGGTGCTCCTCATCGGCATGCCAGTAGAGCTCTACAGCGCCATCTGGTTCCCCTTCACGTCAGGGACAGGCAACGCTTCCTGCAAGATTTACAACTTCCTGTTTGAGGCTTGCAGCTATGCCACCATCCTCAATGTGGCCACGCTGAGCTTTGAGCGCTACGTTGCTATCTGCCACCCTTTTCGCTTCAAAACTTTGGGTGGAAGACGCACCTCGGCCCTCATCACCTTCGCCTGGCTGGTGTCTGTGCTCGTGGCCCTGCCGTTGCTGATCGCCACAGGAACACAGGGACACATCCCCTTCCTAGAGGATACACCCGTCCAGAACCTGACTTTCTGCACCAATCTGAGGGAGCGCTGGGTGATGTACAGGACCAGCATCTTTGTGGCGTTCATCGTCTATTTGATCGTGTTAATCTGCGTGGCCTTCATGTGCCGGGCCATGATCCTGGTCCTGCGGAGACCTTTAGGATCCATGGATGGCGGGATCAACGCAATTCAAAGTGCGCCCAAGCATGAAAGTGCAAAGGTCAAGACAGCCAGGAAGCAGACCATCATTTTTCTTGGTAAGTTGTTGCTTTAATTTCTTAAAAGGACACCTTGTTCCACCAACTCTTCAGAGATCTCTCTTTAGAGCTCCAGCTTGTTTTGTGCTTGTACTGTCTGGCCTTTAGTACTTTTGGCTTTTAAAGCTCTGAAAAAAGGTGTCAGTACGTGATATTGTCTGGGCACTATCTATGGTGCTATATATGTCTGTGTTATAAGCAGCCCAGGATGTGCAGACGTGCCAGACAGCCTCTTCATCTGTTTACAGCAGCAGTGAGAACATCACCTTGACTCCGTGCCACAAGTGGAAGTGATACATACAAGTCAAGGCTATGTTTCCTATGTTCTGACCATTCAATTGATTGATTTTACACAAAGACGCACACGTACACTAGTTTTGTTTAGGGTGTGTTCTTGATCTAAAAGCACCAGTGCTATCTGCACTCTTTAAGCTTGTTTACATGCTGTTTATACAATGAAGACAGCTGGGTCCATTGAGACATGTTTAGTTATTCCTTGCTGTCCAGACAAAATTATGATGATACAGAGCTGAGGTCCAAATTGACATCGTGTATTTTGCAAGTTTGTAGCCTCTGTTTACAGCCCCTAAAAGCTACATGCCCATGCCTGAGAAAAATAACTTCCCCTTAATTATATTGACATGAAATCAATTGACACGAAAACCTCACAAAAGAGCTCACAGAGAGGGGTTCTTACTCCAGGGCAGTGAGATGTGCCCTGGAAGCCAAAACTGCCAATAGTTGGCCAACTCAGATTCAATTTTAATAACAGAATTTGCAGAATAAACAGGTTGTGAGTGCTGGGGTGGACATCCTGTGGACAGGAGCTTCGTCTTGGTCCACTGGATATCAGCTAGCATTGGACATGAGAAGGCAGAGACTCAGAGATGTTAACGGATGCTGATAAGCTCCACTGCAGACGGGCTGAAATGAAAAGAGATAGCAGACACACCAATACATGCAGCAGACAAACTCCCCGAATCCCTCAGTCATACAGCACAGCGGTCACAGACAGTGACCACATAAATACACAGCACTCTGACAGGAAACACGACACGCATGAACTAAATTCCAGACGCTGGTGAAGGAATGTAGTCAAATAAACTTTTATTCCCATGAAAGAGCCCTTTTTTTAATTCTTCAAGACATTTTCCAGGCAACAGATTTAATGAAGCAGATTCCCCCTTCTCTGTACAATATGTAAGCTGTACATGTGCACTGAGCTGCCACAATTGTACATATTTTTTCCTCTGCGGTCAGGGAAAGCCCTAACCAACCAAGGACACTTTGTCAGGTTGATAAAAGTATGGCTCCAAGTTAATGATACTCTCTTTCTCCTGCATATGTTTACATGTTCATCTTATCAGGTTTATACAGCCTGTTCTGCTGCCGCAAAAATCAAATAGTGCAGCTTCACTTTATTCTAATCTTTGTCATGTATGTGGAAGCTGTATGTATAAAAAGCTTTGGTAACCTGACACTTGTTTTTAAAAGTATCATTTCAAAATTTTGTAGATAATAATTTTAACATGGGGGAGTAAAAGACAGAGCCCTTTTGAATGACACTTTTGGAAAACTGCCTCCACTACAGATGGCAAACTTTACTAAAGACAAGGGAGCGTGCTGAGAAAAGGCTCTGCTACCTGCAGGTTTGTGATACCTGTCATCTAAATCCCAGCTGCTACCTGCAGCTGATGACTAGCCATCGTTTCTAAAACTTATGGCCACCTGGCAGTGAGTGTAGTGCACAAAGGTCCGCTACATAGGAAGGCGCAAGCAGGTGTAATATTGTGAATATTTACATAAGGATCTGGCTGGAATTAGAGGCATGTATGATGAGGGCAGCATGTAACTGAACAGATTACTGTGATTTTTTAAAATAATAAATACGATCACAGTGTGATTATAAGATCGGTTCATGAATGAAACACTAAACACAATGCAGCACAACTTTAGAAGCATGTATCTGTTGAGTCGTGTTGAACACACACACACACACACTCACACACACACACAAACTCTTGGTTTATGTACAGTCATCCATGATGCCGTGTTGGACCAGTCTGGCAGTGAAGATAAGTCTAATACTCATGTTTACATGGATCTGAATCACAGCACTGGAATTCATTTTGTGCACTTACAGCTCAGTCTCAAATTTTCAGGGTTTTGATTTCATAACCAGGATGTTGGCTGATGGATTCTAAATTGGCCACAGGTGTGAGTGTGAGCATGCATGGATGTCTGCTTCTTTGTGGTGTCTGTGATGGACTGGCGTCCTGTCCAGGATGTACCTGGGATAGTTTCCAGCCCCTGCACTACCCTCAAGGATAAAGCCTGTAGCTATAGCTATTGGATGGATGGACAGACGGATGTTTGCTGAAGAGGTTGCAAAGTCAAGAAAACACACTGTGTGTAATTGTTACTGTGTTTTGTGTTGTATGTCGAGTTTCCAGCTATAGATTTAGAATTTATTTTAAAACATGTTTTATGTGAAGTTGTAGCTTTGCCTTCAGTATGGCAGGAATCTTTAAGTAGAATTGTTTCAGTGGTCAGAGGTGAACAGCGGCCTAGCAAGAGGAACTGAGACAAAGATACTGCATTATGTGAAAATAATGGGATGTTAGTTATAGTACAGTGGCTGTGACACACAGCTAGTAGTGGCAATTAAGGTAATTTACAACCTGTGGTGCTGATTGATGCAACAATCACACTCTACCCTGAGACATAATACATTAAACGCAGTGTGATTTACACTTTAAAAGGCTTACCGCTTCTGCAGTGTCCATCACAATCCATCAATCTGCTCAGAATTCACAGAAAGAAGGTGCTCCAGAACTTACCAGAGAATCATTCTGTGTTAAAGTTGTCTTCAGAGTAAAGAAGTGATAGTTGTCTGTACATCCCCCAAAGCATCTGTGGTTTCAAAACATAGAGCATTATCATCTCTGATAGAAGTAGTAAAAAAATGACCAAGACCGTGAATAATAGTTAGAGTGAAATGCATTAGTATCTACTCTGCATGATTCCACTTGCTTTAATTTTGTTTCAGATGGTGCCCACATTGACAAAATCTGAATCCCCCATTTTAGAGTAACCAAATGGAATCTGCATTCCACTACTTACTACATACTAAAGACCATAACAGTTAGGAGAAAACATTGGCCCTTGTATTCCTACACACTACCAGTGAACAGATCTCAAATACTCCATTTAATTTTGGAAAGTGCAACTCTAAAAGATGCACCACAAAGTCTATTCATCCTGCTGCTGAGATGTTACACCGCGACTGTGAGCTAAAGTCCTCAGGTCAGTCATGTATCAGCCACACGGAGACTCACTGAGACATTTAATCAGCCTCACAGCATCCTGCGGAAGAAAAACTAATGATGGATGCATGTTGACTTTCTGCTAACTCCTTTGCAATATGTCTTCTAAAGTGGTACTGACATGTGAACTTATCTAACTCAACACAAAGTTTCTTCTTCATATGTACAAAGTAATGAATGAGTCATCATCGTGTTCCATCTGCCCACAGACACATGAGTAGTTTTTCATGGTTTCCCTGAGTAAAGGACTGCAGCACTGCTCTGATTCAATTACCAGTCACTCGTACATCCTCATCAGCCTAACTATGTATTAAGTACTGGACAGAATCAGATTGAGTTTATACGAACTTCTGACCTCAGATAAATGAGGAAGGAGGGGTCAGCTGCGTTACAACCAATTCATAAAATGGGGTTTTATCCATTAGTCACAATCACTGTGCAGTTTAACTGCCTGATAAGACATGACTTGTGTCTGTGCTGCTGTGTGGATGTGGTTTGAACCTGCTTATATGTATTCAAACTGGTTGAAGTGATTACGTGATGGTGGATGGTGACGCTCAGAACAGCCCTGTGGGGGGTGACTACACATGACAGTAAACATGATCGGTCTGCAAACAGTAAAGGCAATGAGTCAAGGAGTTAACTGGCTGAAATCTATTC
This sequence comes from Dascyllus trimaculatus, assembly GCA_024666655.1. Lineage (NCBI taxonomy): Eukaryota > Metazoa > Chordata > Actinopteri > Pomacentridae > Dascyllus > Dascyllus trimaculatus. The sequence continues at coordinate 30,900,910 of CM045456.1, forward strand.
ATTTTCCTGTTATTTCTGACTATTTGATAAACAAAATGTCTGCTAAGATTGAGTAAACGAAACTCCAATAAACAGAACAGGTTATTTTATTCCTACACTCTGCAGTATAATGATGAGGACGGTGATGAGGAAGCTGGTGATGATGACAGAGATGTGGTGGTGAGCAGGAGAAGTATTTATAGTGAAGATCCTCCTGATTCATCAAAAGGTAGTAATGATGATAAAGAATAGAGGCTCAGTGCAATGATGAACTATACACTTAACCTAGTCCGTCAGTGAGTGAAGAACAGCATCATGAATAAAGCTGCCCCTGTCAATACTTGTATATTAGAAACAGTTTGCAAGCAGAAAAAACCTTCCTGGCAAGTTTTAGCATCTTTCAGCTCTTTGTTCTGGATTTTCCATCGACAGCATTTGACTTTTGTCTCTGTCTCTTAGAGCCAGCTATGTCTCTCTGGCAACACAGTGAAACATGAATGCAAATAAATGTCAGTATAATGTAAGATGGAGAGTGGAGCTGCTGTGTACTTTGGGTAAATAGGCAAATGTTTGCCAACACATTAGCTGCAACAACTTCATGAAGTGATATGTTCGTGCCTTGATGGCTTGTTATGCTGCCCCCAAGTGACCCAAAAATCTCTATGCTGCTTTAACAAACTCTGCAGAATCTGCATTTACAGTTTATACCAAATGTAATATTTGGTGCATGTTTAATCACATTTAATGCTCTTCTTTAACACCTCTTCCAATGAATAGTCCTTTTTTAACCTTGTTATGTCCATATGGGGCTTTTTATATGCTGGAAGATACATCATTAGTAAAATAAGCAGTCAACACCATGGCTGAGTATTTCCACCCTGAAACTGCAATGTATCAATGAAAGTTTCAAAAATACAGATTCAGACTTCTAGGGTTTCATCCATAACGAACTCTAATGAACCATTCCACTGGTTTTACATATGAAGACCTGTTGAAGTGTCCTGCAGAGTGCTAGAGTCTGTGAAAACAGTTGTGTAATATCTTTAACCTCTCCTGCATCCATTTTGACCACTCAGAAAGTCGTATTGCAACACTGCAGTTCCTTGAACATTATAGAAATACAATAACAAAATCACTGGGATACCACTTTAATATGCTGGTGACAGCTGGACCAGGGGTTCCCAATCCTGGTCCTCAAGAGCCCCTGTCCAGCCTGTTTTAGATGTTTCCCTCTTCCAACACACCTGATTAAAAGATCAGGACCGTTGTCAGGCTTCTGCAGAGCTTGATGATGAGTTCAATTCAATTCAGTTTTATTTATATAGCGCATATTTACAACACAGGTCGTCACAAAGCGCTTAACATTGTAAGAAAGAACAGGAAACAGTAAAACAGGAAACAGAATGAGCTGATCATTTGAATCAGGTGTGCTGGAAGAGGGAAACATCTACAAAGCTAGACCAACTACGTTAGCTGCCAGAAAGTCATATTTCAATACTTTGCAGTCTAAACCTCTCCAAGTCAGTGGATCCCTTACAATGACATTACAGCTAATAGTGCTTTACTGAAGATTTCAGTTCATGGAAATGTTTGCATATGCACATAGTTTGATGAAACAAATGCATTTTCCTCAGTAACAGACAATAATGTTTTTTAACTATACAAGCAAAAACACAGAAGGGCTGAATCAGCTGAAAATGAAAAGCGGAATTTTCTAAAATTAGTTTATCTGAAGAACCAAGGTATGAGAAACAGTCCCTCACACTCCAGCCACACATAGCTGGAAGAGAAAGTAATGCCAGTGCCTGTTTGTGTCTAAACCCCTTTATGGTGGAGATATCACCAGTGCAATATTTTAAAAGAAAAGTGTTGTTTTAATTATTTTCACAGGATACCACCATGCTAAAGGTGCAGTAGTGTACATGTGTGGAATATGTTGATACTGCATGCTGTGTATGTGCGCATCAGAGTTGAGCAAGTGAACTACAGCTACGTGTCTTTGGTGTCCCCAGTCCTCTGTGTGCATGTCTACATGGGAGTAGAATGAAGGCTTTATATTACTTTTTTAGGGCGGCTGTGGCTCAGGTGGTAGAGCAGGTTGTCCACTGATCGCAAGATTGGCGGTTCGATCCCCAGCCCCTCCACATGCGGAAGTGTCCTTGGGGAACACACCAAACCTGGAATTCCTCCCAATGGCAGGCTATTGCCTTGCATGGAAGCTCTGTTGCCATTGATGTGTGAATGGATGAACGAGAAACACAGTGCTTTGGAGACTGCTAAGGTAGAAAAAGGTGCTATATAAGTGCAGATCATTTACCATTTTTATTCAGTGGGAGTCTGCTTGGGGAGATGGTGAATCCTTGTGTATTTGCGGATGCAGCCTTAGCCTGGTAGAAGTTCTGGAGAAGTTGGTGTTTCATGGTGGTTCTGAAAAACGCACCAAACAGAACTCAGTGTACAGTGCCAACATACAGTGTCCATAAAAAAGTGTTTACCTCCTTAGAAGTTTTCCCCTTTTACTGCTTTTCAGCATTAAATCATGGTTATGCTTCACTTTACAACCACTTAAAACACATTCATTCACTCAGATGATCTTTACCTCTAATTGTGTGACTTCTAGCACCAACTGGCTGCACCTATGTTGAATTAGGGGAGTTACTTTAAAGAGTGTGAATATGACTTAATAAATTTATTCTATATTTGAAATTAATTCAAATTACATTGTAGAATCTGTCTTCCTTTGACATAATCAAGGAACAAAAGCCAAATTAAATTGACCATGATTCAATGTTGAAAGAGGATAAAAGGGGAAAACATCCAAGGAGGTGAACATTTTAACAGGCACTGTACTTTATTGTTCAGCCTAATATAATATTATTGCAGTGTGGGAGAGAAAATACAGTATAAACGAGGGCAGCTTATTCACACCCACATTGCAGGGGTATTCTTTATTATGTCATTTACTGCAGTTTATGAAAGCATCATGATATAGACCAACCGGAAAATGGGACTATGCGTTTTGAAAATATGCCCCTACATACATGAAATAACACAAACTAAAAAATATCTCTCCTAAGGGCAGAGCTATGAAGCATGTATGCAAAATGTTATTATCATGTACCTATTACATCTTAATGCCATGTTTTAGCCCTTAAAATATCTGCTGCATCACAGCTAACTGTTGTGTTTGAAATTTTAGGTGTCTTTTTTGGACTTTGGCAGCTACTTATTTGCATTCTGTTTTAAAAAAAAAAATAGATCAGGGGCACTTTATGTAGATTAACTAGAGTTGGCAGCAGAGAGATGGCAGGAAATGAGGTAGAGAGAGATGGACTGACAGGAAACACATGCCTTAAATGCAAACCAAGGACCCTTTAATTCATAGTAAAAGCCTTAAAACCCCAGTCCAAAAGTAAATCCATTTTCAGTCATTTATGCACAGTTTGAAAATCAGTTAGTAAACTTTAAAATATTCTTTACATTGATTAAGTTACAATATCAGTGATTTTTTTTCCAAAGGCAACACTGCAGTAACAATAAACCATGGAATGCCAGTGTATTTCTGAGACAACTAAGACAAAATAAAGCAAAGGAAAGACACCAAACCTGTTTGTAACTCAGATCATATTTCTGTAGCATGCTAGCTACTCCCAAAAAAGATGAGTGTCTTTTATTGTACAGATCATGGTTCTTACAGGGAAATTAACTTCAGGTAGAATCAGTTACAGATACGTAACCAGCTAATTCTTTGTTGTAAAATACAGCTTGAGAGCTTGAATGAAAGAACAGAGAAAAACATCAGATCAAAAACACAAACATGTACTATATCCAGGGTTTTCTCTGGAGGGGTGACGAGAGTCTATTAATTTTAACTGCAGTACTGTCAACTGTTAATATAGCAATATCAAAACTGGAGAAGGTAGCGAGTGTAGAAACGTATTATGTTCAAATCAGAGCCCAGTGAAATATATGAGGTTTGTGGTTGATGTTCATCTTTTTCCACTACAAAAAATAGCCTGAACTCTATGTTAGTATAAGCTATCAGGTAGAACTCTTCAGTTCTGACTGGATTTGAGATATTACACTTGATTGTGAGTTTTGTGAATTCCTGCACCAATACTGCAGTTTGTGATACCCAACTTCATCTCTGACTTCTAGTTTAAAACTGGGTGACATCTGGTCTGACCTCTGTTTGCTCTCTTTTCAGCCAACTTAAATGTGGTTGCATCAGGTCAGTACTAAGATACACTTTGTGGTGCAACCTGGACACATCTTCAGCCTTACCCTTACCTGGGTGACCCAGCCAGGGGTGATCAGACCCCTCCTTGTGTCCAGGTAGCGCACTGTAGGCCACACATCCCCCCTCCTCAACTAGAGCCAATGTGGAACCTTTTCAGCAGCTTCCATGATGTTCTTCATGGCTCTTTGCCTGTGCAGTCCACAGATCCCTAGGAGTCCCAGGACCTGATGTGAAGACTGGCCTGTGAAGCCCCTGCAAACCACTTCAGTGGGCTCGCAGCGGGCCTTCCACCCATTCCTCACTCACACTCAGCCACCAGGTCAGCATGCTTGGCCTTCTTCCGTTCCAGAGCTTCTTCCATCTCTGGTCACAAAGCATGCATTTGTTTAATCATTGTGATAATGTGTTCAGCTGTAGAGACATGATAAGAATGTGCTCTACACAAACATGCAATTTCAATGTATTTAATGTCTCATAAAAAACTGGAACTGTATAGACTGTATGTCACCAACACTAGGCTTTGAGGACATTGTAATAGGAATAGCTGTTGCGCGGCTACACTATCTTTTCTCCATTCAATTCAATTTCAATTTTATTTGTATAGCGCACATTTACAACATGTCATCACAGAGCGCTTTACATAGCAGAAAGAATAGAAACCAGAAAACCCAACAATCCAAGCTGCTTTTGGAGTCTCTATGAGCAGCAGTCAGCTACAGTGGGAAGGAACCAAAAAACCCTAGGATAGGGAGGAGGGAAAAAAACCTTTGACAGAACCAGGCTCAGGGAAGGCAGCCATCTGCCTCGACCGGTTGGGTTGGGAGTGGAGATGAGGGGTGAGGGATAGCAGGAGAGGTTGAGGTGGGGATGGCAGGACAGCAGGTGGTGGAGCCAGTAGCTGCAGATCAGGGATGTGGCGCTCCAGATCCAGAGACATCATTTATCTGATGTGTCTGTTGTTAACTTCCACAAGGATTACTCCCTAACCAAAAAATCCTTGTTGAAGATTACATTTTCGATGTCTTGAAACTTGCTTATCTAGTTGATGTTGGTAAGTAATGGTACAGAGAACATCAAACCAGCTGTTAGAGGAGCTTGGTGACAAGCATCTCTCACACATCAACCACACAAACATTCATACATTTAAGGTCCAGCCACCTCTCCTCTGTCATACAGCTCTCACAGCTGTTTCTACATTTATCCTGATATGTTGCACAAACGCCTTTTTTGCATTAATTTGGCTTAAGAAACTCTACAAAACCACTTAGATGCTGTGCCAGAGGCAGAGTGATGTTAGGTTGGGAAACAGGGTAAACCCTGCTGTGATTCTGTCAGAACAAGATTTCTCACTTTTTATCTTTCACCTCTGATTCTATGTAACACACATCAGTTGAGTCCTTGCATCTATTGTCTGGAAATGAAATTCAATGAGGCTACTTTGCATTTCCAAATCACAGATTCAGAAATACAGTAGTGATATTGCAGCATCAGAGAAACAAAGTTTGAAAAGAGTATTATTCTTTTTTAGCACAGCAAAGTTGCCTGAATCTATCTACTCCCTACTGTGTGAAAGAAAAAGCTTGTGGCTCCATAGTCTAAACAAAATCTGTATGTATTAAACCTGTTGTTTATGTTAAATTTAGCTTTATATATTTTATATATTGGGTGGCTGTGGCTCAGGTGGTAGAGTGGGTTGTCCACTGATCGCAAGGTTGGCGGTTCGATTCCCGGCCCCTCCACATGTCGAAGTGTCCTTGGGCAAGACACTGAACCTGGAGTTGTTCCCAATGGTAGATTAGCGCCTTGCATGGCAGCTCTGTTACCATATGTGGGTTGAATGGGTGAATGCGAAACATATTGTAAAGTACTTTGGACACCACTAAGATAGAGAAAAGCGTTATATAAGTGCAGACCATTTACCATTTATTGCTGTTTTTGGTCTGTTTGTCTGAAGCTTCCACCCTCCAGCAGTGCTCCTACCAACACACGTGAGGGGAGGTGAAGTTTTGTTTGCCCTTGTTAGGCCTCAAGTCTCCTGAAGGGTGATTGAGAAAATAATGATGTTTTTGTAAAAGGGAGGAGTGGAAGTCTGAGACTGAAACTCACAGCCTTGACTGATTTTTAATCAGCTGATGTGTAATGACACTCCTCAGTGTGGGATAGTCTTTTATGCAAACAGTTTGCTTAATCTCAGTAGGAATGGTGTGGGATGTCCGTAGCACACACTCCATCTCCACACCCTCCTCCACGTATAAGCAACAGAATAGAATACTGATGTATGCATTAATATTAATGAGGGAAGATGCAGAGTGGACTGTGTCATGCAAGTCATGATTTTTTAATATTTCTACCTTTATTGCTCCCAAGTTCAAAATAATTTCAGTGCAAAATAATCAAGATGTTTTTGGTCTGAATGATAATTTCCCAAGGCTTCACTCACTGTGTTTTCCAACTTTCACTGCTTCAAAATTCATGACAGCTCAGGCCCCTCAAACAACAGCTGAAGCAGCAACACACGGAGAACTGGACTTCATCATCTTCATAATGGAATATTACATTTTACTGAATATTACTTTGAGGGTCATGACACAGTCTGCTAGCATCAACAGTATTTGCACACGTCCTTATTGACTGCTGGCTGACTCTGCTGCAAGAATGATCAGAGTCTGAATTTGAATATGAAATGTATTGTTATTGAGACTGCTGCAGATTGCATTGAGTTCCACTCCGACGCACCCTGGAAAACAGTCGCTCCTGCTGTAAGCGCTGATGTCAGTTATCTGTGGAGTGGCCGCGTCCCTGTCACCGCTCCACTTTACCTTGAAATAACTTTTAATCCTGGTTGGGCTCTGCGACTTTGGAGAGTAATTAAAAGCAGAGAACATCCTTGTTAAGTTGCCCACACATCACGTCCAGGACAGGAGGTTAATTGCTTTAGATAGTTTTTTCTGTCACTGGGAGCCAGCAGTTGTGAAATGAATATTAACTCTGTTTCGCTGCCTTCTGCTTTTGGCCTGTTACCTTTGACTTTTGCAGGCCATTTGTGACGGTAGCACTCAGAGAGGCTGAATGGATGCAATAAGAAGTGCTACTCAGAGGATTGAGAAAAATTAGACAGCGGGGAGTGCTGCTGTTTTTCTATTCAGGACGTGCGCGGTGATAATCATGTGTTGTCACCTGTGTTATCACTGCTGAGTATAAAACAATATTTGCAATACAAATCACACAGATGTATACAACCTGAACATTTGTAATGCATGTGTGTGTGTGTGTGGATGTGACATTTACCTTCAGAGTTGTGTGAAATGCAGAAGAGCAGCTCTTTAATCCTGCAAACGAAAGGTCATTTAAATAAAAGAAGTGTTCAGGCAACTAATCTGATGCATGGAAAAGTTGTTGTATCTACAGAGTGTAAGTCGTGAGTGAACACGCACCTTTTGTCTCATGACAAATCTAATTAGCCGGCCTACTTGTTGCATTTACAGAGCAGAAGCTATGACTTTTCTCCAAGAGGATTCACTTGAAAAAAATTAATAAAAGCATAATTGCTCAATTACGTGAAGTACAGCAGATTGCTGGTAAATAAATCTATTTTTAGCTCTGCTCAAACAGTACATTAAATATTTTGCTGTGTGTATCAAACACCACCTACATGGTGCTCTACAGACAGTCTTTGTAGATCAGAAACAATAGAAGGACTTTGCATCACAGCTGCCAGAGACTGTATTAACTAGCAATATTTATATATGGAATATGGCCAGTAGGTCTTCATGCATCTCCAAATGACATAAGTGTATAAAGCAAAAGGAAGGTAAATGGGATCTTAAGCAGTGGAGAGGCCAAGGAGAACACCAGCTATACCAATAAACACCATCATTTCCATCATTTAGTCATTTTTTTTAGTCTTAGTTGGAAAATTTGTCTTTCCACATCATAAATCTCTCAAGCTGCTACAGGCTTAGGTCATCCTGGAGCCATTTATGGGTGCTGTGCTTTCTGTTGGTGCAGCAGTGAGTTTTTTCAGGACATTATCTCCCATTTCTCTTTATTCTGTCTGCATCTCAAACTAAAGTGGACTCTTTATATTCAAAGACAGACAAAATGAGAACAGTTATGTGCGTTTCAGGAAAAAAAAAAGGTTCAGTGGTTTAAAGGTTTTCACTGACCCTCTCTATCTCTACACTGACTCTCTTTCTGCGTGCACATGAACAGAGCAGCCCAGTCTCCAAAAAATATGTATACAACCATACAACTAAACCGAATTCTCAGTTAGATTTTAAGGGAAACTTATTTTCTGTTATATCTGTTTTTGCCATTTGTTTTATTGCTTTGCTGTCGCTCTTCAGCCATAAATTAGATGAGGTGGGTCTCATCACCCTGGTGACCCAGATAATGGAGAAGAAGCCTGAGACATGTTGTGAAAGGGTCATGTTTTAACCCAAGCATGCTATTTTCCTGAACCAACCCGAGGTGTTTTGGTGAGTAAAAACTCCAACTCAGAGCCCAGCCTCCCTACATGGACTTCGGGGCTATTTCAAAGTTAAAGCCTTGCCCACTATGCCACAGCCTTACCTTAGCAGAGAAAATACATTTGCTTTAAAACAAAATTAAGTTTACTTCAAATCATAAATGAGAAGGCAATTTATTTAGAAGCATTATTTTTGGGAGACAGAGTTGGGATGAGAGTGTTCTGCATGTGTGCTCATATTCAAATCCCATCAATTTAACTGTATTTATCCAGTCCCCAATCACATAATAAATTATCTCAGAACACTTTACATAGTGAAGTCATGACCTTGCAATATGTAATCAATCCTGCACTCCCAACAGTCCCAGCAGATGAGTCCAGGCTGAATTTTGTTCCTTATGACAGTTAAAGAATAGCATTCAGGGACTGATTAGCTTGAACGCAGCCAACAGCTTCATGAAGTTTATCAGTCAGTGTGGATGATTACTGTGAATCAGACCCACTGTAGTTTGTTTTGTGGGGAAATCTAAAGTCGAAGCATTTCTTAAGGAGTGTGTTTGGTGGTATTTTTTGTGTCCATGGCCTGAAGTAAATGCCAGGGAAAACTGTTAAGAAACATTATCAAGGCTCACCAGCCTAGTCTGAAATATTTATTTTGTTCTTGTACTTGCTCCTCTGTCTACTGTAGGCTTCTCTGAGATGTTGCTATGGAAGTTATTACTTAGGGTTTATTGAATTTTGAGTACAAATTCTGCAGGTTTCAAGACACTAAGCAACCAATAAAGTTCCATTCCCTTTAAGAGATAGCCTTGTTTATGCTGTGTTGGTGCATCACACCAAAGACATGTGCAAAGTGGGGGAATTCAGGGATTACAAAGCCCTCTTGTAATTCTAATCAGGTGCCAACAGGGCTCAGTGCTCATCAGTCACGCGGGGAAAAATCTCTGGTTAAAAAAAAAATCACTGATGCCAATGTCACTTTTTCATTTCACTGAGATATCTAAAATTAGTTTTAGAAGAAGCTGAATGTATTAACAGCAAAAATGAAAGCCTAAATGGAATTAAACATAATGACATGATGCCATCTATCACAGACAGAGAGTGTAAGCTCTGTTCTTCCTCTACAAAAATTCACAGCTTTCTTAGCCTTGCATTGTCTTGCCTGTTCCAATCAGCCAGTCTCCACCGCTCTGCCACAACAAGGCCATAGCTCATGAAGTGTAGCGACAGCCCAATTGCCACCCATGAACCTCTCTCCCCCCCGATCGATGGGGCTTATTTATTGTGTTTGACGAGAGATCCTGACTCCCTGTCTGCCTGCTTATGCTACTTGGGTGGCCTCTTTCAAACCCTTTTACCATCGAATATAAAATAAACCTCAGGGAGGACTGGTTGAGGCTCTCCGGGCAGGTCGATGAATGCGCCTCACCATCCCTCCTTCAGAAACTTCCCTCATCCACTCTGCAGTGAGTGACAGCTGCATAGCTGAGTAATAAGTTCCCGAGCCCTCTGGCCCCTTGGCGGCCAACACAGCTAAAGGCAAGCCTTCCTGCGAGTGACAGCACCACACTGAGCGAGCCGCCTGGGAGACAATCAGATGGCTGAGAGGGCGACATAGTGTGCCAGTGCTCAGAGGGGAATTCACAGGTTATACTACACGGGTATGGTTACTTATCTCCTTTACAAGACCATGCTTTACAGTGACACACACTGATACTGTAGCTTGCCAGGACTTGGCACTGACTGCTGGGTTTGAATGATACTTGGATGATGTGAGGTGACTTCAGTCTGATACTTACTTTCCAACATTTTTGATTCAACGTGATGTTTTTGACATCTGAAAAAGTTTATTTTGGTTCTGAAAAATGAAAAGATAGCACGTTGTAATTTCTGTAACAAGCAAAGAAAGAAGCTTTTTGTCCTTTTTAAGTAGCTCCTGCAAACTGGATCCATCAAACTGTATGAACTGGCCTCTTGACTTCTAAGGCTAGTAGAATTTGAAAAAACTGTAAGCTGTAAAACAAAAGCTATCTTACATAGAACTAGTAAAGACAGACAAGCCCTCAGTGGTTCACCTATAGGTTCTGTGAGCAGCTCAGTGTGGTGGCCTCATCTACCGTGACTCCTCCTGGCTTATCCAAAAATGAGCAGGAGCTGAAGTCATGCAAACATCTGTGGGCCATGGGTTGTCCTGTGACAGCACCCACCTGTCACTCAACTACACCTGTTATCGTGCATTACTTAATACTTTAGAAGAACTGCAGTTTTTGGCACTGTTCACGTTTTCAGGCCCAGAGGTCACAGCATGGCTTCTGTTAACTGTTGTAATCTTTTGCTGAAAAACTGGCTGTTGTAAAAAGAGGTTGAAAGGTTGGAAACCATAGTTAAGCTAAAATGCTTGATGCTTTAGAGGAGCTGCAGAGTTGATGCTACTTCTATGTGGGTTTCATTTGATCCCTTGTTAACATGAACGCATTAGCATAGAAGTGTAGCTTTCAAATTCAAACAATAATTCTGATATTCACATTCTGTAATGAATCATTTCACTACTTTATCAGAACAGATACAATAAATACATGTTTTACTGTTGAAGTTTGAGCTTTCATAGATATTTAGGGTAGACAGCAACGCTACAACCTTGGGAGGAGATTAGATTGGTGACTTACTGGTGTGTCTGCACTCGCTCACAGCACATAACTCACTGTGTGAGACCCATCAGACTGATACTTCCTTGTAAGTACGGTGATTAGCATTTCATGGTTGACTGAAACCTTTCACAGCATCTTCTTGGTTTTGGCAATGAAGTGAGGATTTCCTAAGTTGAGGTGGCCATTACTGACTAATATCAAGCCTCAGGTCAAGAGTGATGGAGGCAAGTGCAGATTCAAAGTAAACACTAATAACTAAATCAGTCAGTCAAAAATGGGCTTTTAGATCAGTTAACTTTATAACGGTTCAGTAAACAAAGGAACAATGCTGGTATATGTCACCAGATTCTAAACTCTAACAGAAAATATAATCAAAACACTGTATATTACATACTGTTGGCTCAGTTCTTTGACAGCTGCTGGTCGGGATCACACTATAATTACAGTCATTTCCAAGAGATCTACATGAATCTCAGTTAAAAGGACAAAGAGTAAAGACTCCCACAGTAGATTCAAAAAGCCTTCAGAGCCCTTTACTTTTTGCATACTTCATTGTGTTGTAGATTGGATTTTTTTATTTAATAGAATTGCCATATTTGCCTGTCACTCTACACTCAATCACCCAAAATGACACTGAACTTTTCTATGGCACAATCCAAATTTTGGTCTAATATATCTAAATTATCCTTGAGATGTGTCTACAACTTGACTGGAATGTGATCTTCAACCACAACTAACCCAGCAGTTCTTCATCTATTCAATTCAATTTTATTTATGTAGCATATATTTACAACATATGTTATCTCATAGTGCTAAACACAGTAAGGAAGAACAGAAAACAGAAAACCCAACAACCCAAAGTTGCTTTTGGATTCCCTATGAGCAAGCAGTCAGCGATGGTGAGAGGGAACCAAAAAAAACACCCTACATACAAAGGATATCCAGTTCGTCATTAGTCACAGAAACTTACTCTACTAAAGGCTTAACCGACCAGCAAGGCTGCAAGGCTGTAATATTTTAAAACATTGGTTTTAAAATGGATGTTAAACATTAACAGCAAAACATTGCTGCAAATACCTGCTAACCCTCAAAGAGGTCAGTCTAAAAGCAGCTAAAAGTATTACAGCACTGAGGCGTTCCTGGTGGGTGGGTGGCTCAACAGAGTCCCAGTGCATGCGTTGGGAAGGCGGCCATCTGCCTCGACCGGTTGGTTTGGGAGTGGAGATGTAGGGGGAGGGGATAGCAGGAGAGGTTGGGGTGGGGATCTGTCAGGTCTTTATGTCAGAGTGGTCCTAGAAAAGTAACGACTGAGTAAAAGACTCATGATAGCAGCCATGATGAAACAAAAAATTCTTTAGGCAGAACTCCAAGCAATATGTGTGATGGGCACCAAACACTGGTCATCACCTGACTAATACTATCCCAGCAGTGGAGCATGGTGGTGGCAGCATCATGCTATGGGGTGCTCCTCAGTGGCAGGGACAAGGAGTCTGAGCAGAACTGAGAGAAGCATAAATGCAGCCAAATATAGAGCCGCCCTTGAAGAAAACCTGCTCCAGAGTGCAGAGACCTCAGACTGGCATGACAATGACAATGACATTAAGCACACAGCCCAAAAAAAATCATTTAAGTGGCATCAGGACAAGCATCTAACTGTCCATTAGAGAGCTAGCTGAAGACCAGACTTAAATCTCAGATAGCATCTCTGTAAATACCTGAAGATTGCAGTTTAATCTGATGAATTTTGACAGGATCTGCCAGGAAGGATGGGATAAACTACCCAGAGTATGATGTGTATAAAGAGCTGTAACTACTGCTAAAGAGGTTTCCACAAAGTAATGAATTAAGGACCTGAATTCATTTGTAAATGAGAATTTTCAGTTTAAGATAAACACTTTTATACATTTTTAAGTAGAGATTGATGGGGAAATGTCAGTGTTATCAATTTAAAATGAACAATGCAATAGAGTGTGCAAAAAGTGAGCAGGATTATTGTGATAACAGCAAAGCTTTCAGGGCATTCATGTGAATTAGTTTCACTTTGCAGTAACTTGAGCATAAATAATGATGGGATGAAAATTAGTTGGTCATGGCGCTATCCTAAAACTCAATCTAAAAGTCTTAGAATGATAGCACGAAACTGGCTTTGTGTTTTATCTTGCACTGAATACTGTCAGTTTCCACAGGCTAAACAACAGCTGGTTGTTGGACAAACTGCAACTCAGTCCACTAGTGAATAAAATATTAATGTTGTGATCATAAAGAATGAAAATTCTAAGTGAGAAACAAAGTTTCAGGTCCTTAAATCTGGACCATATCTGATTGCTGAGCTTCCTCTGTTCAGGATTCTATCACTGTGCAGCCAAAGTTGAGAAATTGCTCTCTTCTCTAATGAGAGGCGTTTGTCATGTAGGATGCTACTGAGGGTGACGCTGCAGGCACAGGAGTGAGGAGGTGGGGTTGGAGAAGCTTTTTAATGTCCTGTGGGATGCAGTACTTCAAGGAGCTTTGCCTCAATCAAAACAACGAGGCATGTTTTATCACATTCACTGTTTAAAGGCAATTAAAAAGCAGGAGATGGCAGACGTGCCCCACAGGCTGACTGATGAGTCACACTAACATGGTGCTTTTGCTAAAGGACAAATGTTCTCCATTTCCTTCTTGAATTGTATTAATGTATACATACTGTAGAGTAAACTGTACATATGCATATTGGTGTATTTGATATTAATGGCCAAGACTCATTTTTATTAATGCTATCTTAATATGTTGACTCATGTTAAGATAGGATTAGATAGGATATATTAACATAAAATAGCAGGATTTTATTGGGGGTTGCTCATCCTGACAAACACACATAAAACAACAACACTGCAGTTCCCCTAAGCGTTAATGACGAGAAATGAGTACACCCCATAAGTGAGGAAGTTCTGGTGTTCACAGCTCACTTTAAGATCATGTTTATGCAATTAGGCTAACTGGAAAATCACAGGTGTACTCAGTTGCATTGAACGTCAGTCCTGAGGCCTGTATGACCTCCTGTTTAAAACGTGTTTATTCTGTATCCACTGTAGAGACACATGTTAGTGTCCTGTTGTTTGATTCCCTGACACAGAAAGTGAGTATAATTATAGAATATATTTTTAGGGGTTAATTTCCTCTGTTACATTTACAACATGTAAATATCTTTTGAGTGAATCTTATTCCTCTTAATTGGTCATGAGATTAGTTGTGCTGCAGTAACAACATTTATCACCACATTTATTCCAGAATTATTTTTATTAAACTGAGGCAGTAAAGAAGGTCTGACCTGACTTCTCAGCTGCCTGTTCAGATCACTTCTACTTCTTTGGCTTCAACAAAAACTCTCAAAAGTAGTAAAAAAAAAAGTCCTTCACAAGAGGTTAGAAGGCACCATAACATTATCAATGGACAGAGGTAACAGATGGCCGACTGCACTCATGCAAGAAAAAGCCAGACCGTGGTAAAACTCTAATGTGATCCATCATTAAATAGACCTGGGGACAAACAGTACTTGAGGTTGTCCTTAGTGTGTCAATTTGTGGCCGAGAATTATAATAATGAGTTCACTGAGTGGAGCTGATCTCACTGACTGGGGCGCTGTCCTCTTAGCCGGGACGTAAATATCACTTTTAATTAAGACCAAATTCAAACATTACAGTTTCTTTATTCTCTTGCCTCTCTGTTTATCGGCTTATCACTCATGTTTTTTATTGCCGTTGTTTCCTTGCTGGTGTAGAAATCAAAGTCATAAACTTGACACTGTCTTTAGAATTAGGTATATTTGCTATGAGACTTTCAGATAAGGCATCTTACATTCAACGTAATAGTGAAGAATGCAAGAAATGTACGTTGTAAATGTAAAATACAAAGTTTAAGTGACATAATCAAACTCAATCCAAGCACAAACTAATAAATTGTGTTGAAAATAGAGTGAAAGTACTATTGCACTGATGTTTTATGGTCATCTGGACTTCGTACTCACCAAAGTGTTCTTCCTCTTCTTACTTGTCTTAAACTGAATATATGCTTTGTTAATCTGTGTGCTTGGCTCATTAATGGGCACTCCACTGATTCACTGTTGCATATATTTTCAAGCTTACACATGAAAATACAAAAGGTCAGAATCAAAGCAGCAGAGATTCAGATATTCTAATAAAAAGGGAGAAGGGCATACCTCTGTGAAGTCAGCCTATTGTTGCCTAGCTGCTGCTCCTACTGAAAGGAAGAAAGTAAAAAGGAGGAAGTTGCAGCTCATTTCACAGTGAAACTGTGTTCAGCTTGGTCTTTGTTCCTCTGCTCACCTAATCAATTACATATCGCCATGATACATCCATTCAGGGTAAAACCAACATCTGCTTCAGTCTGGAAATTCTCTCAAGCATTAGTGTGATTGATGCAGGCTTGGTCATCGGGGGAGTTGGTGTTATAAGCACACTTTGTCCAGCTCTCTTTTGATTGAATTTACAGAAACAGTCGAATTCAGTGAAGCGTCAGAGCTGAAGTACTTCCCGCTGGTGTTGGCTTTGAGTCCAGTCTCAACACTTCTCCGGCATCTTGGATTTGTCTTGGTTTGCTGCTGTATCGTGACTCTGAAGTAATGTAATTGGTCTGTTTGGTGCATTTTCAAAATTTTTTTAGAGGTATTGGAAATTTGGTTGGGTGCATCATAGACTGTGTATGAAAGAAGCTGAAGCTGAACTCAAATTCATGTCTAACCAATGGCTCTTTAAACTGACATCCTTCCACTGACTTTGTATGGACACATACTTCATGTAAAAATATGGTTTGGATTCTGGCTGAACTTAAGTTTTGGTCACGAATTATAGAGTGGGCAGTGCTTATATATGACAAGCAGGTACATCTATGCTTAGAGATTTAGGAGCCTCAGTGCTCTGCATCTTGGCACACAATACCCTTAAGTTTCTGTAGATCTATACCTGAACACTGTAAGTGTACAGTATACGGAGGCAGAGAGTGAACCTTTCCTTCAGTGCCAGCACATGTTAGAATACAAGTACAAAGTGTGTAACCTTTACAATTTAATTTACAACATTAGTAATAAGCATCCAGTCACCCAAGAACAATATATCTCACCTCACTGCTCACCTTCAAGAGCATCTCTATTCAAGTAGAACTCAGGCAATACAAATCCACCACCGTCTTTCCATCTGATTATCCTTTCATTCCACTGTTCAGCATTAAATCTTGTGTCAAAGGCAGCATGAGGCTGGAAGCTTGTACTGAACTACTGTGGTAGATCGTCATCAGTAATACAACCACATCATCCACATATGTAAAAAGATTATTATGGGATAACAGTAATATTAGCAGCAGTTCTACACTCGATGATAGCACCAAAAATCTAGGCTTTGACCAACCCAACGTTACCCATAGACCAGAAACCAGCTCCAGAATGAAAAGAGGCTGTGAAATCAGTGGGAGTGCGCTAATGCGGACACCTGAAAGTGATTATTGTCCATGAAAAAGTAATATTATTTTAGCAGGAATATTCTTGCCTTTCTCTGCTTTTCAAGTATGAGCTACAGAATAAACTGGATATTTCTTTAGACACACCTACACAGGTTCCACTCTTTCTGGGTTCGTCTGGTACTTGTTGAAGTTCCTGGCCAAGGGATGATCCACTGCAGCTTATCCAACCATTTTTGAATATCCCTGTGAGGACATTTGAACAGTAATCAAGCTAGCTGACTGATGTTGTCCAACTGCAGACAGAGGTAACCCAGCTGCTCAGACTGACATGACGCAGTGGACGTATGCATTTATCCATTATTACCTCCGCCAAGGAGGTTATGTGATGGCCGGCATTGGTTTGTTTGTTTGTTTTCAAAATAACTTTAAAAGAGCAGATTTGGATGAAATTTTCAGGAAATGTGTGAAATGGGACAAGGAACAAATAATGAAATGTTGGGAATGATCCGGATCACCGTCTGGATCTGGGAATTTTTTTTAATCTAAGTTTAACTGGGTGGACAATTACATGCGTTTTACTCTAAAAGCCACCAGAGGGCACTCTTGTTTTTGGGGTAACCTCCTGTGACCACATGACATTTTGGGTCTCCACGCAACAGACAGTGCAATGGTGGAGTTCTCTTTCCTTCCTGTGCGACATACACACGGTTGGGCCGGCATTCTTATCTCTGGTTGTCTAAAAAGCTAGAGGCTGCACCTGTTCATTAGGTCGGATGGAGTGAAGGCCGCATTGTTGGTAGGACATTTGAACTGTATGTAATTACATTTGTATCTGTAACGTTCACATACAAAATATGTGAATTGGGAGATTGTGTTGGGGGTTGACTGAATCTTCTTGGTGGAGGTATGAGCTCTCTGAGTGCTTTTCTAGTTTTACAAACTGCATTGTGCAATGGTGCACTGACTACTTATTATTATTATTATTATTATTATTATTGTTATTCAGATTTCAACCGAGGGTGGAACTAGCTGGTTTGTTTTACAGCCCTCAATGACATCAGCCCATTCTTTCACTATCAAGCACAGCTCTGCTAATTCCATCTCGAAACTAAATTGTTGTTGCTATGCTGTTAAAGCCCATTAATGAATTGTAACGTTGACATTTTATGCAAGCAACATTGTTAAACTCCTAAGTAACACACAATGAAACAAGATCTACATACCATTGAAATGTTCAGTAAGTTTAAGACCTAACATAATGAAAAATGATTCGTATTAGCTCCACTCAGGAATATCTTTTTTCTAAGATAACCAACAGAAACCTCCACGGTAGGATTAGCTATCAACAGCCCCCCATGCCTTAGTATGAAGATTCTCCTAAGATGATTAGATTAGTTCCATTATGAATGATATTCTTCTGTGATTTCATCAAGTTATTCAAGTAGTTTAATGACTGAGGATATCCTGTTAGCCTTCAAATTGTTTGAAATGACTAACAGTCACTTCTTCCTCCATTTGTGGTGTGAGTGGAAATCACTCTATCTGTGCCTGACAGACTCATAAATGACTTCAGATTTTTCCAGTCAAGGAGGCTTTTCATGGATAAGTTGTAATGAACTGAAAGTTGATGTTACAGAGCAGAGAGAGATCTTGATTGACCTTATGTCAAAAAGTATTTGCAGTTACTCTTCTTGGTTTGTTTGAACCTTCTATGTCTCAGATGAGTGTTTGCTGTGAAGGACAACAAACAATCTCTGACAGAAAATCTTCAGAACTTTTGAGCAATTTGACTATTTGTGATTAATGATATATTTTTTTTATGACTGATGTCTTCCTAGCCCTCTCTGGGTTGGTGTGTTGGCTAAACCCACCCATCTGGCAACCCAAAACCTCATCATTATGCAATTGATCTGCCAGAATTCAAAATACAAAAAGCTCTTTTATGCTCTCTGTGGGTGTGAATCATCCACAGTGCTTGTGTCTACTCCGGTCTGATAGTGTGTGGGTTCAAGGGATATTTGTGCTCGCTGTCACAGGCTTTGATAGTGTTTGCCTTCATGCTTATTATCCACAGGACAGTTTGTGGTAAAACTTCATCCAATGTCTGAAGAGAAAATCTCACCAGACCAATGAGACGTCTGCCAGATTATTTACTCAACTCAGCACTCTGCATGACACCGGCTCTCCTTTATTTTCATTTCCTTCAACAGTACAGAAGTGGTTTGTGGCTACACATTAATGAACTCAGTCTGACGCCAAGGGATTAACCACCAGTGTAGGCAGTTTATCATGTAGTATTATATGTAAGCCAAGGATGTAAGTGGCATTAAAAAGGCAAAATAATATTAAATAATTAAAAAGACATATAAAGCTTTATGCTTTTCCTTTTATTGCCTTTTGGTTAAAAAAAAGACTATTTTCTTGTTTTATCACCAACTGGCTGCTAAACACTGATGTAAAACTTAATTTAGTCTCCTTTTTTATCTCTTATTGGTTCATGTTATCTTCCAACTGTTCCCATTTTTGTGACCGTGGACACAATTTAAATCATTTGTCTAGGATACTACCTTTTCTCCCACCTAAAATTTCACATTATTCTCATCACACTTCTAGTTTTTCTAATGCATATGATGATTAGCTGACTGTGTCCACGCATGGCCAATGGTGGGAGTTTCATTTTATATTAACAGAGTTGAATATGGTGCTGCTTCGGTCTTGCTTCTAATCTCTCCCAGTAATCATTGGCAGTACTGCAGCAAAAAGCAAACAAACAAAAAAACCCCCATACAGCCTAAAAAACGTTTCAGCAGCTGCCACTCTTAGTACCACTGTTTTCTCATTATTTGTCAAAGAAAACCGAACACACCAGCCTGAATCACTTGCCAATAATGTACTGATCTCATTTTTATTTAAGTTTTTCCAGTTCAATTCAGTTTTATTTATATAGCGCAAATTCACAACCTATGCCACCTCACAGCACTTAACTGTGGCTCAGGTGGTAGAACAGGCTGTACACTGATCATAAGGTTGGTGGTTCGAGCCTGTCCACATGCCGACGTGTCCTTGGGCAAGACACTGAAACCCAAATTGCTCCTAATGGCAAGCAGACACCTTGCATGGAAGCTCTGTCGCCATTGGTGTGTGAATGTGTGTGTGAATGTGTGAATGTGTGAATGTGAAACATTGTAAAGCGCTTTGAGTACCACTAAGATAGAAAGGCACTATATAAGTGCAGACTATTTACCATTTAAGATTGATAATGATAATAATTTAACCTTTATTAGTCCCCTTGGGGAAATTCAGCTTCTGCATTTGAACCCATCCAACATGCAGCAGAGGGCTGCCGCCGTGCAGCGCTCAGGGAACAGGCAGGAGTTAGGGGCCTTGCTCGAGGGCTCAACAGTGGCCGCAGTGGGGGTTTGATCCATCGACCTTCCAATCGGCAACCCAGGGCTTAACCCGCTGTGCCACCACTGCCCCCATATTAAAGTACATACATGAAAAAAAAGAAAACTGTACACAAATCTGTCAAATATCTTAATCATTTCACACATTGCCATGAGTCTGGGCTGCAAGTAGAAGCTAGAAGAGGGTTCTGACCTATAGGTTTGTGTGCAGGTTTAAATCAGTGCCATTTCATCCAACTCTGGTAATAAACAATGTGACATTAATGGAGCCATATGTAGAGGTTGTGTTGCTGTATAGCTTACCTGAAAGTACTGATAGCTGATTAGCTAAAGGTAACTATTATTACAGTAATGTTTAGCTTCTCTGACATTATGAAAAAAACAGACTTAAGAACCATCAAGTCAGGGCCTCATACTGTGTGGTTCCTGACAGAAAGAACAGGCAAACCCTCAACGATAGCTGGCTGGCTGAAATACTTTAGCTGCTGATTTAAGTTAGTGACACAAGAGAGTGCTGGACGTAAAGAAAGGGAACTAATTACACACTGAAAAGTAATAAAGAAACACAAACTGCCTCCTTGTACCACAGATCTGGTTGGCATGTTGGGTTTTAGAGGCTGTTGTCTAACTTGTTTGGTTATTTCTGCGTGAACATGTGTGAGAGGTGTCGACCTGATGACTGTGGATATGGGTCCTTCAGCTCTCAGAGAACAGATGGCCTGCTGCTCTGTGGCTGACTGTGAACTCTGTAAAGATGGATGCAGTTTTGTCTTGGCTCTCTCTCCACTCAGCAGCTCTTTGGTTGTCTGGCACTACAGGAGAGAGCAGTTCAAGTGGAAGCACTCCTTTAAAACCTAATATTGTTGTTTATTCCCCCTCATCCAACTCAGAATCAGTGACTGATGGTATTTTAAGTCTTAGGCAGCCTTGAGCTGAACTAGCAGTAAAGCTTAAGCTCACCTGCTGCTGATACGTTGTTGTAAAACATTTCAAATGACTTTTGTACGGTTCCAGTTTTCTGACTAACACCTACAGCTCAGAGGGCCTTTTCTGCCTCAGTATGGGTTCTTGCGAGGTCACATGCATGACAGTAAGCATGATGGGTCCAGGTACAGTAAAGCCAATGAGTTAATTACCTTATTTGACAGAAATGTATGCATTTTGCTTTCTGTCTGTTTGATAAACAAAAAATGAAGCCCCAATTAGGCTTTATCCCAGTGTGTTGAGTTCATGTTTATATGCTGCATTTACACAATATTGGCAATTATTTTAATGGAAACGCTGTGGTGCATTTGCGGGTATTCTGCCAACAGTTTGTTGATAACTTTTTCACTAAGTGGAGATATTGTTGCTGTCAGAAATTCCCATTATCTCTGAGGTTTAATTATTTTGGAAAATGACGTGAATGTTTTCTTTTTTATTCAGCTCCTTGTGTAGTTCTGTCACATGTCAAGTATTTTTAGCTAACAAGCCACATAGTCCTCTCGTTGCTTTAATTTGTAATGATTAGTTAAAGCATCAGGCTTTCTGACAGGTCCGTGGCTACTCAGCCCCATGCGCAGAAAGCTGTGATGCTCTGTGATCTGACACTTTTCTACCACAGCCGGCGTGGAGGTTTCCAGCAGACCTGCCCTCGATCTCCACCTGCATCAGTGAGCTTTTGGCACCCATGACCTTGTCACTGACTAATAAATCCCACCAGTTGACAGGCGCCTCTGTAACGAGATGAACAATGCTTTTCACTTCCCCTGTCAGTGGTTTTATGTGTGTATTTCGTTTGCTTGTTTAGGGAAGTAATCAGTGTGTTTCTGTGGTTCATTACACTAAATCCCATGCTTAGCAGACGGGCATAAACAGCTGCTGAAGGTGAAATCAGCGACATAATCATACAGCGAACAAGTGAAGAAGCTCATTCCTTCACTTTCCCCTCATCACGCAAATCTGAATAATTTCATCACACACTTATCTTCTCCTTCATTAACACTTTTCGTTTTGGTAATTGTATAGATCTGACATATGCTTTAAATCAATATGCAATCAAGACTATCATACAGCAGTTGCAGCCACCAGCGAGGTTCAGTCCTCCGTCAGGTGGTGTCCTTGAATACTGGAGGAAATATTTCACTTCTCTTGATTATTCCGTTCTGGTTTACGGAGTCGTTTTCAATCATGGAAATGAAGGGCATAAATGATGTGGCGATGCCCTCTATTTGAAAAAGTTCCTCCCTGAGTTATGAAAGAAATTTTGTATTTATAAAAGGCCCGCTGAACATTCATGCGCAGGTTTTATGCAGCCTATAGTCGTGCAGGTGTGGGGTGCTTCTGGAGCACACAGTCTGCTTCCAAACAAGTCGAGTCAAAGAGTCAAATCAGCTGCAGAGTTTTCAAAGTGATCAGTTGAGAGTCTCTCCGTGTGCTGCTGAATATTCATTTGATTACTGGGCATAGTCAGGCTTTGACCCAGACTCCTCAGTGGCAGACATTTACCTGATCTTGAGATGTTTTGGTGGTCTGTCTCTTCAGTCTGAAAGAAAATCTGCTGGTGGTCTCAACATCAGCTTGTACAGATGTCATCAGTCGGTGTTAATTACTTCCATGTTGATCTGTCAATTTTATCATCTGTTTTTCCTGGAAAATCAGGGGTAAATAAGAAACATTGCTCTCATGTTGGCTTTATCTTTGCGATGTGATTGACAGTCATTTTGCTCGCAGAGACAGAAATACTTCATTCATGGCTGGAAGGGATGAAAAATTAGCCCTGCTGTTCTGACCCAGACCTGTCAAATACAACTGATTATACACCGCCTTCCTTTGCACTCCTCAGAATATGTATACCAGCCGTACCACTACCTAAGAACACTGAACTTGCAAAGAATGGGAGAGAATCAATAAAGATTAAGAGAGAAGGAAAATGATAGATACCTTCAAAAGTGGGATTTCAAGTCTGTGTATGCTACTGTGACTAAAACAAGCGATGGCATCCTGTGAGTGTGAGAGGGAGAGAGAGGGAGCAGACATGTTGAATGATTGATCAGATGATTCTAGACAAAGCAGGCCTGAATACACTGAAAACTCACTTAGTCAGATGGATGCCTGTGGACTCCTTGGATGAATCACCTAAAAGAACAAGTGATCCTATGTGTGAGAACGAGCTAGAGAGAAGATATGACACATGATTAAATTCCATGTTTATTGAAACACATCATCTTAGGTGCTATAACAAGACAAGTGAACCAGGATTTCAGTGCTGCACTTAAAGTAAGAAAACAATGGAGAAGAGTCTTGATTCCTCACATTACACTTCATGAACTTGCAGAAAGGAAATTCTCACCCAAGTAGACTTCAGCTGCATGGTTAAAGTGGTCTCCTCCTATCTGTTGTGGGCCAGCAGTACACCATCCCAGCCCTAACTACAATGTAGAGATGACAGTACAGACCTGACATTAAGACCAACAGACATTCAAGTAGCTTCTGAGAATTTCCCTCTCTGCAAATAAATGAAATGTAAATCCACTGAGGAATGATGAGGCTGAAAATCCATTCTCAGGTCTGAAAACATGACATTCTAATAATACATAGCGTAGTCTATCTGAAATGACAGGGATCAACAAAAATAAACAGCTGGTTTGTTCACCACTAGCAGTTTTTTGCTCAGTGGATTCCTGGACTTCAGAGAAGCCTCTTGCTGATCATCCTAATCTGTCATAAGACGTCATTGAGCCCAGCAGTCAGTCCATTGTTAGTTTCTGTCATTACCGCAAGTTCTACATTCCCTATGCTCTCCCTCTCACCCCTCCCCGTCATCCTCACTGTGCCGTCATCACCATCGTCAACAACAGACGCTGAACAAGGTCCTGCAGCAAACACGTCTGTGATTTTTTTCACATTTGGCTGCATCTGCCTGAAGGGCCTGTCTTTTTTTGGCATGCAGTTTCTCTGTGCATCTCTTGCATGTTGCCTCATCCATTTTGTCAAAAATGTGTGTTGGTCCCGAAGGCATGTCAACCCTCTGGGAAACTGTCTGGTCTACTAGAGGACCAGTCCAGACCTGTGATGTATTTAAACGTACAGGATAGTGATTTATCACTATTAGGGTAAATCACTCTCCTAATAGTGATTTAGGGGGACACTATTAGGATCCCCCTTAATCCTAATAGTGTGTAGGATTTACACACTACAGTCACCTGAAGATAGATAGATAGATAGATACATAGATAGATAGATAGATAGATAGATAGATAGATAGATAGATAGATAGATAGGTAGATAGGTAGATAGGTAGATAGATAGATAGATAGATAGATAGATAGATAAATAGATAGATAGATAGATAGATAGATAGATAGATAGATAGATAGATAGATAGATAGATAGGTGGGTACTTTATTCATCCCTTGTGAGGGTTCTCTCAGAGAAACTGTGGTTCCAGCAGTGGCACAGCACTGACATTATAATAGAACAGTAAAAAACACACAGATCAAAAATAATATATTAATAAAAACTAGTAGTAATAGCGTATTGCACACCAGAAAGACAATTGCACATAGAATAAGCCATTTATATCTACGGACAACCTGCTGTCATTCTCAGGGTGTCAGAAACTCAAATATGCACAGGGTGTTCTTTGGAGTTGGGGTCACCTGTGTCAATGTTCAACTTTGATACACTTATAGGATTTGTTCCAGTTTAAATTAGCATTATAAGAGGTGTTGGTGATGTAAGTCACTGTACTGTCACCCAGGAGACTGAGGCTTTGGTCCTGTGTTGGGTCGTTATTTTGTCACTTAGCTGAGTTGTTTAGTGGTTTAAGTTTGGTCTTAACTCGCTGGTTACTTTATTGTTTGGTTAAAGTTCAGGCATCACGACTGGTTGTAGACAAAGATCAAGATTTGCATTATAATACACCCTTTGACAACATTAACCACATGCTACAAGGCAACCTTCTCATTGCCCGCAAAGAAGCAACAGTGGCGACACCAGCAGAGAACATTTGGCTACAGACCCATACCATCTAGTTCTGACATTTAAGGAATGTCATAGGTCCATCCAGCAACCCTGCTCATTAAAAAGTAATGCTAACAGGTTTCGGTTTGGTCAAATATGACACCAAGGTGCCCTGACAACGATGCAGAATGTGACGAGCAGAGAAGGAGACCAGGCTCCTACAGAGGGAGCATTTTTTCATTTCCACTGAGTTGTCCATATGTTGCACCACCATGCTCTCATACAGTAGCTCAGAATGACTAAACCTGCCACTGGCTGAGGGAAGGCCTTTTGTGTTTGTAGAGGCCTCTGTAGGCTCAAATACATGTCAAAGCGGAGGCTAAGGTAAGAGGTTTTTAGTTGGTAGAAAACTACAACCTCACTGCTAAATGCCACTTAATCATACACAGCGGTCCTTCAAGGAGCATTTTTCAAGGATGAAAGAGAAAGAATATCTGTTGGCAGTGTCAGTTTTAGCTGCACTGGATTTTAAAACCCTATTTTCTGTGAGTGGAAGGTTAAAATCATTCAGTCCTTTCTGATTTGGCATCAACCTTGTTGCTTGGTCACAAGAGGGAGTGTCGAGTGTCGGACTTTTTGGGGCAGCGAACACTCCATGAGCAGCTACTGTTTCATCCATTCAAAGTGCAGCCTACAAACGCACATTTCATTTAGAAACAAGTGAGTGAAAAGTAATTGCAATGAGATTTCATGCTGGTAGTTTTCCGCCCAGCAGCATGAAATGATAAAGCTCATTACGTTGCTAAGGAGTTGGGGGATGTGTTGACAGCTCACTGTGACTTCTTCTTTCATTATGCCCTGAAACATTTCCAAATAATTCAGCACCAAAAACTGACAGAAATGAACAAATTGTTGATGTATAGATTTACCTAGTGACATTTACACTGTGTTAACTGCTTTTCAGTGAAAGACACCTGTGTTTTGGTGGGTGAACACTTTTAATGTAAATGCAACAGCAGTAAGTACACGTTGGGTTTGCATTAGCAATCATTTCATACAGCTCTGATAAACAGATACAGGGAGCTCAGGTTATAGATAGCAGTGCTGGATTACATGTTTTCCTGTAAATCCCTCATGCGTGTGCACTGGTGGAATGACAGTATTGTACTTGAACTATGGGTACTTTTTGAGCACTAATTTGAGTGCCTTATCTTCTACTCTGTTACATTTCAGAGAGTTTATTTGACTGCTTGATATTTTATACATTTTAAGAAAAACAAAAAAACACATGAAGAGCTCATAAAATATGTTGCTTTGTCCAACAGTAAATTCAAGTAGGGATAAAACAATGCTCATTGGTCGAGTAAATATTTCATGGTTCATTCTGAAGGTTGGACTGTTGCTTGAACAAAGCGAGCGTTGTGAAGGTTAATCTAGAAAATAATCAGTATATCAATCCTGTAATGGCTCAGCTCACCCTGTTCACTCCCACTGTGTACTGAAGCAGGGAACCGAGAAGCTCCATCAAACACACTCCAATTAGAGCAAAGACAGACAATTAATTGTTCCAATAATCTTGTTTAATTGCTTTGTAATTACCAGACAGTTATATTTTGCCCATGGCAGCGAGACAGTTGGTCTCTATGTGAGTGTTTGAGAGTGTGTGTTTGGAGACATCAGTGATGAGGCCATCAGCTTAGATTGCAGTTTTGATGAAGGCACACTGAGCCTGACAAGACTGGTATAGTAATAATAATAGTAAAGATTTATCAACAACATGTGAGTGCTTGAACACGCATGAATGAACCCACATACTTTCACAGCTTCACCTGCACACAAACTTCTCTGAGGGGACATTACTGATCTGTGCTGACTCAGTGGCAATTTTCCAGATGAGCGCCTAGACTGTGATCAACGAGCCGATGTGACAGGTAAAACCAAAGAAAGGAAAAATCGTCTTAAAGAAAGATGCTGCCTTTTAATATATGATCTGCTGTCTTGACTGGAGAATGACCACCTAGTGAGCCTTGTTGGGTAATAAGTAACAAGCTGCATCATTCCTCTATGTGACATTTTAAGCAGCGTATTAAAATTGTAAATTTGCTAAGTTTTTAAACTCCAGGACAAACTGCCACAATGCATCATCCCTCCAAGGTTTGCTGAAGCTGGATCAGTGGAGTGTGTGATATTGATAATACTTTCATTTGGACAGTTACTATCATTTATTAGGATAAAGGATGCCAAGTGTTTGCCAAGTGGCCTTAAAAGCCCTCTCTGGTCATTGATTAAAACCCCCCAAAACTTTCCTTTGTTCATCAAAATTACATATTTAGAATATTTTCCCATTAAAATAATCCCTTCCTACCTTAAAATGACTTAGACAGAACTGTCCCTGCCTCTTTCTCCACACACTCTTGCTTGCAGATTCTCCTTTTACACAGTGGTCAGAGAAAACTCCTTGATATTCATAATGAAAGCACAAGGAAGGATGAGACTTCTGAGATAGGTTAAGGTTCAGGTAAAACTTGAGTTATACTTGTAGTTAAATCTAAGCTGTAGGTACAGCGAGTCTTCATATACTAATGTAGCTTAACCTCCTCAGAAAGGTAACTACACGTCATGATGTGCCCGGTCCACTTGGTGTAAACACAGCATGTTGATTTGTGTAATGATAATGTCTCTCTGAAGTTAAATGTGATGTAATACAAACATGTAATAGGCAGTACTTGTTTCTGGCTTCCTCATATTACAATCAGAGCCAATAATAATGTATGCCATAAGCCATAATGCAGTTTTCTTTTCTTCATAGCTCTAGTACAGACAGAGATTCAAAGAAACATCGATGGTGTAATTGCAGAGCAACACAGACACACCAGTGCATGAATATAAATTTTCACTACTGTGAAGGCAACGTGTCGGCTAAAGCTTTGGCTCTGCTTACATTCAACGCAACAGCAGGTCATGTCTTTCTTGGAGAAGAATGATCTGGAAAAATCCACCTTGCAGATTTACAGGATTGGTTCCTCGGGTTTGTTACGCATTGCACTTTAAAGCTGGAAAAGGTTCCACCATGATGTTGACTAATTATTTCACTCATTATATGTCTTCTAGCTATAAAAAACACCATATGGACATATTAGGCAGGTAAGAAAATGTATGGATTTTCTCCGGGTTGAAAACTGGAGAAAAGTTGCACTGTTCCAAAATTAGGGATAAGGAGTGGTAGGACCAGATGAGGATACATATTACTAAAATGATTTATTTTCCAAGTTAGAATTAAAACAGCAAGTCAAGCAATGGACGGAAAATTGATCTGCAACATTGCTGATAGTCCTACAACAACAAAAAGAAAACAAACCTTTTCTGGCATCTAACCTAAGGATTTATCTATTATCTCTGTTTATATCATTGTAAATAACATTTTGTGGGGTTTTAGAATAATAAAAAAAACAAGCAGTTAGAAGCCAGGCTTGAAATGTTGGAGATTCAAAGTCAAATTACTACAAACCGACTGCTACACAGTGGACCTGGGGCCTTTGAAACCCCAGAGGGTTTGTGGCCGTGGGCAGTTACTGCTTTTCCCAGCAGGAAAACCAGCCTAACAGGCAGAACGCCTGCCAAACAAACTATTGGAGTGTGTCCACATTAAGGTGGGTACATTTGTAAATGTATCTTTTTCAGTGACGAGCCCAGAATAAACAGCATTCTTCTCCTCCCTGAAACAGAACTTTTCCAAACAGCCAACAGAATGTGCTACGAAATGCCAGCTTGGTGTAAGTGAATCGTGCATGAAGTAAACTAAGCTGAGCTTTTGCAAAACAAGCGTGTGACTAACTTTGTTTTAGTTGCCTCTCATGATCTATGGTGTCATTAACCTGGATTTATGATGATTGTCCTAAATAGTAACACAGTTATAAAACAAAGATTTTATCAGCTCACAGCAGCCTGGGAAAGCCTGCTGGATAATATGTAGTGTGTGCTGGCAACGATTATATCCCTGTTTCATTCTTATTAAGTTATCTGACAGTGTAGAAAGAAAAACATGTAAAGGGGAACGACTATATTGTGACTTGGACTGCGGTAAAACACAATATAGGTGACTGCATTCTGCACAGTAACTGTTAAGCTTCAAATAGCTGTTATCCTTCACCTCTATCTGAGTTTGGTACACAAATTGCAACCATGAATTCACATTATTAGGCGGCTTTCCACTGCTGGACCTCGGGGCGGGCACAATGTGGGGTGAACATTTACAACAAGTGCCCTGTGATCCACCTTTTCAGCCTCTCTGTTACATCGCAGTGTAGGATCCAACAGCTGTAATCGCGGTGCTAACTTATGTATCAGAACAACAAGCAGTAGCTGCTGGATTTAACTCCAGTGCTGTGATAATGTTGGTAATAGAACAATGGCGGGTTGTTACGTCTACAGTTAGGTCCATAAGTATTTGGACATTGACACAATTTTCAGCATTCCAGCTCTGTACAACACCACAATGGATTTGAAATGAAATAATCAAGATGTGCTTTAAGTGCAGACTTTGAGCTTTAATTTGAGGGTATTTACATCCAAATCAGATGAACGGTGTAGGAATTACAACACATTTTATATGTGCCTCCACCTTTTTAAGGGACTAAAAGTATTTGGTCCAACCTTCAGTGTTATTCCCTCATTATTTCATTTACAAGGAGCAGATAAAAGGCCTGCAGTTCATTTCAAGTGTGGTATATTCATTTGGAATCTGGTGAGGTCATCTCTCAATATGAAGTCCAAAGAGCTGTCACTATCAGTGAAGCAAGCCATCATTAGGCTGAAAAATCAAAATAAACCCATCAGAGAGAAGCAAAAACATTAGGTGTGGCCAAATCAACTGTTTGGTACATTCTTAAAAAGAGAGAACGCACTGGTGAGCTCAGCAACGCCAAAAGACCTGGAAGACCACGGAAAACAAGTGTAGTGGATGACAGACGAATCCTCTCCCTCATTAAGAAAAACCCCTTCACAACAGTTGGCCACATCAAGAAAACTCTCCAGGAGGTAGGTGTATCTGTGTCCAAGTCAACAATTAAGAGAAGACTTCACCAGAGGAAATACAGAGGTTTCACCACAAGGTGTAAACCATTGGTGAGCCTCAAAAACAGGAAGGCCAGATTAGAGTTTGCCAAGAAACATCTAAAAGAGCCTGTGCAGTTCTGGAACAACATCTTATGGACAGATGAGACAAAGATCAACTTGTACCAGAATGATGGAAAGAGAAGAGTATGGAGAAGGGAAGGAACTGCTCAAGATCCAAAGCATACCACCTCATCAGTGAAGCATGGTGGTGGTAGTGTCATGGCGTGGGCATGTATGGCTGCCAGTGGAACTGGATCTCTTACATTTATTGATGATGTGACTGCTGACAAGAGCAGCAGAATGAATTCTGAAGTGTTTCGGGCAATATTATCTGCTCATATTCAACCAAATGCTTCAAAACTCATTGGACGGCGCTTCACAATGCAGATGGACAATGACCCGAAGCATACTGCAAAAAAAAGCAACCAAAGAGTTTTTAAAGGCAAAGAAGTGGAATGTTCTGCAATGGCCAAGTCAATCACCTGACCTGAATCCAACTGAGCATGCATTTCACTTGCTGAAGACAAAACTGAAGGGAAAATGCCCAAAGAACAAGCAGGAACTGAAGACAGCTGCAGCAGAGGCCTGGCAGAGCATCACCAGGGACCAAACCCAGCGTCTGGTGATGTCCATGAGTTCCAGACTACAGGCTGTCATTGACTGCAAAGGATTTGCAACAAAGTATTAAAAGTGACAATTTGATTTATGATTATGTTAGTTTGTCCAAATACTTTTGGTCCCTTAAAAAGGTGGAGGCACATATAAAATGTATTGTAATTCCTACACCGTTCATCTGATTTGGATGTAAATACCCTCAAATTAAAGCTCAAAGTCTGCATTTAAAGCACATCTTGATTGTTTCATTTCAAATCCATTGTGGTGTTGTACAGAGCTGGAATGCTGAAAATTGTGTCAATGTCCAAATACTTATGGACCTAACTGTATCTATGTGGCCAATTTCTGTTGTTGATGGCGTTTGAAAGACTTTTTTCTGCCGTGAAAATGATCCTCAAAGAGGTTCTACAGGCGTGTTTCTTGAAGTTGGAACACAAACAAAACTCAGAACCATCCTAAAACAACCTGCAAGTTCCCGTAGTCTGTTAAATCATCTGTTTAAACTTTAAGTCAATTCTCTTGTAGTTGATTTAGGTCCTAAAACTCATCTCTGTGTATCAAATTTACACAAGTAGAATTTCTTCCCTCCTGCCTTAAAATGGTTTAGATTCAACTCAGGACTTTAGCTTTCTCTAGACTGTGCAGATCCACCCCCTTCTTTTCACCCACTCCCACAGCCGGCTCACCCAATAGGCAATATAGGCAAACGCTAACTAAGGGCACCGTGGCCTCCAGGGGGCGCCACAAAATCAGGAAAAAAATCACCTTAAATTTAATTACATAAAACTAGTTATTACCATTAACTCTTAAAACAGAAAAGCTCTCACTGATTCAAATGTAAAGCAATGCCCAGGTAATATTACCACAAAACAATGCTATTCAATTTCTTTTGCTACCATATGTGAATCGCCGATGGAGGGGGGGCCATAATAAAATCTTGCCTATGGTACCACACTAGATAGAACCGGCTCTGCCCACTCCTCTGCCCCTCGCTGCAGTTCAGCGCACCAGCTCTCTTACAAATCAAGAGCTGAAAAACTACTCTATGCTATATAATGGCAAGTTGTAATATTGGAGTAATTCAGCCATACATGTTTGGAACTGATTCTGAAGCAAAAGACTGATACAGAAAGTTCCACCCTGCAAGTTGACAGCATTGATTTGAAGCCTGGTTTTAAGACTGTCATCAGTACACTGCAGTTTTGTGGTGAAAATGCTCAGTCATGCTGTTGACTACGTATTTCACTGTGTCCTCCAGCATATAAAAAAACAACACAAAGACATGTTAACAAGGAAAAACATTTTATCAAAGGGGGTCTTTAAAAGAGCCATGAGATGTGGTTTATTGTCTGCAGCTAAAAACACCAAGAAGAAAAACCAATTTAGCTCCTTTTATCAGGTTTGGTCATTTCACTGTGCGCAGCAGCAACAACGATTTGGTTTCTCTGATTTTCTCCGAGCTTGTTTGCTGGAAATTGCTGCCTACTGTTAAACGGAGTGGTTGGTGAAAGGCAGAGGCTCAACAATACAAGCTGAACTTGGAATGAAGAACACAAACTCCTGAGGTGGGTGCTGAGTTTAAGTGGATGTGACAGCAGGAGCCACCAGATTTTACATCAGAGAGTCGTGTTAATGTCACAGGTTTAAAAATAAAAGATAACACAGACTTCAGTTCAGCCCTCAGCCTTTAATTATGGTGCCTTCCTTGGGTGGACTTACCGGAGTACAGTGGCAAAATGCATCATCCTCCCACATTGTGTCAGAACAGTAGCAGCATATGTGACATGATGTTCAAATTCAAAAGCCTTTAATTATAGCTTTGTCCTTTCTCCAATCACTAACATTTTTAAATGCTGGAACGCATTGTAC
The DNA here is from genome assembly GCA_024666655.1 of Dascyllus trimaculatus. Lineage (NCBI taxonomy): Eukaryota > Metazoa > Chordata > Actinopteri > Pomacentridae > Dascyllus > Dascyllus trimaculatus. The sequence goes on from CM045456.1 coordinate 30,933,649, forward strand.
TGATGCGTCATTATTCCAGGTTTTGTCGGCAGACTGATTTGATGGCAGCGTGTGTGGACAGCCATTGAGGGTATGAATGATCATACGTTAAATCTAAGACATGACGACCTTCTCGGCACTTGGTTTGAAAGTTTCAGAAAATGCTCAGTGATCAACAATAATAATTTAATGTGGACTCTTATGGACATTGGCTCCAGCTGTAAAAAGAATAAAGCATGTTTAATGAAAACAAGCATGTATTCTGATCTCAGACAGTCAGAGGAACAGCCAGAAAGACAGAAACTGAGACAGCGGTGCTTGGCAGGGAGTTTCCACTGAAACTACAGTATGGGAGAACATTATGGCAGATCACAGTCAGGATGGTGTTACCCCCATATTTTAAGATAATAGTGGAGTTGTCACTTATTAAATAAATTGCTTCTCGAGTCATAAACTTGGCCTGGCTGCCCATTAAGTTTGGGTTTTGTAAAGGTCATGCAGAGAATACGTTTACAGACATTTTGATGCACACAGACCCGTTCAATTACTGTAGAGCCTTTAATTATCTATCGAACCTTCAGGGGAAAATGAATCATGGCAACATTCTCTGAAGTTGTTTTTATCTTAAGCACAGTCTGGACTCCCCTGCTCATCCCCTGCTCATTCCTTTAAACTCTCTTTCTGTCCAGTCAGACGCAGTGCATTTGTATTTCACTGTTGCTTCCTTTCTCTCCTCCTCCTCCTCCTCCTCACGACTCAGTTTCATCTCAGCTTTATACTTTTTTCTGTCTTTGTACTTTCACTATCTCTTTATTGTCCTCAAAAACTCTGTCATCAGTGCCATTTTATAGTACTGACTTTGAATCAGCATGGTACAATTAGAGTTAGTGAACTATGCATCTAAGTATTGTGTGTTCTTTGTTTTTGCACCTTTCATCTTAAAGCATGAGAAGAACTTCAGTTTTTAAGGGTACATGTAAGTGTGTGATGTATGTGATTGTGGGTCAGTGGTGTGTGTACGTGTTGTTTCTTTTCTTCAAACTTTCTCTGACTGTTTGAAGAGTTAGCAAGTGTGGTTTTCACCTGAAAACACAGGAGGTGTTGAAATAGGTACGACCGGGCAGAAAGCGTGATGTTCGGCTAAAGGTAAACAAGAGTTAGAGAGCTGCTTTTCTGTCACTGTTTTTCTTTACCTCTTGTTTGCGTTGCTTAAAAGCCATTCGGTGACAAACAAATACGTGATGATGAGGCCAGTGACCCTGCTAGGCAACAGCATGCATTGCTCTGTGGTTGATCTTTCCTAACAGCGAGTAGGCTCACTTCACATCAGCAGGCAGATGGACTCGCCTCTGGCCCCGCAGTGGTGCTGTGTTTGCACATGTTGAGACCTGTCATGTGGCTGCAGAGCCCTGTGAAAAACGAGCGCTCAAGCAAAGAGTGGAGCCTGTGCAGAGAAAACAAGACACATGGGCGTTAGACAGACAGCCAAAAAAAACTAACTTAACACAACAGGTGGCAGAGCAGCACATTAACGAAGCTGCATCAGTTCTTCGCCACTACTGAGCACAACACATAGTCCCTACACACTCACATAGAGTGAGCTGCTCTGCTGCTGGATTGTTTAATATAAAATAAATGGGCTGTAAAATGTGGCTGAAACATCTCAAGTGACACACCTTAAGCCTACACCATGCTACAATAGTGTAAAACATCCATCCATCCATTATCTATATGCCACTTAATCCTCTGCAGGGTCGCAGGGGGGCTGGAGTCTATCTCAGCTGACTCGGGCGAAGGCAGCGGACACCCTGAACAGGTCGCCAGTCTATCATGGGGCTACACATAGAGACAGACAACCAAGCACACTCTCATTCACACCTATGGACAATTTAGAATCATCAATTAACCTCAGCATGTTTTTGGACTGTGGGAGGAAGCTGGAGAACCTGGTGAAAACCCACGCTGCACAGGGAGAACATGCAAACTCCACACAGAAAGACCCCAGGCTTTGTGAGGCGACACTGCTAACCACCAAGCCACTGTGCAGCCCTTGTGTAAAACAACTTATTGCAATTCAGCCTGAGGAAGGCATATACATCTATATGAACAGTTTTTTAGCAATCCATCCAACAGTTGTCAAGACATTTTACTTAAAACCTGAAAATGTCAGTCACATGGTGTTGTAGTCAGTGGGATTCATCCATGAATGTCTGTACACAATTTTGTGGCAATCCATCCCTGGTTGTTTCTTTTGGACCAAAGTCTTGGAATGACTGATGATGATGGTGAAATCCATAAAGCCACAATAAAAACTAACTCTGCCAGGACTACTTGTCTACAACTATTTACACATCCATCTATCCATTTTCTACACATTGCCTTATCCTGTACAGGGTCGCATCGGGGCTGGAGTCTATCATAGCTGACTTAAGTTGAAGGCAAGTTACACCCTGGACAGGCCGCCAATCTATCACAGGGCAGATCTGCTTTACTGATTAAAAAACACGCTTCATTTGCTAGTAAAATAGACGGCCTCGTTAGTATTTGATGCTTTTTGGGGCATAATCTAGTGTTTTTTAAAAAAGTGTTAAAGATTTTCTTTGTGTGTAAATTTTGCGTTAATATAGCTGCAAACACCTCATCTGTGATGCAAAGATATAATGTAGTCTTGCATATTTAGCAGAGACTGAAATAATTCTGGCTCTGTGTATATTTTAGAGCTTCTATGTTTTATGTTTTAGCTGGTTTGGCCTACATGTGTGTCAGTGCACATTAGTGCAACTTGGTGCATCTAAGTCCCTCCCTTTGAAACTGTTGGCCGAGAGTGACCTTCCACATTGCCAGTGCAGTCTTTTGTGGCTCTTGTCTGCTTCTCCTTCTCCACTTGTGTCTGTTCTGTTGTGCTGGGTGTGTGTGTGTGTGTGTCTGCTTCCACACCACACAGTCTATGCTCCACACATGGTAGCCCTGGTTTGTGCGTCTGTGGGCCGAAGTGCAAAACAGAGTTAAACAGATGCAAGAAGAGTGAAGGCAAGGCAGCTCAAGTAAGAATGATCTTTAGCAAGCTGACATCAATTGCCACTCAGTGTGTTAGCATGAGCTATTGGTTGTGGCCTGATTATTTTATTTGCTCTTGTATACATTTGTTGTAAATGAAAGTGAAGGAAGGGTGAAGGTGTAGCTGGCATGTACTTTTGTTTTGATCTGAGATACTAGATACTAGATACTAGATCTAGTGACATCCACTGGTTCTAAATGTTGCGTATCGACCCTTTAAATTACACTGCAGAATGCTAAAATCTGCAAATTTCCCCCAAAATATTAAAGACATGTCCTTGGGGTCATCATGCTAATCATGGCCTTGGAGACTGCCTCCTGCAGTTTTGAAAAAAGCACAGACATGGGCTGCAGTGATCAAAGGCTGCTGGCATTTGAGATTAGCACTGAGGGCTTCCAACAGCACCTGAACCTAATCTCTTATATAGGTGCCTTTCATTTAGAAGAAATACTAATACAATATGTAAACAATCATGACAAGAGATGTATGCATTTGCCTCTGTGTGAAAGCAGCTTTTTACATTTGTTTTTCCTCTTTCTGTTTTCTCTTAAATGACATTGGGATAAATAATTCCCTCAGCAGTCTTAAACACGGCATTATAAATGAATGTGTTTATACTTGTGGTCCGCGGCAGGAAGCGTTGTCTCAAGACAGATAATTTTGTGAATGTTGAAAGGCTGTTTGGTTGCAGTGCTATTCCCATTAAAAACACTGCAGGGAAACGGATAAACACCAGATTAAAGAATGAGGATGTGTCCTTCCAAAGAGTAAGCACATGAGTCAGACAAGGCAGCGGGCTGGTTTAACAGCAGTGGTGGTATTCAAAACCTTTCCTTCAGTAAAAGCAGCAACATCACGCTGTAGAAATACTCAGTTACGGGATAAAGTCCTGCACTGAATAGTTATTTAAGTATGTAAGTATAATCAGGGAAATCTACTGAGGCATTTAAAGTAGAAGAACCCAATGTAGAAAAATGACCCCTGTTTACAAGTGTAACGTTACACTTTAATATTATATATAAGTATGTAAAATTACTGATGCATTAGTGTTTAACTACCATTTTACTGTTGTCAAGGTGGCACTAATTAGCCACACCCATCTGTTTGTCTGTCTGTCTGTCTGTCTGTCTGTATGTATGTACAGACAGACATACAGACATACATATAAGTATATATGTATGTATGGGGGTAACTATGTCCGCACCATAACTCGACAACAAATACATATAGGCTAATCAAACTCAGCACAGATGTTGATCTTGACCTACCCTGGTCACCCATTAATTTTGAGAAGGTCAAAAGGTCAAAGGTCAAGGTTGCTTTTACTTAGTGCAAAATCCCTTTATAATCTACTATATAAGCTTGCAATGATGAACTTTGGTATATGTAAGGATAGGACTACCACATTGCACCTCTTGGCCTTGAACTTGACTTTTGACCTTGAACTTACTGCCATCTGTCTGTCTGTCTGTCTAGTCTGTCGGTATGTATGTATGTATGTGCGTGGCTATGTCCGCACCATAACGCGATAACAAATACAGATAGGATCATCAAACTCAGCACAGATGTTGATCTTGACCTACCCTGGTCACCCATTATTTTTGGGGTCAAAAGGTCAAAGGTCAAGGTCGCAGGGCTACCAGCCATGTTTAGGCAGGCATCCCGCGTGGGTCTGCATATAGCTTAAGAGCATTCTAGTTTTAAGCTACTTTATAAAGAATTGCATCTAATGATAATTCCATTATGGCTCAATCTTTTAATTATCTTTTCCATGTTCCCTTATTGGCCATACTATTAACCTTTGTCTAGTTTTTCCCATGTTTGGTTTTTTACTGTGCATGAGGAGTTTTGAGTGTCTACCTGTAGGTCTCTTCCTCATTGGTTGGAGGTGACCGCTGCTGCTGTTGGCTCCTCCACAACATCCAACTGTTTGAAATGACTGGGTTTAGCAGAACTCCTGTGACAAGAACCTGACAGTTTGGTTCTGTTTTTCGCCTCCAACTCATTTTGTAGTTCATTTTTTCTCTGTGAAATTTGACATTTTGCTATGCCCAGTGCCGCTGTGGTTTTAACAAGTAATTTGGTGTAAATAGCTTAATTCACATTTTTGTGTTTTGAATCATAAATCCTAATTTTGTAAAGTAAATAACCAGTTCCAAAAGCTGTCAGATAAACACAGTGGAGAATAAAACTACAGCGTTTCCCTCTAAAATGTGAAGGGCAAACACAGTGCTTGAGTCAATTTACATAGCACATTCCACCAGTGTTTAGCAGGCAGAGAGACCATCATGCGGTCTGGAGGTCGATGCACTCATTTTCACTTTGGTGAATCAGTGGTAAAATGTTACCCAGAAGTGCAGGGTGTAGACACTGCAGGTCATTTTTAGATTTTTTTTCAGAGCATTTGCAGTACAGCTGGAACAACAGGAATGGACTGGGAAGAATAAAACATCAGCCAGTGTGATTTCAATCATGTCCAATTGAATCGGTCTTTTTTCTCCCAAAGGAAACAATGCTGCCGTCTTCATCATGGGGCTCTGACATTTTGGTGATAGAACAAAATTGATAATGATTAAAAATTAGTCTACAAGGATAGTCTACCTTTGTGAACTGCTGTCCATTGTAAGAAGTCATAGCTCAATGATACCTAGCAAAGAGCCAAACAGGCCTTGGCAGCCAGATTCCAGTTTCAGATACCTGTAGATGATGTGGCAAAAGAATGTATTTACTATCAGCACAAATACCACACATATAAACACATCCTGTATACAGAGGTCAGTGAGACTGTCATGAATCTGACAGCTGAGTGTATTTTTTAGAGACAAGCTGCAGCATAACTGCAACTCACTAATAATACTTTTTTCTTTATTAGAATCTGGCATGAAGGTTGGTACCACTCTCATATGTGTCTGTTAAACATGATAGCTGGCAGGGTGTTAGCTTAGCATAAAGGCTGGAAACAGGAAAACACAGCTGGGCAGGCTCTGTACAATGGTAAAAAAAATAATGTGATTACCCGCGACTCTAAAGTTAATTAATTAACATGTTACACATTCAGAAGAAATGAGATGATTCTGAGAAATGACAGATTATATGATAACTAGCCAAGTGCCGCTCAGAAGTAGTCTGTGATGCTCAAGTGATGACCTCTTGGTGACAACAAGGCTCCAAGTCACTACTACTGTTTAAGAAGTTGTTCTTAGCATTACCTTCCTTGTTGTATTTGCACAGACTGACCTTCTGAACCTCAAGTAGTTTCTTGGTGTTTTTGCTCTTGTCTCATCTTCCTCACTGTGGACTCATTATTCACCGCAACAGAAAGTCCTGTATCATTATGGAAACAGCACAACCATGGCTGGAAGTCAGAAGAAATCTAAAATGTATTTTGTGCAGAATAACAAAGATATAATGTGATACATCTTTAAAAAAAGAAAAATATATTATTTATTTATTTATTGAGCAAAAATTTAAAGAAAAGCAGGAATCACTGTGTACAACACAAGTGGCCCCAGTTTTTACCAGTATTGGGGAGAACGGCAGCTTTGCATACTATAAGTATTTTACTGCTTACATTTTACAGCCTCTACAAACTCAGTGTTTTTCTACACCACTCTGCATATCAGCTCTAGAATATTTTACAATGTTATGCAGATCTTCCAACAACTTGCTCGACTTTACTGTTTTTCAACGATGCTGTAATTGTTTTGTTGCTCAAGTATGTTTTATTTTGCTCTCAGTCTCTCTAATGTGTTTCTATCTCCTCTCTGCTCTGTCTAAGCTCAGCTTGCAGTTCATCTGGATAGTACCTGAATTTTTCTCACATGGCTACAGTCGTGTTCAGAGTTGCAGTGAAAAGTGCAGATTTTTTTTTTGTATTTTTACAGGATTTGGAGCAAAAGGTTTTTTCTTGGTGAACAAAGTGATAGTCAACACAGCAATTATACTTTTTCTGGCTTTGATAAATATTACAATATTGGCATTTTTTAAATTTACCATGCCTTTCAAAGCCACCGATGGTTTTGGGGGTCAAAGAGTTAAAGAAGATAGAATATACAAAGTGTTCCTTCTGTTTCCATTCTATATTATATTGTATATCATTACACATTTAACAGACAGACATGAGAGTAATTTCAGTCTTCTCCTCTCTCAGCAACAGAGCAATAAACCTGCTCCCTGAACCTGTTCTTTTGCTTTCATATTCTTAACAGGTTTTCTGCCCATGTTCCCTTCCTTCTTTTCATCTTTTGTGTTTCTGATTTTTCCCCAGGCCTCATCGTGGGATCTTTGATGGTCTGCTGGCTTCCCAACCAGATTCGGCGTCTGATGATGGCCGCCTTGCCCAAGTCCCGCTGGACTACTTCCTACTTCCGGAGCTATGTCACCCTCCACCCAGTGGCCGACACCTTCTTCTACCTCAGCTCCGTCCTCAATCCGTTCCTCTACAACCTCTCCTCCAGGCAGTTCAGGGAGGTGTTCGTCCAGGTGCTGCGGTGCAAACTCACCATTGAACACATCAACAAACGCACTCTGCAGCACTCCAAAGCAGCCTCTGGGCGCTCCATCCAGCCCCTGCTGCTAAAGTCACTGCGTCGCAGCAGGGCAAACCGCTCCACCATCGCAGAGGAGAAAACTCCTCCCACTCTCACAACTTTTCAGACGCAAAGTGACTCAGGAGTGGGCTCAGATACTCAGACATCATTGATCGAGACTGAACAGCCAGATTCATATCTCAAGCCAAAGATGGATGTTCAATCAGAGAGTGAAATATAATGTGCTGTACAATTTAATGCAACACAGTAAAAATAAGCCTGCTTTATCCATGGGAGTTTGTGCTGTGGCATCAGAAACAAGTATACAGATATTCCTTACACACTGCAAACACAGTAAGTCCAGACAGATCACACTCACCTGACAATATGATGCAACAGATGGGACATCTTGAAAAGACATTTAACCTAAAATTGTATAACTGTAATCAAGTCATAAAATGATTATACTACGATTATACTCAGCCATTTAGTTAAGCATAAAACCCCACAGCTTCAGTTAAAGGTACCAAGTGGACCTCTGGTAGTAGTGCACTGATGAGTGGTTCCCTGTTGTGTTCGCAACCCGTGTTCTAGCATGTTCAAGCAGGCACATGAGGATGGTGGCCACAGCTGGAACTGCAGGTTGCATGATGATTTACAAGATTTAAAAAAGAAACTGAACATATCAGTAAACAATGAATATGACCACTTCTGTATTTGTTTACATGAAAACTCCACAGGGTACGTTTACGTTTCAGGCCACTTCCAAAGGTAAAGAAAACTTGATGTTGTGGGCTGAGACCTGCAATAAAGACACTTTTTATGTGTTAACCCAACTTTTGCAAAAGTAATAGAATATTGTACATGGTGTGCTTCAAAGTAGTCACCTTGTGCAGCAAAACACTGCTCTCAGTGCTCCTGCCACATTTGGAATGTTCCCTTGAAGCCTCTTCTACTGTGTTAAAACACTGACCAATCAAGTCGGATGTCATTTTGGAGAAGAGACAGAAGACACAGCGACCCTGAGGGATGAATCATAGTGCACAACCCCTTGAATGCAGAACAAAACAGGGCTTGCTCATAGTTGTGCTGTTGACCTGATTTGCCTTCTGCAGCCTTAAGACTGCAGACTGTTTCACTGAAGACTGCTGTTTGATCTTTAGGTTGTAGTCATAGACAACTCTTGTCACCAATGATGATCCCCAACATGGAGGTAGGGTCACTTTGACACTGAATGTGATTTTTGCCCTCTGCACATATTTGAGGTCCATAGTGAAATCCCAGCAGCTGTTCAGAGTTGGACTTCCAGAGAGTGCTCCAAACATGGCAGGAGCACTGGGAGTGGTGGATTGCTGCACAAGCTGAAGGGAATAGAGTCCAAATTTAAATCAGATGTGCTTCTTTTCCTTGCAGATGCAGTCCCATAATTTCTTGATCACACCTCATAATTTAACGATCTATATATTTACGTTTTTATATATATATATATATATATACACACATATATATATGTATATACACATATATGTTACTGTTGCCCATACAGTTGGAATAACTTAGTTTTCAGACACATTCCTCTTTTATTCCTATTTATACACTAGTATTGAGTATTCACTTTTGACCAGGTTTAATGATTACATACTGAGTCCATGGCTGTGTTGTCCCTTTCCTGCTTAAAATCTGTATGCAGTAAGTCCACGTTTTCAGAATTGGCTGCATAATTTTCAATTAAATTGAAAATTACACAGAAGCTCCCTAGGCTGTATGACTCGTCCGACGCAACTGGCAATACACCAAAGAGTGCTTGTACTACGGCAGGATGGACACAAACAATTCAACATTGCTGATTTCCTTGGAATATCACAGAGTGGGGTTTGTAAAATCCTCCAACATCATCTAGAGGAGGGTCACTTGAGGCCACAAAAATCTCCAAGACGACCACGACTAACTACCAGACGAGATGATCGGCAACTGTTTCACCTGTGCCGTAGAAATCAGAAAAAGCCAGCAAGCCACCTTCATCGTTTGTGGAGAAGACACAGAAGTAAAAAATATTTTATTCTAGCTTTATGGGCAACAGTATCTGTCTTTGATAAAACAAGGTATTTATTGTTATGCCATATGTTATTATGTTATATATATATATGTATATAACACACACACACACACACACGCACACACACACACACACATCACACATACATATATATATATATATATATATATATATATATATATATATATATACATACACACATATATACACGCATATATACTTATATATAACCCTGCATTACTGACACATAAATGTATGTGTGATATATATATATATATATATACACACACACATACATATATGTAATAGGCCTTTCTCAATCTTAATTCTTTGTTTGCACTTGAGGGATGTCAACAGTCATGGCCTAAGAACTATTCTATTTCAGTCCAAATGACTGTGTTCCTGATCCAGCTGTTTTATCGAAGACACTTTGGAAGCTGATTTGTAGAGGACTGCTAAGTACCTCTGTTTTTTTCTGTATTTATCCAGTCATCTCAACAGTCAGCAGTTCAGCCTCTGAGATGAACAGCCAGCAATGTGAGTTTTCCCTTTGCCCAAGACTGCAGTCTTATCTCAGCAAGCCATGGCTCTGATGTATCTGTAGCATTTTTATATATAACATGATACATTTTAGAAGAATTTTGTCTTTAAAATAAATAAATACCTTAATTAAAATATTTGTTGTTACCATATTATTTGCCTGAAGGTAAAATTATTACAACAGTGCTCTCTGGCTCTTTGGACTTTGACATCCTTTTATGTAGCCAACAGACATTGCTGCATTTAAATAAATGTCAGTGAACAGAGGCAGTGCTGTCTACATTAAAATCGATTCGTTTTTTTATTGGATGACAGGCTTTTAGCTGTATTTCACAGTCAATTAGATATTTAGAAATATGATGGAGCAGAACAGGGAAATACAGCTGTGTTGAAGTAAAATCACCAGTGGTGGTAGCAAGGATGCTGCTGTCCCAATTTCTAACTTGCATCCTCCCATCCTCAGGAGTTTGGATTCCACATTGAGTTCAGAGTTACTCTGTGCTGAGAGAGGCGTCATGTTCATTTATGTTTATCTAAGAAAACTTTGGAAGGTCTTCTATAAAGTCTGTTTTTGAAGAGATCTGTGGGAAAAATGCCAGAAAGTTGGTGTGGTCCATCATCTTGAAGAGTCACAGATTGTACAGCCCCACATTATAGCATATCTCAGTGAGCAGAGGGTACTGAGATAAGTAGTTGAAAGAAGCCACATATCAACATGCACTTGTAGGTCTATGTACAACATCTGTGAACAGACTGTAATGGCTGCTCAAGAATTATTGGAGGAAAGTTGTTTTCTACATCAAACCAATTATCTAACCTGCAGTTTTCTATTCATCATTGAGCGATATCACATTGTCATGTATCATATACAGTCTTTTTCAGTTTGCAAAATTGGTGATTGTTCCAGGTAATGGTGTTCAGACAGCAAAAATCATTGATTTATTCTGGAGATCTGCTCCTACAAGACTCTACATATAGTTTCTTTCCAGTAATATGTCTTATTTGACTTGTAAATAATGACAAATGAGGATGAGCCACCTGCTGCCCAACATAACTGCCCCTGAAGCTGTCCATGGCATTATCCTTACCCAGCTGCCCCCGAAGCTGCACCATGATCATCTTTAACACATGACACATGATTATGACATTTTCCAGTGTTACGTAGTTTTTGCTTTTGAACGTTAGAGGCAAGCTGCAACAGAACGCCAGGGACTCACCAGAACAAACACTGGATAAAGCTCGCTCACGTATAAACATTTCAGTGTACGCATGTCTCAGCTCATACAGCTCCAGTTCCTGTGGTCTCTACCGTCAGCAGTAGAACATTTTCAACACACATCTCAACTCAGTGTACGAAGGTCTGTCAGCACAGGGTGGAGGACAGCAAGAGGACAATGTGGAGGAGAAACACTGGGAGCTGTGGCATGTTGAGGGTGATGGCAGCAGAGGGCTGGGGTCGTTTCCTCTGCCGTGGTCCATTACACAGCGGTGTGTTACAGCAGGTGATGCACACTGAGTTGAGCTTGCCGGTGCAGAACTGCTGGTAGCCAGAGGAAGCGATAAGACAAGCTCCTGAAGAGGCGCAGGACTTGCGATAGTGTATCCCTGAAATAAGGACAGAAATTGATGTATTAGGATCATAATTAGAGAAATACGTGTGTGTCCGTGTATGTCTGTGTGTGTGCGTCGGAAAGTGAACAAGTACGGATGAGATGGGCACACGCAATTGGGGATAAATAGGATCTATTCTTTCATCTAAGGGATCCCGTCTTGGAGGGAAACATGATTTCAACATGTCTTTATAGCTGCTAATGGAGCTAAATCAGTACACCTAACTGTCTTCTGTGTCTCTGCACATCAGCCCATGAATGATGGAAAATACTGCAGAACACTGGGATCTTTTTTCACTTGGAGTCACTGATAATAACCAGAGAGTTGTGAACCATGCTGGAAAACCAGCAGACCAGCAGAAAGATACATTAGCGAGTTATTCTTTCAAGGTAGATGATGCAGGGAAACTCTGAGGCAGCAGCAACAAATCCAAGCCATCAGTCAATTTATGGCAGCCCTGACACGGATGACACAGGCTGATCCACCCTGCAGCAAGACAAGCTGCTAGGACTGTGGCCCAGTTTCCTTTTTCTTTTGACATTTAGAAAAAATAACAAGATGTAACTCCATCATTTCCAAGTTCATTTTCATTAAACAGTGAATTAAACATGTATTGATGGCTGAGGCCTCTCTGTCCTGCTATCCATCTGGCTGCTCTACATTTGTCAGACATTAGGACATTAATAGGAAGTGAAAAGACATCTGTGACAAATGACATCGACGATGTCTCAGTTACACTTTATTATATGCCTTTTTATATGCTAGAAGACACATCATGAGTGAATTAAGCCGTCATACAAGTCGAATAAGCTTTCAGTTAGAGCTGACTCAGGTGACCCTGAACACCCCTTAGTTATGCTGCTCTATGCCCAGGCTGCTGGGCATAGAGCTCTTCTCTCTTTCATTCTCCATACATTTATATGCATGATGATATTAGCCTTGTGTCTGTAGTTGGTGGTCTCTCCTGTCTGTCCTCTCTCCTTTCTGCAGGTATCACTGGCTCTGGAGCTCCAGGTCTCTGATCTTTGGTTAGAGGCCTCATGAATCTGTCCACTGTTCACTGATTGTTGTTTCTTAAGGACTATCATTTCTTTCTCCCCAGTCAGTCGAGGCCTGAGTTTTTCCTCTTTACTGTAACAAAGTGCTGCTCAAGAGTGGATTGTTGGGTTTCTCTCTATAAGATTATACTTGAAAGTCTTGACCTTTACATATGAAATACCCTGAAATAATTTGTCATTATACAAATAAAGCTGAATTGAACTGAATGGCTTACAGGGACTCTCAAATGGAATGGGACCATCATTAGTTAGACCAGCAGTAACTTAAACGATGTCTTACTGACACTCTGTTGCTTGATTCACTTTAAGTTTTGAACCAAGCTATTGGTGTCAGTGTTAAAAAAAATCAAGTACACAGCCTGGTATAAAGTCATTGGCACATTAATGTGATCACATCTACTGCAGATGTAGGAATAAATCAAGTTCAGAAAAATACTGTTATGACTTATATAAACAATCAAGCACAAACACAGAACATATTTGTTGTACTTATGTACATCTGTGCAGTAGAAATCGGCACGTTAACACCACTCAATACAGCTGTGCTCCTCCTACTGCAACTCTTCACGCCTGGTTTGAAAAGATTTCCACTTGTAAAAAAGAAAACAAATCAGCAAAACTGTGAGGGAACCTTGGGCTGTATGGATCAGACCCTTGGGAGGACACTGAAACACAATAAATCCTCTTGTCCTAATCACCAGGCCTTAGGCAGACCTGAAAACTCCAGCAAGAGTTGACATTTTTACTTCCACCTAATCGTAAATGTAAATTAGAGTAAATAGCAGCCTTGCAGGAATGAGTCTGTTAACACTGATGTCACTGAGCCTGTTCTAAAAATTCTTGGTAGTACCAGGTGATGGTGAATGTGCCAAACTTGACAAACTTTGAAAAATGATGCTCTGGCCTGGTTCTGGTACAGTTGACTCCAGGGGGGAAACTGTACCATTTTAGTGCATTTAATGGTATTTTCTTCACAGTGTCATCATTTAACCTCCATATGTGACCAGGTGACAATTCACATAGCTTATGCAGGCACTGTACAGAGCCCAGCAGACTCCTGATAACACCTGACTGATCCTCACTGTTCTGAAGTGACCTAACATTTATTCAGCAACTGCTTAACTGTTCATTAATTATCATTTAGTTTGTGATTTGTTCCTTTTGAATCATTTGTGAACTTTGTGGTAAGATCATTTATTGTGCACACATCTGTGGCCAGGAAGAGCTCCATCCAACCCTGCAGATTTTTTTTGTAAACTGTAGTGTTTTCACTGACATTTTGCCTCCTTGACATGAACAAAGCTCTGTCACTTTACATTAAGTGTGTACAGTGTGTTCTGTGTAACTGGTGAAAGAAAAATCCCTCTCCAGACACTTTACTTTAAGAGCCATTTCAAGTAGCTGCATTCAGTTTTCAAAGCTTGTCTGAAAAGCATCTGAGAAAAGTTAATCTTCTCCACCAGTTATAATCCACAGTGAGGTCTGAGAGGACAACCTCAGCTGTGACCAGACCATTTGGCAGGATCATTCCCCCTGCACTATATACATGATTGATTCACATGAAAAGCTACTTGGAACATGTCAGAGTTGTTTGTGAGATTACTGGAGGGAGGCTTTAGCATTTGGCTGACATTTTATTTCAAAGAAATTCAGACGTGAGTACGTGAACTTCCAGCAACCCCTGTAATACTTCACCCCCCTCTCCACCCAAGTGCAACAGATGCAGGCACATTAACACCCGCAGAACTGCACGTTCATTTAAATTGTGCATCCTGCCATGTCTTCTATGCTGCAAATATCAGCCGAGGTCCCAGAAGGTGTTGAGTAATCCAGTGGAAACAGTGTGAAATGTTGCAGAGCTCTGGAGGGAAAACTCCCAGTCTCCTCACAGAGCCTGGAGATTAAAACCTGACTCACACTCTGTTTATGTCTCACTTTTTCAGACTGTCAGATACATGACAGACACTTCTGAAGATCTCTCTTTTTTGTACTCAAACCTTAAAATGGCAGTTAAAAATAAAAATAAGAAAGAAAGAAACAGAAAGAACAAATACAGTCAAATATAGTTGTATGAAAAATGACTGTCTACTTTTAGACAACCAACATTTGAACCAGTGCTTACAGATAAAGATGATAAACTTGAACAGCACTACAAATAAAATTAGTTTTATAATCATGTATTTAACAAAAATATCAACAAATGTGATATTGTTAGGTGGAAAAAATAGTACTTCAGAAGCTTCAGAAGCTAGCATAATAATAATAATAATAATAATAATAATAATAATAATAATAATAATAATAATAATAATGCATTGGTTTTATATAGCGCTTTTCTAGGCACTCAAAGACGCTTTACATTGCATTATTCATTCATTCCATACTCCATGTATAAGCTACGTATATAGCCATAACTGCCCTGGGGTAGAGGCCATCGGCCCCTCCGACCACCACCCACCCACTCTCACACTGCATTCACCTGCTATAGCAGACGTAACTCCCACCAGTGTCCAAGATCAACTTCATTTTCAAGCAAAGTTTGTTCCATTGAAAGATACCTGAGGGCTTTCTTCCATATTTTCCCCCTTTCACTTAAATGGGAGACAAATCTGGACTTTCACTAGACCATTCCATAATGTTCTATTTCTTCTTTTTTGGTCACTGGCAAATTTGCTGTGCTTGGAGTCATTATCCTGTTGAAAGGTCCACTTTAGGTTCAACCTCAACTTTCAGACAGATGGCCTGCAGGATTCATATATGAACTAGAAAGGCACTCAGAGAGCGCATACCTCCGCCAAGGAGCTTCAGTCCACCCCCAACACAATCTCCCAACTCACATATTTTGTATGGAACGTTACAGATACAAATGTAATTACATACAGTTCAAATTTCCTTCCGACAATGCGGCGTTGACCCCATCCGACCTAATGAACAGGGGCGGCCTGTAGCGCAGCAGCTCCTAACAGCCTCCCAGATTCTTGTCGCTCAGGAAGGGAAGAGAACTCCCTCACTGTCGCTGTCTGTTGCGTGGAGACCCAAAATGTCATGTGGTCAGAGGGGGTTACCCAAAAAACAAGAGTGCCCTCTGGTGGCTTTGAGAGTAAACCGCATTTAATTGTACACCCAGTTACACTTAGATTTAAAAAAAATCCTGGATGGAGACGGTGATCTGGATCACTTCCAAAATTACATCATTTCTTCCTTGTCCCATTTCACACGTTTCCTGAAAACTTCATCCAAATCCGTCCACTACTTTTCGAGTTATTTTGCACACAAACAAACAAACAAACAAACAAACGGCGGCACCAACATAACCTCCTTGGTGGAGGTAATTATTGGCCACAAGCTGCCCAGTCCATGAGGCAGCAAAGCAACTTCACTGCATAACATTTTGACCACAGTACTTTACAGCTGGTATGGAGTTCTTCTCTCATGTCGACTGTTACTGTGGCCAAACAACTTTATCTTTGATTCATCTGTCAGAGGCACATTGTTCCAAAAGGTCGGCTCTTTGCTGTATGTCTACATCAGCAAATGAAATATTCCTCTATGGAAATAGTAAGTGTGGCAATTGCAGCCTCAAAAGTGGATATTTCCTCCTTTAGCAGAAATAACTTAGCATATTTGTCCAGCTAGTCTTTCACATTGACTTGCCGAAATGTTTAAACATTCCTCCAGGCAAAAGTCCTTCACTTTCAAAATGTATGACTTTCTTGCTTGTGCTGCCCGTTCACCATCAGTGGGATTCAAATCTGGCCTCAGGCGGAGCCATGCTCTAACCCTCCATTTCTTCTTTTTGAGCCACTCCTTGGTGGATTTCTGAGTGTGTTTAGGATCCATATCTTGTTGAAAGGTCCATTTCTGGTTCTACTTCAGCTTTCAGACACATGGTCTTAAATTATGTTCAAGCACTCATAACTGATTATCTGATATGAAGCAGACTTTGTGACTGAATCAATGACTGCAAGCTGCCCAGTCTCTGAGGCAGTGAAGCAATCCCAAACCAAACACATCCACCACAGTGTTACACATTTGGTCTGAGGTTCTCCCAAAACCTGGAAAAGCTGTCTTTGGTTCAAACATGTTGACTGTTATTGAGTTCAAAAACTCCATCTTTGGGCTGCCATATAGCTCACTGAGTTAGGATGTTACCATGTAGGCGTAGGTCGCCAGCAGTGGTCGGGAGTTTGAGTCCAGCTCACGCCCCTTTGCTGCATGTCTCTCTCTCTCTCTCTCTCTCTCTCTCTCTCTCTCTCTCTCTCTCTCTATACACCCTTTCACTCTGTCTCTCTCCCTATCATTGAAATGAAAAAAAAACTCCACCTTTGATTCATTTGTCTAGGACCTATCATTCCAAAAGGCCTGCTCTTGGTTGTATGCTTACTGACCAACAGTAGTTTTGCTCTGATGTCCTTCTTGGACTCTCAGAGCTTTTTCCTGACATTTTGACACACAGCTGCAGAGTTGCCTGCATATCTTGTGATGAAATTTTGGGCTTCATGGAGACTTCTGTTTGAATCCTGGATAAACGAGCAGCCATCTGAAATCTACTTCACTTGTAGAAGATTTTCCTCATTGTGGAACAATTTAGTTCACATCATTTGGAGATCTTTCTGAATCGTTTGACAGGCTCATAGTTATCAACCTTTTTCTGAAGGTCCTAGAGAGCTCTTTACATCTTGGTGTGATGACATCACACATCTCAATAGCAAAGAGAAAAATGTGTGAGAGGTTTAAATGAGACAGGTTCCTCCTGTCACTGTCTGAGGATGTTCTAATCCAGGGGTGTCCAGTCCTGGTCCTCTAGGGCCGCTATCCTGCATGTTTTAGATGTTTCCCTCTTCCAACACACCTGATTAAATGATCAGGATCGTTGTCAGGCTTCTGCAGAGCTGATGAGGAGCTGATCATTGGAATCAGGGTGTTGGAAGAGGGAAACATCTAGAACATGAAAGATAGTGGCCCTCGAGGACCAAGATTGTACACCCCTGTTCTAATCTCTGGCACAAAGTCTGGAAACGCTAATTCCAGTTCGATTAATCTGAATTTGTGATAAAAGTATTTTTTCAATTTAAATTATGAAAATGACTTTATCAACTTTATTATTACACACTGTTTAAAAGAGAATCAAATGCTTCTTTGTCCAACTATGTTGAAAAATTCAGTGATTTCCACATACTTCTTTCTCACATCACTGGATGTGAAATAACTCAAAATAAGAAAATCCTGTGCTCGTAAACGGCTATATAATCCGCTGGCTTTTATCTTCAGCAATAACTGGAAAATAGCAAGAGCCGATAATATGGGCAGTCAGTGGAAAATGAGCTGCAGTAAAAGCGGGAAGTGTCACTGGCTGAGAATACAGATTTCATGGCTTTTCTCATCTCTCAAACAATCACAATCACACAGGCTATTTACTGAGGCGCTGGCTGTCAGTGATGCTCACCGACTCCTCTTCAGCCTCTTCATACTCATTCATACATTCACCTGGAGGGTCACCACCCTTTGTGCTTCATCATTTTAATTCAGCGTTTTATACCTCAGTCACAATTTTTAGGAATCAGACTTCAGGTTTCATTATTTGTCACACCTTCTCAGATTTTTCCATCATGCGTAATTCTCTCTATTCAACTTTCTGACACTGTTTACAGGGCTGATATTTCTGCTGTGTCTCTTACATTTAAACTGACCATGTAAGTGCTTTTATCTCTTTGTCTTCAACTGAGAACTCAGCTGCTTTCAGTGCTTACACTTTGATTGACGTTTCAGCTGCAATCAGCCGCTAAACATCAACTGAAACCGTTTTTATTCTTCAATTGACAGCTCAAAATGACATTTTAACAGCTGACATTTTCACCTCTTACTCTTTAAAATGACAGTTCAGCGGCTTTCATTGCTCCCTCTTCACATGGCAGCTCTACTTCGCTGCTTTAGTGCTTACAAACAAACCAGTGAAAAGCTGACAGGATGCAGTCTGACTGCTGTTTGAGAAGTTCTTTACTCTTTCATGGCTTTCAGAACTGATCAGTTGGAGCTGGGAAATGTTAAACAAACACACAAACGCAGGAAAGGGTGCAAAGACTTCGTGTAGGAGGTCAGATGTCTATTACGGTCTACTTAAAACACCTGTCAGGAAACTGAAAGGAATAGAAAATAACTGAGCAGAGAAAAAATGATTTGAATCAACACATCTTCATCACAGTCCCTCCTCAAAAGACAGATTAATCTGCAGCGCTCTAAAGTCCTGAAAGGAGATATTTTTTATCTTGTGCTCACAAGATAATCATCTTGTGCAAATTATGTTGTGTGCACAAGAGATGCTAATGAGAATGATAATGGAGTAATTTGTTAGGTGCAACAAAGCACACTACACACACACTACACACACACACACACACACACACACACATACACACACACACACACAAAGTCCCGAGCAGAGGTTTAATCAAGCAAAATTATTCAAATCACCTGTGTTTGTGTTCCATGACAAACTAAGTCGGTGGTTTAATTAAAAGTTTAAAAAAGAAGAAAATAAATTCTGCAACAAACTCAGTAGTGGGGATGCACAGGCTGATTGCTCTGTTTAAATAGGAGTTGTGCAACACACGTTAAAACAAGTGAATGGATGTCCAACTCTGCCCAGTGCCAGTCTCTCCCCTCACCTCTATAAGACAGTGGTTCAAACAATGAGGGTCGGAAACAATATGAAAGAACATGCAAACTCCACACAGAAAGATCCCATGCCCAGGCCGAGACACGAACCAGGGATCTTTTAGCTGTGAAGCGACGGTGCTAACAACCGAGCAAAAATAGCCCAAAATAAAACCATCCAAATAAAAACCAGTCATTAGCCTTCTGATTTTCTTTGTTCCCATATAACCCCTGAGGTGATTACAGCAGATTAGCAACGGCATCACCTGCAGCAGCTCAGTTAAATACTGATCATGATGATCTCTGAGTGGCCGTCTACAAAATGAAACCCAGAACAGACTTGATGTGCTCTCAGCAGAGTGAACGCCCATCACATTAAGTAACGAGTACAAATATTTCTCCACGACAGTAACAATGAAGAGTCTGCTGCTCATTACACACATACAGAGAAGTCACCTGTATGTTTACTACTCTTTACACATGGAGATGACTTTGATTTATTCTGCTACTAGCTCATGTTGGATCACTATAAACTAATCTTAGGCTGTTGTGTTCCTTTGTATTGTTGTAGACTTAATATCTTCAGGTTGTCTATCTGTACATAGCTCCCCTTCACATGTGACATCTCTTATATACCTTCTTTGTCACAGAGATCCACTTAGACTTGAGAATAAACTGATTACACATCACAAAACATATTTTTTTTATCATAACTCAAGAAATCACACAGAAATTGTACTCAGATGTCTAAAAGGATAACATGATGAAGTGAACTGCCACATCATTATGTTCCGCAAAAACACTTTTCTAGCCATTATTCACATTTGGTGAGATACAGATTTTCTGACACTACCTGACCACCTACTAAACCCCTTCACAGTCTTTACTACACATATGAGTTTGGACAAGCAGGGATGTAAAGTACATCTTCACTGGTTGGTGGAGGATTTCAACTACAAGCTGGTAATTCTAGTTTATTGTTACTGTTACTTGCTTTTTCATGACATTTCCAAAATTAGTGAGTGCTGTTTGAAGGAGTAATAGCAAGTCTGAAACCAAGCAGACGTACTTGCCAGGGCCTCATCTAAATGCTTCCATCCACACAAAACAAACCAGAATCTTGGATCCATTTGACGACATTCTGGCTACACATTTGTTTGGAAATGCTAATGTAAAATTTCCTGTTAGGCAAAGGAGATGATCAGAGCCATTGTTTGATTATTTGCAGTCTACCAATATGGCAGTGAGGTTTCATCATGTGCAGTTGACTCAATGGTCAGTTCAATTTAATGTAGTATGTCGTAGTATACAATATAAGAACACATGCAAATACAATCTGTTTCACATAACACCTTCAAACAATCACACATGCACACATTTATCTACCACACAATTATTCCAGTCGGTGAATTTAAGTACTGGATTGCTTTTATAATTGTCAGGAGTGGCAGGTTTCCTGCTGCCTGAGGGCAAACATGCCCAGCAACTGAAACTGCAATGGAAAGAAAGACATGAAAACTACCCGTTACACAGACTATTAGAAGCAGAATAATCTTAAATGTCTTCTGAGATATTTGTGTTAAATGAGACACCTCTCCTTACAAGTTTATTATTCTTCCTTTTAGATGGGGAGACAAATCATTGATTGATAAACTATCAATTTTAAAGTTTGTCACATAATTTTAAGCCCTATTTCCATTTGTTTATTACTTATGTCTTCTTTGTTGTTGTTGTTGGTTTTGTTTCTGTCATATAGAACTGGTCACCACTAAAAGCTTGTAGCAGACTGTGTTAATTCACTGTTGTGGCTTTGTAGAAATGTAATCAACACCTGTAGAGATGTTGCCTCATTTCACTCTCAGGTATCTGGGTGAGTGTTCATCGAGGCCTCATCAGCCTCAGCTCGTCCGCTGTCTGAGCATGTAAATCTGTCTCCTGACGAATCACTTTCTCTCTGCATCTCTACCGCTCTCAACAGATTCCTCTGAATCCACCATTCTACGAAGCAGGAGCAAAGTGATTGTAGGTCATTTAATTATCTGAGCTAATCAGCACTCTGTAGTCCACTAATGTAATAGTAGTTCTGTACAGCTCCAGACCACAGCGATGATACACCACAGAAGACTCACACTCACACAGCGGCTCAACATGGGCCTTTGATCTAACACCATTAAGTAATTATATCATGAAGACACCGAGACTCCTGAGGACTTTGAACATTTTTACTGAACAATGAAGCACATAACCGACAATACCGATGATAACTCTACATTTAATGCAGGTGACAGTGTGGATTTGATGGGAATGGACAGGAGGATAGACAGGAGGAGGAGTAACCGCTGGGGGAGTGAGAGCAGATGAGGCAATGGTTCCTCTGCAGCAGTAATGGAAGTCAGTCCTGAAGCACCTGCAATCTCTCCTTGCAGGGTTGGAATAGGTGACAAACTGGCATTTTATTAACATTGTCTAGTAGGACAGGCAGTGAAAATGGGTTCATTGCACTGCAGGTTGCACTTATAGATGAGACATTCTGTAAATGGAGGATAGTATCACATAAGTATCACACAGAGTGAGAAATCTGAGCTATATAGCTAATTCTGAACACCATTTATGATGTCACTATGCAGCTAAGGTTAGCTATGTTCCAACAATGTTAACAGAGATAGCTGCCTAACATTCTGGATGCTCTTAGATACATCCTGAAAAAGCATCAGCTTTGGTTAACCTACACTCTACTTCACCCCAGCCAGTCGAGGCAGATAGCTGCCCTCCCTGAGCCTGGCTCTGTCACAGGCGTCCTCTTGATAGAAGATCATTTCTTCTTCCACTGGTGCCAAGTGCTCCTCAAAGGGAATCACTGGACTGTGTAGGGTTTCTCTCTTTGTTGTGAATGACACTGTACAAATAAAACTGAGCTGAATTACAAGCAAAGTATTTCCAGTGTAATCTAACTTGGCTGGCTTTTCTAGGTATACAAAAAAGTGAATGGAATTTCAACTAACTTTTCGACTATAATAGGAGGGCAAATGTAGTTTACACCTACCTTCACATTTTTTTAGCTTTCCAACATTCTTCTTCTTCTTCTACTGGGAAAGAGGATGAGGAAGGCAGCTGCCTGATCTGCAACAGGCATGTCCTGCATGTATGCACAGAGAACCTGACACATGTTACACATTTGGGTGTCAGTATCTGCCTTCATGCAACCGCAGTCAGAGGCCTCCCAAAGCTCATGTGGATGATGTAGAGATCTCAGTAAAGGCAACATGAAGGCAAGAAACATATACATGATATTTTGTAAAAGTACACTAAGTAGAAAAATGACGTCTCACAATGAAGTCTGAGCAAGTCTTTTATGATAAATAATAAAAATGGGAAGTAATTATTTTGGTCAGGTTCTCCTTCAGAGGTCTTGGAGTCTGGAGGTTCTGCACATCGTCTTAGCTTTTCTGGACAAACACCTCAAATGAATTTGAGACAAACATTTGACATGAACCTTATTACATATTTATTGGACATTTTATTTCATTTATTTTATTTAATACTAAAAAGTAGACAGTCTTTTCTTATTGATAGCATGAAGCGTTTGATACCTTACTGCTTTAGTAAGATTTAATGTCTAACAGGCCTTTTTGAATATTTTTAATTTCTGATAGCATGTAAGGAAAAATGGTTTGTTTGTTTTTGTTTTCTTTGCTTTACGACAAACATGCTAAACCATGACTCAGGCTGTATACGTGGTGTTCTGTAATCACATTTGAAAATTATTTTTATGCTAAACTAGAAAAGCCCTCATAGAGCGCAGACCTCCGCCAAGCAGCTTCAGTCCACCCCAACACAATCTCCCAGTGACAAAGTATCATTGTGTAGTCTGGTGAAATCAACACTGCACAGGACACAGAAATATATGTTGGTTCTTTATTCTGAACAAATGAATTGGAGGATGCTCAGTGGATAAAATAAGTAGGATAAAACAAGAAATGTTCCTCTGGAGAATTTGGTCTGGTTTTGCTAAATAGGACTTCTGTTGCAGCTGCGTTTGAGGACAAACAGCTCTATGTCAAAAACAACTACTTAGTTTGAACAAGACGTCCCAATTTACAGCTTTGTGACAATAAATAAGCAGCAGGAGATTTCAGCAAGATGAAATAAGGCTGACCTTAAGCCAAGTACGGTGTAGTTCCAAGTAGCCTAGAGTGGCTAAGAGTGCTAACTAACAGTATGGTAGCTTACCTGCTTTACAAACGGAATATTAGGGCTGGTCCCAAATATACCAATATCCAAATATTCGTTGGTACTAGTGGTATTCGGATAACAATTTTGATATTTGAATAGTCCTATGCGCCACCGCCAGGCGCTGCCGAACATTGCCGAGCGTTGCCGAGGCTGTAGAACACCGCCATTGTTCTAGTACGTACACCTGCCAACTCCAGTGTCAGGCTCCAGTGTCAAAAACTCAAAACGCTTTCCAACAGCACAGTGTTTCAACTTTGGGTAGATAAAAATAAAAGAAGAAAAACACTCAGAGAGCACAGACCTCCACCGAGCAGCTTCAGTCCACCCCAACACAATGTCTCAATGACAAAGTATCTTTAAATTTAAAAAATATCCTGGATCCAGACGGTGATCCGGATCAGTCCCAAAATTTCATCATTTCTTCTTTGTCCCATTTCACACATTTCCTGAACATTTCATCCAAATTCGTACATAACTTTTGAAATTATTTTGAACACAAACAAATAAATAAACAAACCGGCAAAAACATAACCTCCTTGGCAGAGGTAATAATGGCATGGAAAGATTTTTTTTAAATGTTGATCACCAGTGCCTTACACTTGATTTTAAAAACCAGGCACTTATTATGAATTTAGCTGCTGACTGTTTCAGAGTCAGAGGTATGTGCTATTTTCATTTTGGCTGCTTCCCTTCTCCTTAAGAACTCATCCAAAGGAAATAACAACGTCCCGTCAAAATGAACATTACTTTCACTGCACGTCCACAAATCGGCTGGAGCAGTCGCTGCAGATAAATGTGCTGAGACAATGCAGCACTTTAAATACTAAAACAGAGTGAAGGAGCCGAGGCAACACCTCAGCCTCACTGTTGTCAAGCAGACTGGGATCTGGCACACCTGTATGATGTATTTATTTACTTTGGTCATTGCTGGTTTTTCTGACATTCTAAACAGCAGAGAGCTGGAAGAGATGCAGCAAAAGTCGGTTAGAGATGAGAGGTTTCTTTTTACTCTGTAAAACGGCCAACGAAGATGTAATTAGAGATGTTTCATCCATTGCTTTGAGAATTTATGTTGCCAGGAGGCTCTAATTCAAAATCAGGACAAAAGCACAAACTACTTACACTCCAAAATGTTGTAATCATATTCCAGATGGAGCGATTTTGAGCGTGGAGAACACAGGCAGAGATGTGCCACATTTGTTTAGCAACTACTAAAAGAATGAAGCTCACACAGCAGCACCGTGGAACACTATGAGGCTGGAAGTACTTGGAGGGATTTCATTTAATCTGTGTGTGTTGGATCCTAAGATTCAGCCTTCAGTCTAAATTATGTTGCTGAGTTAATTTATGGGGAAAAGGGTGAAATTTCTTAACAACTGTGGATGTTGAGAGAACTAACAGGTTTTAGTTTAATGAGAATCGGCATGCTTGGCTGCACATGGAGGACTGAAAAGACCAATATGTCCAAGTGTCTCGAGGTCCTTGGTCTGCTCCTCTAATCCCTTTTTAACCATATAAATTAAGCAAGCACTGACACTGCTTGTACTTTTGTAGTTACTACACAAGTACACTTATTGAAAATATAGATCAGCTGGAAACACAGTTTATCCAAATATAGTTCCCTGTTTTTGCATTGTTTGTGACAGTGACCGGACTGTCCTTGACATGAGGAAAATATCTACTTACTGATGGAACGGCATGTCACCCTCCCTGTGGCAGACATGTATGAATCTGCTCTGTGGAGTTTATTATGCATCTAAATTAAAGCAGACTTTGCAGTGAAATTAGATGGCAGTTGTTATATGAGCTGACATAAAGATGCCACCAAGATAAATGGTCAGTAGGGACAATAAATTTGATAGCAGGTATTTTGGGTGATGAAAGCCAGAATTTCATCAAGAAATCAAAGTAATTAATCCGAGCGCTTTTATCATCTTTATCAAAGGCAGCTCTATCCCAAAACAGCACGACAGTTATGTATACAAATTTAACAGGAATGAGCCTGGAGAAGAGGAGGAAAACTCAAAATCCAATAAGTCAGACATCCATCCAGGATCGTGGGGGTGGGGGTGGGTATAGGGTTGGGGTGTTTGGAGCCTATCCTATCCGACTCTGGATAAATCATACAGGGCTGTCAAACTGACATTTTTGGACCAAAATTATACCAAACGGTATTTGCAGAAAATCTCTAAACTCATGACAACATCACACTAAAGAGCTGCTCATCCTAATAAATAAACCCAAAATAGGTGGTGCTGCTGTCTGGAAACACGTGACGTCACTCGTTAAATCAGCTGCTGTAGATCTAATTGCTAAAATGATAACCAGCAGGGGATGTGCTAAAGCTAGTCCATTACAACCCGCTACCATCAGCTTCTGTTCAATGACTATTCATAGAGCAGTAACTGCGCTAGTTAGCTACAGCTTTGGACAGAGAGCTGATGAAGGCTCTAGTCAGATACAGAACTTTTTACAGGAGACTGTCTGGCATCCATGTCTCATGTGGGACCATCACTTTTAGCGTTCATATATTAAATCAAGTTGGGATCTATTAGGACATCGTTCCTATATCCCAGTGGCATATGTAACAGCAGCTGTTGTGGCTCCCATCACGTGTCTGAGGCTATGTCAGCAGTATCCGTGCATGACCAATAGAACATATGCTGGATTTATACCTCCAATTAAACAATTATTGGTTTATATTGCTGACGTGTGTGTGACAGTGTGGACATAAAATCATCTACGGAACAAAAGACTAAGTAAACTGCTTTTTTTGGCAATGTCCTCAAAACAACAGAAGAACGTTAGCGTTAGCACACTGTGCAGGTAATGTGGCTAACGTCACCATTAGCTTTGATGGAATGCCCATAGGTCAGAGCTCTGTGGTGACTGTAATGCTGATGGGACTTTCAGAGATGATGGAAACATTAAGACCGATTAAAAACCAATAAACAAGGACTGGGTGGGTTAATGTGTTTTCATGATGGCTGTGCTCCAGAGCCGCCTAAACTCAATCACTGTTTACATCTGCTTCCTTCTCCTCTGCTCTCAGTGCTCACACATAATGTATCTTAATACAGCTGAATTCCCAATAAAACTGTTCTCATTTACATATTTTTCAGTTTTTGTTGTCAGACAAAAGGACAAGTATGGAATAGTGACTGAAACGCAGCCCAGTAGGACGACATATTAACCAGCAGCCGCTTTAGAGACATTTCCCAAGCGGCAGCTCTGCACCATTAAAATACTGATTTTATAACAGCAGCGTCATCAGACAAACTCATCACACACACATTAAAAACAATGGCTGTGCTGTAAATTTGGCAATATCTGCATATAGCATGCTGACTTAGGGTGAAAGGCAGGTTACCTTCTGGACAAGTTGCCAATCGATCACAAGGCCAACACAGAGAGACAGACAGGGGTTATATAGTCACGGTGAAATTAAATATCTCTGCAGTATTTTGAGCTAAAAAGTTAAAAAAAAAAAAACACTTTCTGGGGATATTTGAGACTTTTGTTAATTTGTTAAAAAGGGCCACAATATGGGATCCTTAAGTTTTGGGATTTTTTTGTTTTTTTAAAAAGATATCATAGTTTGGATTAAAGTTCCGCCCTTGGCAACATGTTTCTTCACTACTTTTTAGGTTGCCAGGGTGATGAGTCCAATCCCATCTAAAATGTGAGTGGCTGGCTAAAAAGCAGCAACAGTTGGAAAGCATTACAATATATGACAACAATATGTATGTTGATTGCAAACATATCCGTGATATGTCATTCAAATAGAAATTTAGGAGATTAAAGGTGTAATTTCTGGGAGACGGGGCTGCTCAGGTGGTCTTCTGGCTCTCCAGTCAATCAGACATTTGGACTGTAAACACAGTTAAATGGTAAATGGTCTGCACTTATATAGCGCTTTTCTCGACCTTAGTAGTATCCAAAGCGCTTTACAATGTGTTTCACATTCACCCATTCACACACCAATGGCGACAGAGCTGCCATGCAAGGCGCTAATCTACCATAGGGAGCAACTTGGGGTTCAGTGTCTTGCCCAAGGACACTTCGGCATGCAGAGGGGCCGGGGATCGAACCGCCAACCTTGTGATCAGTGGACAACCTGCTCTACCACCTGAGCCACAGCCGCCCCCAGTTGTTTGTCACTGGTGCAAATTCACATATAGGTAATGGTTATTAAAGCTGAATTTGATTAAAACAAAGTGAAATAATTATTTTCCATGTAAATATTAGTGCTGTCAATAATATCGCGTTATTAACGCGTTAACGCAATCAATTTTAACGGCGTCAATTTTTTTATCGCGAGATTAACGCGGGCGGGGGTGGGTGAGGCGGGGGCATGGTTGGCGAGGGCGAGGTGTTCGCCGTCAGAGGCCTTCTCCTGCTGGCTGTTGTACAGCAGCAGCAATATTCTCGGTCGCCATGCTTTTCTATTGGCTCCTTTTTCCCGTCCCGAACCGCGTGCCGCTGATCCAGATGCTCCGCGAGGCGACGGCGGCCTGGGGTGCGCGCATGACAATTGACAAGACCAAAGTTATCTGTGTATGTTGTCAGTATGAACTGAGTTATCGTCGTAGTACATCCGGTCTGAAATACCACGTGATGGCCAAACACAGCTGACGCGAATTCTCCGCCTCCTCCTTGTATAAAATGATAATTCAAGGGACATTTAGTTTTACGCCCACTCCAACACTGTCTTCTTGTAGCCCTTAAATATTAATGCAAAGCTAATGGTTGATAATCAACCTGTGGCTCTGTTTCTTTTTAGTTTTCCCTTCAATAAAGTTACTTAAACCATAAAGAGAGTCAGTGCTGTTCTTGTCTTCTCATCTTAAAGTTGTTAGACATTGAGGACTGATGCTAACGTGTGTTTTTGGACGTCTTTTTCATCCTCTGATAAACATCTTGGTTTCTAGAATGAAGAGGAATTAGACTGTTTTTACTTTAAATCATGAAACTAAAATTTTCAGTGTGCCTATGCCAGATGTCCTGCTTTAATCATACAAAAGGCGTAACGTGTATAAATTTTATTTTGAAAAGCCAGCATATTTCACAAACCTTTGACCAGTTTCTATTAACATCTCTGAGCTTTTACTTTGAAACTTTAGCATACTTCAGAGTCAGTTTTTTTCGTGGGCTGTGGAATTGAAACTTAAAAAAAGGTAAATCCAGGTTACAATAGAGCTGCTCACTAAACTGTTACTGCGTATGGGCTCTTATTTTGAAAGTGAACCCAAAAATACAGGTTTGTCCATTTTGTGTGTGAGAAAGCGACAAAAGTACTGTTTTGTAAGCTCCCTTGAACATCAGGAATGTTTTGACAGTCTAGATAGGAGGAATATATGAAACTGTGTTTATTTTGAAAAAAAAAAGATTTAAAAATAAATAAATGCTTCAGATGCTGCTGTTTGTGGGCGGAGCGTGTTTCAGGGTGGGGCTTCCAACTTGAGAATTCCGCAGTCCTTTGATGCTTTGATGATGATGTCACACGTGGAATTATCAGATTCCTTAATAGCAGTCTGAACCTTGAATCGTCGCGAGCAATCCAGTGAGCAATCCAGTGAGCGAATTAGAGACCGAACGACCGACCGAACCAGTGACCGACCTACCGAACGAACGACCAAACGAACTAGCCGAACCCCAAACTTCTTCCTGAACTTGTGTTCTTGAAGAAGTCACAGCCTTAACGACCGCCTGCAACTACTGCAGTTTTTTCTGTATTTGTTTTCAGCACCTCTTAAACTTTCACCGCTATCATGTCCAACCACTACAACCAGAGACGTAGAGGAGGGATGATCAGCACTACCCACCGTGGGCCCAACCAGCACCACAACCACCCTGCCGGGCCCCAAACCTCCCGTGGTGCCTCCAACTTCCTGAGAGAGCACAACAACGGCATGAGCCTCCGCATCAAGGAGCTCATTGAGGAAAACCAGCAGAACTCCTACAAGATGCTGAGCGCCAGAGCCAGGATTGACCACCTGGAGGAACTTCTGCGCGACAAAGAAAAGGAGCTGCAGATCGAACGCCAGGAGAACAACCACAAAGTGTTGAGGGCCAAAGGCAGGATGAACCAGCTGAAGGAACTTCTGCTGGAGAAGGAAAAGGAGCTGCAGGACGAACGCCAGCAGCATGAGGAGAGAATCTCAATCCTGGAAGAGCAAATCAGAGAACTAGAGGAGAGCAAAGAGCAAGAACCGATGGAGACCGAGGTCTCTTTCGAAAACATGATCCCATCATCCAAGAGTTGGGGAGATATCATGGACGAGCTTGATGAGCGGCTTATACAAAAAGACGAAGAGATTCTGAGACTGAAAAAGGAGGTCCAGAGTCTCTCTGCTGCCCTTAGAGCCTCCCAGAACGTCCAGAGAAACGAAAAGACATCTTTGGAAGACAACAAGGAGCTGCAAGACCAAAAGAAGGCCCTTGACGAGGAAAGAAAAGAGGTGCAGAAAGACAAGAAAGAGCTCAACGAAAAGGACAAGGAGCTGCAAGAGATAAAGGTCTCTCTGGACCAGCAGCAGCAAGAGGTCCTAATTAAACAGAAAGAGCTCGAACAGAAAGAGAAAAAGCTGCAAGATGAGAAGGAAGAAACCCAGCAGGACAGACAGGAACTGCAAAGAGAGAAGAAAGCAGTAGAAGAGCTCCAGAGAGAGCTTCAAGCTGAGAAGAAAGTTCTGGAACAGGTGAAAAGAGATCTAGAATCTCAGAGAGACAAAGTAAACAAAGAGAAGACACTGGTCCAGAAACAGACGAAGCGTCTGAATGAAAATCAAGAGCTTTCTCTGTTCCTGCAACAGAGACAAAGACAGCTTCTGGAGAAAAAGTACAAAGAACTGGACGATGTGAAGGAGAAAATGAAGGAGGACGTCCAGCAGACCAGACAAGAGCTGCAGAAGGAGAAGGAAGCAGTAGAAGAGCTCCAGAGAGAGCTTCAGGATGAGAAGAAAGTTGTGGAACAGGTGAAAAGAGATCTAGAATCTCAGAGTGATGAAGTGAAGAAAGAGAAGACACTGGTCCAGCAACAGACAAAGCATCTGAATGAAAATCAAAAGCTTCTGGAGGAGAAACAGAAAGAACTGAATAAGATGAACGAGAAAATAAAGGAGGAGAAGGTGAAGCAAGACCTGAAGAATCTAGAGATGGTGGAAAACAACAAAATACTGGAGCAAGAAAAAATAAAAGTCCAGGAAAGAACTAAGCAACTGGAAAAAAGAGTCAAGAAAGAGAATGAAGAACTCCAGAACAAGAACAAAGAGTTAGCGCAAGAAAAAGCAGAAATGGAGGCAAAGACTGAAAATCTACAGAACGAGAACAAAGAACTAAAGCAGCAGAAAAAACAAACAGACGACAGAAACAAAGAGCTGCAAGACGACAAGACGGAGCTGCAGAGCCTCATTCAAGAGGTGGAGGTGAGGCAGCAGGAAGTGGAGCCCAAGAAGAAGAAGAAGAAGAAGGTGGGCTGCTGGAGCTGGCTGTTCAGGAAGTAGTGAGGAGGAGGAGGCCCTTGAGCTTCCTCTCACTCACCCCTTCCTCACCCTCCACTCCCCCTTTTTCACCCTTCACCCTCCCCTTCTTCTCCCTCCCTCCATCATCACCTCTCTGCCTCCACCTCCCCCATCCGTCTTCCATCTCACCTTCACCTCTTCATTCTCCCTCCATCATCCAAAAAGACCTCTCTTCACCTCCTCAGCCTCAACCCATCTCTCACCCCCTTTCCTCTATGGAAGGGCTCCCCCTTCATCAGCCCCCAGTCCGGCCTCCAGAGGGGCTATGACTTCAACAGATCCCAGTCCGGCCCCCCAAAGGGCTACGACTTCGCCAGCCTCCAGTCTTTCCTGCATGGTCGACTTCCAACCCCTATCTACCCCGTTTTCCCACCCCCCTTTCACTTCTTTACCCCTACTATTAATAAAAAAACAAAACAAAACAAAAAAACTAAAAAAAACTAAACCAAAAAAAAAACTCTCATATTCTGCATTTTACTTACTACCTTTAGAACAACTGTCAGTTTTACTTTATATTGTTCAATTTTGGCCTTATTTTACTTCATTTCAGTAAGGTCTGGTACTTGCTTTCTACTTTTATGCATTTCTTATGTTATGCTATTTAGTGTTTTCTGAGTCTTTCACAAGAATTTTAATCCTTCAAATGACAACAAATATCTGTAAAATAACTACATTTTTGCTGATTTAAATATAATTAAAAAATGGTGCAATTATACGGTTAAACGTTGCAAAAAACAACTTACTATTTATAACAAAACTGATTTTTGATGTGGGCATTATTCATGGCTTTGACCTGTTTATTAACAGAACTTTTGTTCTGTCTTCAAGACCTGTCTCTGCCTGATCTCTGTCTGCATCCAGACCCCATAATGCGGCATGCTGTTTTTTTTTTGTTTTTTTTTTTGCTGTTATTATCTTTAATCAAAGAGAACAGGAAAAATCTGCAAAATTAATTTCCATTTTTTTCATTCATATTGTTAATTTTTCTATAAATTGATGACTGATATCTGCAAAATGCCAATATTTTTGCTGCTTTAAATTACTAATATAATAAAATGTTGTAAAGTTGAATTATTTTTATTAATATATAAGTGTATGTATGTGTATACATATATAGTAAATTAATGTAAATGAATTCTCTGCCTCCTCCTTGTATAAAATGATCATTCAAGGGGCATTTAGAGTAGATAAAAAAGTGCGATTAATTTGCGATTAATCGCGAGTTAACTATGACATTCATGCGATTAATCGCGATTAAAAATTTTAATCGATTGACAGCACTAGTATATATGTATATACACATTTATATATGTGTGTGTGTGCGTTAAAAAATCTCCTGGTACTATCTCTTTAGCTAAACTGCTATATCAGGAATACATATGTGTGTTTGATCAGATAAGGCTGACAGTGACCAAACAACAGAGAACAGCTGTCCTCAGATGCTGCTGCAAAATCCTGATTGACACACAGAAGTTTGTGCACTGAATTTGTCTCAACTGACTGACTGTACTATAAAGACAGCTGTACCTGGAAGGTCCAGTCACTGGCCAATCAGTGCTCCTGACTTTAGCACCACGAGGATAAGCAAACACTCCAAGCAACTAAGTGAAAAGGTTATTGAAAAGCATAAGTCAGGAGATAAGTAGGAGAATTTCTATATTGAGTGAGGGAGGCCACCAAGACACCTATGACTCCTCTGAAGGAGTTAAAAGCTTCAGCGGCTGAGATGGGAGAGACTGTGTGTACAGCAACTGTTGCCTTGTTCTTCACCAGTGAAAGCTCTAAGGGGAGAGTGGAAAAGAGAAAAACACTGATGAAAAAAATCTCAAGTAGAGTTTGCTAGAAGGCATGTGGGAGATTCTGAAGTCAGCTGGCAGAAGGTTTTTTGGTCTGATGAGACCAAAACTGAGCTTTTTGGCAGTTAGACTAGAAACTATGTTTTGTGGGCACCAATCACATCATCACAAACACCATCCCTACCGTGATGCATGGTGGTGGCAGCACCATGATGTGAGGATTCTTTTCTGGAATGGTCAAGTCAGAGCACAGGCTTTCACTCTACATTCCTCTGCAACCTGATTAGGCTTGATCAGTTTTGCAAAGAAGTTTTGGGCAGTGTCCAGATGTACACAGCTGACTAAGACCTATCCACACATGATCAGTGCTGTGATTGGAGCCAAAGGTGCAACTACTAAATACTGCTTTAAAGGGGGTGAATACTTAGTCAGTCACTTATTTTACATTTTATATTTTTCAGTCATTGACATTACTTTTTAGAAATGTATTTTCACTTTGACATGAAACAGTCTTTTTTGAAAATTCTTATCAAAAATACAACTCAACAAACCACATACATTATCAGCAAAGCCTAGAGAAATGTTTGGTGGTTATTACTAACCCACTGCACATGTATTCTGTTTGTGGCATGTTTCAGACCACACACTGACCTTTAATAGGAGGGCTGAACAAAATCACACAGAGCACGTCACAGTCAACATGTGCAAGCAGTAAGTGTCACAAGCCAGTCAACTGCATTAACCGCATTACGCATGGAGTTTTTGGCCACCATAACACAATTGTTACACTCCACCAGCCCTGCTCACTGGATTTGGCTCCCTGTGATTTCTTCCTCTCACCCTAAAGGAAGCTGAAGTTGAAGAGTTGCAGTTTCATTTTAGGGGATTTAGTGCTTATCACAGATGAGTTACAAGGTGCTGGGAATGATGTATCACTGAAGACTACCTCAATGGGGATGATGGCCAAATTTCAATCATGGACACATTCAGATTTTTATCTCAGCCGCTCAACTTTCTGATTGTACCTCATACATGTTGTAATTGGGTCTACTGTACTGCTGTGCTGTGTTAAAGACTGAATCCGTCACTGAACTGTTAAAGCGCAATACCCCCTCCTGTGTTCTGACTGACACCCCAGGATCAGACAGTTCCAACCTATTCTACAAATGATGCACTTTAAATACATATGTGTTTCACTTGTGTTTAAGTTTTATTTGGGTAAAATGTGATCTTTGAAAACTTTGTGCATCCACAGTTCATTAAATGCTTTTTTTACAACAACATGACCAGCCACTCACACTAGCAGTAGCCAGGCACAGTCCCTCTATTTAGCCAAATGAATGTAAACTACTGTGACTAACCACATTCTCATTTCCTTTTCCCTGATATGGAAAATTAACTTTTGTGAAATGCAAAAGCTAATTTAGATAAGCCATGAAATCAGGGAGACGTGCAGTGGCCATTGTCGCCATCCAGCTCCGTGTTGCTCTGTGGTGTCATTGAGGGGAAGAGCGGTGAGAGGACGAGGTCATCAGTTGCGTAATCACAACTGGACTGTGCATTAGTTTGGTATTGCCATGTTCAATCTACGCTGTCTGAACTGAATTGGATTTCAGGAGATTCTGAGGAGCAATCATCGCTTTAAGGCCACTTAATGTTGCCAGGCCAGATGAATCCACATCACAGACGGGGTCATTATGAAGCCCAATCACCTAAGAAAGGATTCTAATGCCCCCCTTTAAGCTGCTCTCCTGAGGCTTCTCATGTAAGTAGCCATGATTGTAGATACTGAACCAATGCCCTTGAAATAGCGAAGATGCCTCAACTGCCTGTTTATGAGATGAGAAGTAGCAGTTTCAGGTTGTGAAATTAGGCTTTGACATTGTCTCATATCTGTATGAAAAGAAAAGGCTTCTCAACAACAACAACAACAACAACAACATTTTCTGCTCAGCCAGTAAGGTGCTACTTATCCACTTTCATCAGCATCAGCTGCACAACGTGCTGTGCCGTGACACATCGACCACTGGGGTTTGATTTTCAGAGGAATCCAAGGGGAATCATTATGCTTATTCGTCTTGTCATCACTGCTCCACTTAGCGTGCTGCCTCCGTGGAGACATCACATCGTCAGTGTGAAGACAAACTGTGGGCGAGACTAATGCACACTGCAGTGATGGATGGCAATTGTGACATATTCATCTGTGTCATTAAACATTTATTTCAAGGCAGTTTTTAAGGACGGGGCAGTTCGTTCTGTCTGATAGCACTTTACGAAGGTATCAGTCAGCGTTACTATTGCTGTTAAAGAAAACCTAACTGAACTCTGTTTTTATTTGTTTTGTTAGTGTAACATTTAGGCTTCGTGCTTCTTGTGATTGTGCTGTTTATGAGTGAAAGCCTCGAGCAGAACATTGTTTTGCTTGATCACCATAGATTAACCTCCTGGGGGACCCGAGAGCAGAGAGTAATTGTTTTGCCCATATAGACTTCCATTAGCCAGGATTCTAAAACTAAAACAATGAGTAATTAATTCAATTAGTCAGTTTGGGTTCTGATTAATTAATTTTATTTTCTAAACATAAAGTTCAAAATTTACTAATTAAATGTGAATATTTAGCAGTATTCACAGTCTGTCTGTCACTCAACTCAGCATCCTTGAGCTGCTGAGTGTTGGACAGACAAAGAAGACTATTTAAATGTGCTAATATGTTGTTTTTTCACTGTTTTCTGACATTTCTTACACTCAAGAATTAGTCGATTATTCAGGAAGTTTATTGTCAGATTTACTAAAAATGGAAACAACAATAACAAACAACAGTAGTTTGTTGGACAAATGTTATACTTTGCGTGTCCACAAATACACGAGGGTTCACATGACACAAATTTTGTCACCTGCCCAAATCCACTGTGCTGCGTCAGCACTGGAGAATGGTCTAACTGAACCTCATTATCGTTCTGCTACAGGAGACAAAATACACCCTGGAAAAATCACTACCGTCATGGGTGATGCTCAGCACAAGATATAGCAACGATGCACCGGCAAGGTAGTGTTGGGGGAATTGTTCTGGTGAAACATTTTCACACAGGGAGGCAGACACTGTCATCAAAATGGTTCATTTACCAAATAAAACAAACAAAAATGTTCAGCATGTAGGTCTCTGCTGGGGGTTGTTGTTGTTTCTCATAGTGAAGCTGTACATTGTACTTGTAGGGTTGCAGATATCTGAATAAACTTGAAATCAATCATTAAGTAACACGTAAACCCAAACAATAGCATGTGAACTTGGGGCTTTTATGACCCCTGAGTGATCTGCCCAAGTTAATAATCCATTTCTTGTTGACAACTAGTTTTGCCCCATCGTTCCTTGAAAATCTCTTAAAAATGTAACCAACTGACAAAACTGTTGCACATTTCTGACAACAGAGTCAACCCCATTAACTGTTGGTGTTACTAATGCTAAGCATCATACAACTCAGAAATTCTGGGGAAAACATGGTTTGGTTCAGCGGATATAGGTTTTGGGTATAAGTCTGCCACTGACGTATCATTTTAGTCGTCATTCTCCCCTCCTTCACCAACTGTGTGCTACGATTTTCTTTGCAACAACAGTAACCTCAGGACAGCAACTTACCACACTGAAAATGAAACTAGAAGTTGTGCTGAAGTTTTGGACTGTGCAGTCATGCAGTTCTGCTACTTTGTACAGGGGATTCTCCATTTTAGTGACAGTGCTCATCTCCCTGTGTGCAAATGCATCCATCCATTATCTGTACACCGCTTAATCCTCTGTAGGGTCGCGGGGGGACTGGAGTCTATCCCAGCCAACTCAGGGCGAAGTTCAGGGGACACCCTGAACAGGTCACCAGTCTATCACAGGGCTACACATAGAGACAAACAAGCACACTCTCAATCACACCTACGGACTATTTAGAATAATCAATTAACCTCAGCATGTTTTTGGACTGCGGAAGCCGGAGAACCTGGTGAAAACCCACGCTGCACAGGGAGAACATGCAAACTCCACACAGAAGGATCCCAGGCGTCCTAACCGGGATGCGAACCAGGAATCTTCTAGCTGTGAGGCGACGCTGCTAACCACTGAGCCACTGTGCAGCCTGCAAATGCTCCATCACAAGAATTTCACATAAGCTACATCCTTCACTTAGCCCCGCCCACAACAACTGTGATTGGCTTAAAGAAACATAAACAAGCCAGAGCGGTTTTTCCCCCTTTAACAGAATATTAGCAAGGTGCCACCAGACAGTTAAGTTCTACAAAATGGGCTGCCTAAGCAGGACTGCAGAAAACGGCTGAGAGGAACTGCAGAGTGAGGTGATAATTCTGTGCAGGTTCATTAAAATGAGTTACACATCATCACTTGATCTACTGTTAACATATAATACATTATATTATAATATTGAGTAGTGCAGCTTTAAAATATTCTGACATTAAAAAACACCAAAGTATTATATCTTTGTAGCACATATCAGTCATTATTAGGTGCCAAATTAATTCGGACCATCCCATGGTTTTTGTGTGTATCATTATATCAGCCTATCTACCATCCCTTTGAGTTTGCCTCTGACAAACTGAAGGGAGGTCAATCACTCATCTCTCATCATAGGACCCCTCCTTGTTAAAAAGGGGCCTGTTGAAATGAAAGGTGGTCTGTTGGAGCATGGCCATCACCTCTGACTTTAAATACACACAGGCAGAAACAGTCCTCTCTGAGGTAAAAGCACTTTAACAAAATCATTTTTGATGATACAATCAGAGGTGAGTGATGGTTGTAGTAATAGAAGACAGGAAGCCAGGCTTTCTCTCATGCTGCCCAGCAGAAAAAAGCCATCATCTAAAAGGAATGTGTGTCTATCTCCTGGTGGTGGTTTAACCAAGACGGTCACTCTTGAGTGATACCTCAAAGTTCTACCAGCCAGCTTCTTTCTCATCTGGAGAGCTTGGTTGAATACTTAACACAGAAGGATTGGATAATGCCCTCCTGATAGAGAAGGACGGATTTCTGAGCCAGAAAATAGAAAACAGCCCACTTAAGGACGTACTTCTGCACTTCTACATCTCCTACATCTACATTGTAGAGCTAAACATGTGTCACGGGCTTGTAGAGGCAATCACAGGACAAGTGTACTTTGTAAGAAATGTACAGCCTGACTGACTTTTATTCTTATCACTTCAGCACACTTCGCTGAGGCGGAAGAGCAATTGTGGATGTATCTATTGCATTTGAAACAGCAATAGGGTGCGGTCAGTTTAATTTCTAAACCCTCCTTTTCATGCAGAGCAGTAATAATGATAACACTGGGAGATAAAGGCCGGGATGCACACGAGCATTCATGCAGAAATTTTCTTATTAAAAAACTGTCGACACGATAGTGCAGTGCACCTGCCCTTTGAATTGGGATCCACATTTCCAAAGACAGGGACTTATTGAGTTTGCTCATCAGCAGTAGAGACAGGCGATGAAAAGCACCCCTCCAATTTGTGCTCGGTGTGAAAATAAAGGAGACCTCAGGCAGGGAGCGTGACCTTTAGTGGCTGGGTTTTAACCAGCCCGAGCAAACAGGCTCACAGTCACAGCAGAGACATGTTTCTTATTCAGAAAGCAGAAATACACCGCAAAACCAATGAAAACTGGCAAACTCAAAGACCAAAATCCCATGCTGTAGGAAAATGTGTGTAGACATCATCAAAGCAGAATTTCAGATACAGTGTTGTGCAAAAGTCTGGGCAGCCCTGTTCAAAACTGAGTAGAAGATGATCTGATGTCTGAAAAACATAAAGTTGAAGATGAAACACTCTTTTCAACATTTCAAGCAGGACTAGTGTGTTATTGTTTGCTTCGTAACATTTCAGAGTGAAAAAGAGTACAATGCAGAAATTTGGGCACGACAAAAAACTTGAACTCTCAGAAAACTTTACGAACCTCTCTGACCTTATTGGATTGTTCAAAGTTCTTCAACTCTTATAATCTTGTCCCAACAATCAGCAGTCACTGGTTCCTCTAAACAGTTACTGAGCACTTTGAACATTAACATAGTCTTTGCCCACAGAGCAGCAGAAGGCTATAAGAAGACAGGAAAGTGTTTCCAGGTAGTTGTTTCTTCAGTTCCTAATGCACTTAAAGCTGGAGTAGACAGTATTGTTTGGCATCATTGAGAAAAGAGGAAACTGGACTTCTTACCTGGCTGGGGAGGGTAGACCAGAGAGTGGAGGGGTGGATATTCTCAGATTCTTTTCCAGATTCCTGCCTACCCCAGCTTTAACTAAAGAACCTGAACACTTCTTCGACTGATGACCATCTGGCTCTTTAGCTTCTAAATGCCCCAGTCAGTTGAATATAAATCGAAATCGGGATTGAAACAATGCAGACAGCAAATCGCAAAGGCTGAAACACATTATGTAGAGCATCTGACTCAGGGTTTAAACTAGGGGTGCCCAATCCTGGTCTTCAAGAGCCCCTATCCAGCATGTTTTAGATGTTTCCCTCTTCCAGCACACCTGATTAAATGACCAGGATCGTTGTCAGGCTTCCGCAGAGCTTAATAATGAGCTGATCATTTGAATCAGGTGTGCTGGAAGAGGGAAACATCTAAAACATGCTGGATAGGGGCTCTCGAGGACCAGGATTGGGCACCCCTGGTTTAAACCATCATATCAGTGGCTTTACCTATTCATGCTGCCTTCCTTGTGTGACGGTCACTCTTTAGATGACGTCTCACGTGGCAACGCTCCATCACATATTTTACATCCATTACACAGTGATTAATGAACTGGAGCCTTACTTTGAAAAATTATATCATTCCCAGTATCTGTCAATTAGCTATTCTCCTCAAGTCGTTCAGCCATAATGTTCACCAACTGGTCACTGGGTTTGACTGTCCGTTTGGTGCTGGTCTGTTAGTGTACCATGGGTTTGTCAGAGCTCCTTCCCTGAAAGGAAGCTGCCAGCTGTGTCTGAAACTTAGAGAAGCTGAAGCAGACAGCAGAGTTGTAAAAACCCAAACACTGTGTTCAAAGACACTAAAATACTAAAATAAAAGTGTAGAGCTGAGAGAGCTGCATGATTTGGGTCCATCACTAATAGCCTCCCCTTTCATATTACACAAAACCATTGGAGCCATCGGTAATGTGAGAATATTGCTTAAGGCAGCTTTAAGTACATTGAAGCTAACCTACCTGGAACGTAACTGCAATGACACGGTGTTTAACTGCAGCAAGCTCCAGTGAAACTTCAAACAACCAAAAACCATGTGGAAAACGTGTGGAAAATGGCAGTTCTGTTTGTGCCCTGTGTTCATTTGAGGAAGAAAGTCTCCTCACGGCTGAAGCTTCACATACACTGGGATTTATTTGTTGAATCTGTTTCCATTGCATTTTGTTTTTAGCAACTGTTTTAGTAATACACCAACATTTGCACCTCAGCCAACAGTAAAAACCTCTTTTTTTTTTTCTGTTATATTCCTGAGACTCACTGGCCAACGCGCTGATGTGATTTCCAGGATATAAGGCTTTGGGAGAGTCTGATCTTACACAAAGGACACAGCTGTCACTGCAGCACACCATGAACTGAACCATTTCCCCCTCAGATGAAAATGGAATAGTTTATATCCATGACTGCTATCTCAAATGCTGACCTACAGCTACGACTTTCATCTTCTAATGATAGTTATAGTGCACTGAAGGGCCTGTCCCTGCTGACCTCAGATCAGTTTGATTTCTGCTCAAGGCAGGGAGTCTGGCTTTAGGCTGAGTGTGCTGCAGAGCTCTCCTTCTTTGAGCTGACTTTGTATTAAAGGAGCCTCAAAACAGGCCAGCCATGAAACTGTTTGCCTGGCATCATTTCAGAACATCCCTTTATTGACAAGACTTCCACTGATTGAGAAAATACAACGGCACAAAACAAACAAATTAGTCCTGCTTAAGAGCAGCTAGATGGTGCTTGGAAAGTGAAACTCTGAACAGGCACCATTTCCATCGCTTCAGTTTTAAACTATTTGGATTTCAAGTCAAAAAGAAACAAAGACCTGGGTTCTGAGTGAAGCTCCTCAACTAAAGCTCCTCAAAACCACCGGAATCAAATCTTTATTCTTCGGTTTAAGGCTGATCCGTCCTGACTGTGCTCTGAAACCAGTTCTTACTCTGAGATCAAAACACGCAGTATTTATAAAAGGCAGAGAGGTAGAATAAGCCGCGCTGCAGAGACGTGACTTACCATCATCCTTCACCAGCACCTCCTTCTGGCACATGTCCTGCACATTCACAGTGCAGTTGACGATGAACTCTGGCGTGGAGCAGTCGTGTGTCATCTCCTCACACTGGTAGCACTGAATCTGCAGAGCCAGCCCTGCAACACACGCACACAAAGCCAATGCAATTACTCTCTCTGCTCCCATTACATCGTTGTCACCAGGTTAAATTGCCTCCACCCCCACAAGGAGAACCCCTTGACCATTTCTGATTGACATACTCTATTAATTTTCTCTGGAATCATAAATAAAAAATTGTCGCCAAGCTTGATCTCAAAGAGAAACTGAGTTTAATTTTGGTGAATATTCTAATTTTTGGCTTCTCCTGCTCCGACCATTTCAAATTGATGTGACAGATATGCTCAATTATTAAGCTGTGTTTGCGTTGCTGCTGGTGCATTTATCTAAACGTTGCAACATTTCATCATGTCTTGCTTTGATAGTTCATATTTGTCTGTCTCTTCTGCGAAACAGACTTGTTTACGGCAAACTCACTTCACTTAGTGTCCTTCAGGGCACTCATTTATTTGAGAGGAAGGGTAAACAGTTTTCCAAGAAGCACTAGAAAGGCAGTAGTCCAGAACACATCGACTGGTTATAAGTGTTGACTTCAGTGTGGAGGACTCTTTAGGTATTGAGGTTTCTGAATTGGAGCATCCACAACACCCTATAGAGTAGAGTCCCTATTCCATGTGTTCAGAAAGCTCTTTTATTAGTTTCACTGATGAAAAAATGAAAGGACTTCTAAGATGATAAGGCAAAAGGAGTCAGACACTGGAAATGAGACTAAATGTGAATGACAGTGAGATTTCATGTGTGAAATCATCACATGCTATAGTGCACTTTTGGTAAGAAGTAAATCTTTTCTTGTCATTGCTGCTCAAATGTTCAATAATCATAGGTTTAAAAGCAGCCAGCTTACACAGAACATACAGCTTAGGTTTACAAAACTAAACTTGAGATATGTGCAACTGTGTAACACTAAAGCTACGTTTAAGAGGGAAATATTCTTTTTC
Organism: Dascyllus trimaculatus; assembly: GCA_024666655.1. Lineage (NCBI taxonomy): Eukaryota > Metazoa > Chordata > Actinopteri > Pomacentridae > Dascyllus > Dascyllus trimaculatus. Next base: position 30,975,969 of record CM045456.1, read on the forward strand.
ATCTGCATCTGAGAACCAAAGTCCAGATGTTCCAGCAGCATAGACGCAGGTTAACGGGTAGGATGATCACATTTGTACAAGATGAAATAAATAAACCGTGAAAATATAGAGATGAAATCTATGTAGAATACATGCATTATAACACCTCAGATTTTCTGTGATTTGGGCAAATATTTGTGCAGAAGAGAGCAGCAGTGCCTCTCTGGTAGCTACATTAGGCAATGGTAATTCCAGTGTGCAGAGCAGAACTGTGAATGTATGTAATGTGAATGTTTGCATTATGTCTAATAATGTAAACACACAATAATGCAGCAGTAACACAGCACTGAGACACAAATAAAGTAGAAATCAAAGTGAATGAGGTGTAACATAGAGTGATGGCATATTCACATGATAAAATATGATGCATTTTTATCATTCAGCCTCCCAACTGAAAAAACAGCAGTTACAATCTTACTAATAACAGTCTAATATAAACAAACCAATATGCCACTCTGAAGGGGAACATTTACATTTTCTCTTCTATGTCCCATACTTAAGTAGCAATTTGAATGTATTTGTTGATCAGTATACTATAAATAATTTTTGGTGAAATGTTGCTCCTGAATAATCCTCCATCACTGCCCAAATAAATCCCATCAGCAGACTTGACAGAAGGAGCCGAGCCCTCCTCTTCCCTGAGCTGCTGCGGAACATTACAGAGGACTGAGACAGGCTTATTTGACTGGTAAAGTGGAGTCATACTGGACTCTACGCTGCTGATTGTCAGTCTCTATCAAAACTTACCTGGATCGTTTGAGGCGCACAGGAGCGCAGCGTCACGGTCAGTTTTGGAGACTACAACCTCTGACAGTGGGAATAAAGAAGGTGTGTTACCTACTTTAATCTATCTAGATTTGAGTTTCCCGTAACTATAATGACATAACCAGAAATCTGCTCAACTTAAAAGAAAGACACGTTGGATCAGCGCGGATCTCTCCAAGCTGTGCGCTCTGCGCCTCCCGCGTTACCAAAAACCAACACCTTCTCCTTCGGCGGGTTCTGCGCTCCTTCTCCACAAACCAGCGGCTTTGGAAGTTTGGGTGTCAAAACACAGACTAATAAATCCCGTGAAGTGAAGGGAATGAAAAGCTTTGAATCCATACCTGAGCTGGAGAAGAACAGGAGCAAAGTTGAGACAGTGAACAGCAGCATTGTCCGCTTAGTGTGACTCCGAGCAGGAACATGAGAGGCGGGTGTGCGCCGGCTCGGAGCTGCGGACACAGAGCAGCTGGCAGCCTGGCATGGTGAGCTGACACCTCCTGCGCTGCTGCTGCAACTCTCTTATCCACTGCTCACGCACGCACAAAGGCGTGTGCACGACTATATTGTGCACCACGTGATTAGACACGATGGCGAGAAAACTGTCACCTGGTTTCTTCAATGCTGTTGTTTTTATTTTATATTTACATGGACATTTTACATTCTGTTTGTTCATGACCTGTTACAGGACTTTAAGTATCTTCAAGTATCAAAAAACCAACAGGAACCAACAGCTGTCTTTCTTACTCTCCGGGGCACCCTAAATCTTTCTTATTGAACCAAATAACTCCAGAATCTTTATTGGCTTTATTTATAGCTCGTTATTTAACAAGAATGAGACTATAAACTCTACAGATTTAGTGCTCTGACCTCCAAAGTCCCCGATTCGAGTTTTATCTCTCTCCAGGCTGAAAGTCACTGTTTATTACCATCTCCATTTTCCACTTTGACCCGATAGAAAGACTCCATGAAAGATAAAACCTTCCATCCACTTTGGTTTTAAAATCATCTTCATTCATTGCAAGAAATGAACAAACAAAGGTCGACGGTAGATCAGAGGTCACAGACTGACACCAGTGTCTGGAAATCTAAATTGAAAGCTTGAAGTTTTAATTTGACACTAATAATGAATGTCACTGTGAATGTTGAAAGTAAGACCAGAACAGTGATTGGTGCATTTTCATATGACATGCAGAATACATCAATCATGTAATCAATAATGTGTGTATTCATTTTCACCCCCGATGAAACCATAGTTATCATTCATCTGTATTCCAGGAAGGAAACCAAAACGAAAAGATAAGACTGGCGTTGAATTATGCTGGTCAGTATCTTACCCAGGTTACCTATCCCGTTCCTCTTTTCCTGCCTGTGGTATTCAGCCCACTGTACCTACTAGAGATGTAAATCTTAAAAAATGGTTCTCAAATGTAAAGATTATTTGAAGAAATAATGGTAATTTCCTACAGCTACCTCAGAGTTTAAGTAATTACAGAAACAAGATGGTGTATTGTGATTTGACTCAACTAAAACTTCAGCTCACTGATGTGTTTTTAATCGTTTTCCTCTGTGGCACAGAGGAATAAAGGCTTTGGAAACACAGTGCTTGTTACTAACATCAGCTCACTGTTGGTTTTGTTTTTTGAATGTGTTTTGATGACTAAGAGAAAAATGCAGAAAATGCCAACTATACATGGATCAGCCACAACATTAAAACCACCAGGACATGGGTCCTCTGGGGTGTCCTGTGGTGTCTGGCATTGAACCATGATCCTTGGGACTTGTGGGTTGCAAGGTGGGGTCTATCAGGCTTGTTCTGGTGTATCCTGTTGATACTCAGTCACAGTTGAATGTGGGGGATTTGGAAGATGATGTCAGGTTCCTTGTGTTCCTTGCTGTCAATGAGTGTCATTGTGTAGCAGTGAACCTGACACTAAAGACAGAGCAGAGAAAGGAAAAGTTTTAAGGTTGACATAAGTGAAGTGATTAGCTCACACACAGCAGGAGTAAAATCTAATTGGTTGAACTGGAGAAGGAGCACCGTCAGTCAGCTGATGTCATGAGTTAGTTCAGGAACCTCAGAGGGTGAAGTTGGGAAGGGTGTCACACCTGAGCTGACCATGGTCTTCCAGAAGTTGGTCTTGCTGTGTGTGCAACTCATTTAGTGGCACACAAAAAAGCAAAAGTGCAAATAAACAGACTATTACTCTTATGTGGATGTGCTGAGCCGCCATCTTAGATTGGAGGTCAGTGGGAATGTTTTGAATCAGAAGTCTCACTACAGGCGGTGTTCCAGTTAAAATGTCAGACTGAGAACTTCCCAGTTCTGATGGAGTGCACCATTAGGAACAGAAAGAGCAAGAGAAGATAGATAAATAAATATAATAAGCCTTAGATAGTGTTCATTAGGCCACCAGTCGCCCGGCCTTGTGTTCTCCTGTTATCCTTTCCTAACCTTTAGCTGTGTCTACACTGACAGTGTTTTAGCCATAGTCCCACAGATGGAATACATTCATTTTTCATCAATCCAGCTGTCTACACTGGCTGTGTAATGGCTTTCCTCACTCTGTATGCCTGTAAACATGACCTGAAGCGTATTTTAAACATGCAGCTACAGTGAGTGTACTGGCTTCTAACTCACAGGTCCACAAGTGAACATTGTGCCTGAACACACACTGTGTGGACACGGGTGGAGCTGCTGCTGCCGCTCTGCTAACATACTGCTCATACTTCATCTTCTGTGTGGACATGGTGTAACCGTAACATAAACTACAATTTAGCTCTCTTTGTCTTTCTGTAATGCTAAACCCTAACCCCTACCTATCTGCCTCTGTCTGTCTCTAGACATGCAGTTGTGCTGATATTGTCAGACTGACAATGGTGTCGGGTCATTGAAGGGTCCAACCTGCATAAGTAAATGCTTTTTCACAGAGACAGACAACCATGTGTGCTCACACTGAGTGCACTCCCAGTGAAGTGGTGTCTGTGCAGCAGTGAGTGCTTTGGTTTAAGAAGAGTTGTGCATGAGCTGGTGTGCTCGAGCTGCAGTGAGCGGGGTGAGACGAGAGGTGATAGAGACAGGAAAAAACTATTAAAGATGTAACTTTGGAACACAGATGAGTTTTTAGGGGTTAAATCAACAACTGGATATGGGCTTTAAATGGAGGGAAAACACTTCCTGGCAAGAGGAGAAGTCACCTTCAGCAAAGCACAGATCTGTGTCAGTGATCCAGGTTTATTGTGTTATTACCTTTTGATCAGATACCACAGAGAAAAACATGACACCTGCTGTATGTGAGGTATGTGTCTTGGTATTCACTCACTCTGTTGGTGGCACGCAAGACTGACGCTGTGTTTGCATCAGCCATGAGGTTGAAGTGGTTGTATACACTGCTTTTTACCATCTGATGTTTGTTCTGGCTGAAATGCCTTTTAGATGGTGAACAGGCATAGCAATAATGTAGACTCACTGACACCTACTGCCAGTTTAGAATCAGTAGTTAACCTATCATGCATGCCCTTGGAAGTAGTAAATGGTCTACTTATATATATCACTTGTGCTTCACACACAGTACCAATGAAACACAACAATGACGGCAGAGCAGCCATGCACTGGAACCAACTTCTGGTTCAGTGCCTTACCCAAGGACACACAAGGGGAGGGGGATCGAACCACCAACCTTGCAGTTAGTGGACAAACCTCTACCACCTGAGCCACAGTCACCCAGGAGGGTCTGAACTGTGGGAGGAAGTTGGAGCACCTGGAGAAAACCCCATGAGGTCAGAGGGAGAAAATGCACTCCAAACAGAAGGACCCCAGCCCATCTGTACTCTCAAACCTAGAATGTTCTAGCTATGAGGTGACAGTGTTAACCACTGCACCACCAGACAAATCAAAAGGTGGTCCAATGACACATCGTTTTTGAAGTTGTCAAAAAGTTAGCTGGACTCTTTCAAACTGCTGCTGTTTGTTTACGTGTCATAAGTCTCGATGTCCTGTGCTCCTAATGGAAACAAACACAGGATGATTTAACCTGGCCTAAGTTTTATCATGGGACTTCTAATGCCCCACTTTCTGTGAACAGATCATAAAACAACATGTGCCTGAGGAAACTACCGGCAGACAGCGAAATGCATCATAAGTTTGAGGTAAACAGAAGCACACGGCGCTCCGGTTCAGCATGTGGCAGCAAAGAGCTCCCACAAAAGGCTTGGTGATAAGACTGTAGTGAAGTGAAGCAGTTTTCAAAGGCTTTTCAAAAAACAAATAACACTGTCTGCAACACTTGGGGGGTAAAAAGCTGCTGGACACTCTTTCACAAATTCAAAAGATGGATTAGTCACTTCAGTGCTGTACAATGTGGGCTAATAATTCATATACGGCCGAAACCTGGCTGAACAATTGCTTCTCAGCTGCTGTGGTCCTCAGTGCTGACAGCACATCAACCTTTTCTTTCTGGACCCCAAACTCATTTCCAGTGCGTATGCCTCACTACACTGCTGCATGTGGAGAAAGAGGATTTCAGTGCAGAACAACCCAGATGAGGGCAAACTGCTGATCTGCAGCAAAGAAAGGTCACGTCATACTTTGTCATTGTTTACCGGTCTCAGGGGAGGCAGATTGAGGCTGTTTCAATCCTCCGTCTAAACTCCAGCAGTATCACAGAGGCTCGACTTGATCAACCTGTTTTAATTAGTGGATGAAACATTATGTCTGCGCTGCATCAAGGGGCTGTGGAGAAGTTGTTTGTGATTTACTGTGCTAATCAGCTTAATTGGAACTCGGATAATTACACATTAAGATACAATTAAATGTTATGAATCCCTGCTTTGATCGAACTTTAAATTAGCCAACGGTCATTTGCGTTACATTTTAAGCAATGAGAAGATTTACAGGGAGCTTTTTACTCTCAAATGAGATGTCCAGGAAGATAATTAAAGGGAAACCTCGCTGGTGTGAGAGTAAAAGGCATAATGGGAGACGATTGAAACTGTCAGATGATTAAAGGATGGTTCCATATTTTAGGAGAAGAATGTTCAAACTGGCTGGTTAAAATTCATCCATTTAATGTAAGAGCTGTACTTTACTTTATGTCGTTTCCTCACTTTGAGTCCAGCATCAGCAGTGAGTTTGGTTTCTCTCTTTGGCAGATTCTGAGCATCATAGCATGACTGATGGCGCACTGGGAGGCATTATGCAAAGAGCCTTTTAAAACAGCTCTAATCAGGGATGACTGACCATCCGATCAGAAAAGATCAAATGTGGCCAGAACCTTAAAAGCAAGGGTAAACAAAATGTGTCAAATGAACTCAATCTGAGTGAAATATGAGACTTTTTTGTCTTTGGGAAACGTTATTAAAGTTATAACTATACATCAAAAGGAAGTCATTATGTCAAAAAGAGCAAGATTTCAGTACATCTACTGTGACAGCTAGAACTGCACAAGGTTACAGGAACCTTAATACTTCCTCTGAGACTGTTTGCTCACCTGATCTGTGCTTAAGTCCAATATTTCTCTGGGGTTTTTTTTATCTTGCTTGATGATTTGCATCATCTCATTTCTATACAGGCCTCTTTAACTTGGACCTAATAGACTAACCTTCATAGATCTGGCATGGCGGCCGAATGATGAGAGACTGACCTCAGCTCTCCTTAAGTAAGAGTAAAAAGCTTCATGGACATTCATCTAAAAGTTAAGTATTGTCTTAAATGTAACATGCTAAATAAAGTGCACATTGCTGTAACAGACTGCAATGTAAGTGTGAGTTTCCCCACTAATGTTTACACACAGACGTCTCTAAGCCACTTAACCCTGCAGTCACTCAGACAGGATTTGAAATCTAATCTGTTTGTGTCGTTGTTCCAACTAGTGGCTCCAACACAACTTGTTCATCACATGAGAATCAACTGTGTTTATACACACTCTCCAGAAAACTGCTTTCCTGCAGTTATCATACAGTGGCATTAAACGAATGTAGTCAAATGAGCACAGTGCAGAAATGGAGACTTCATGTTACCAACACAATTCAAATAGTTTGGTGTTGCTCCACAGCTATTCACAGTCCTGTGTCTTGGAAATTACAGATATTAATTTGCAACAACCACATTCTCAATCAACATAATGAGGAAATGTTAAGACCTAAATATGTTAATTATGAATGAACTGTCTGAGTAAAATATGGTGCTTAAATAATTCAAAAAGAATTGCTTGTGAATGTAAAGGATGTATATAAAATATCTATATGTATGTATGTATGTATGTGTGTGTGTGTGTGTATCTATCTATCTATCTATCTATCTATCTGTCTATCTATCTATCTATCTATCTATCTATCTATCTATCTACCTATCTATCTATCTATCTATCTATCTATCTATCTACCTACCTGTCTGTCTGTCTGTCTGTCTGTCTGTCTGTCTGTCTATCTATCTATCTATCTATCTATCTATCTATCTATCTATCTATCTATCTATCTATCTATCTATCTATCTATCTATCTATCTATCTATCTATCTATCTATCTATCTACCTACCTGTCTGTCTGTCTGTCTGTCTGTCTGTCTGTCTGTCTATCTATCTATCTATCTATCTATCTATCTATCTATCTGACAACAAATAACTAGTCACATTTCCTTTGTGTGTGTCTTGTAATCGAAGCTTCTCTGTTCTATGTTTTGGCAGCTGATCCATTCATGGCTACAATTTAGTGCACATGAGCAGTTTCCCTCCTCTCATATTTAAACAGACTGACAGTTTTATTTGCGTTATTTATCTAATTTATGTGCTCTCGAATTACTGAAGTGACTGGATTATATTTGTTGGAGCTCATGTAGACAACCTGTAAAGAGGCCATGGCCTAGGAATCAGAGCAGGTTGTCTACTAATTACAGGGTCAGTGGTTTAACTCTTGGCCCATCTAGGTAAAAAGTGCCTTGACCCTCAAGTTACCCCGGATGGCACATGAGTGCCTTAGATGGCAGCTCTGTCACCATTGGTGTGGGAGTGAGTATGAATGGGTAATATATTATTGGATGTCAAGCACTTTGTAGAACCTGGCTTAAGGTTAAAAGGTGCTATATAAAAGCACTACCAACCTTTCTGGCTGTACGTGAAACACCAAGTTTTATAAAGCATAATTAAAGGTGTGTCCACTGTGAGTGGCAGGTGGGTGTCCTCACAGGACAATCCATGTCACAGAGATGCTTGCACGACCCAGCTCAGCTCCACTCACACTCCACCTCTTTGCTCATGTTTGGATTAATCAGGAGTCAGGAGGAGTCAGGTATTGCCACTGAGCACAGAGCTTTAAAACTGCTGGGTGACATCACAGAGGGTTCATCCATCTTTATATAAACTGTTGGTGTTCTAGCAACATCCAATGGTTCCAAGTGTCAGTCCAAGACCTCCAGTCAGCGTTAACACGCCTCCTAAACAAATCAAGATCTCCTAATGGTCAAATGTGATTTTAAACGGCATTTGATTAAATACATGTAAGTGATGCCCCTCAAGATGAGTCATTGAAAATATTTGTATGTTTGTAGGTAAGAAGCACATTCAGGTCATGAAACAAGGATAAATGAAAAACCAGACCTTTCTGCTGAAGTGAAAAATTGTGCGGTTTGGGTGTCACCATGTCCAGCAAATATCACCTTGGAAACTTGTGAATGGGAGATCTGCACATTTACCCAGTAACTGTCCATTATATCTATGAGCAAGACACTTATTTGCCCACCTGTTGCAAGTCACTCTGGGAAAATAAAAAGGCTGGTTAAAAGTGCAAATGGACAGACAGCAATGTCTGTTCACTCATGTGTGTCGCCCAAATCCAGTAGTTGCAGCACCGTGCTGTAGGTACTGGGTTTGTTGCAAACAGAGTTCAAGGGGATTCAAGGAGGCTTTGAGCCCAAGAGTACACCAGACCAGATGGCCTGAGACCAAATGTTTCCCACAGCCAGAGCAGGAGAAATGCTCCTCTGACAGCATTTGTGCAGTTTTACTCAGGTGTGTTTACTGTTTTTATAGCAACATTATCTTATATTAATCATATGCATATAATTGGTTTTATCAAAATGCAGATGTTTGCTCAATCAAAGTAAGGTTTAAGTATATCAGTTATATTCACCCAATAACCAAAAGCTCTTGACCCAGTTAGAGCAATAGTTTGACATTTGCAGTAGTATACGTATTTGCCTCCTCACTGAGCATTAGATGAGAGACAGATCAGGGCTTTCTGGCTCAACTTCACTTATGACCAATGGTGCATGGACAAAAGGAAAAGTCTGGAGAGATCAAAACTCTTGTACAAATGACAACTTTAATGTTAGACCAATGGCTTTCAACCACTGACACCTATACCACTTATAAATATAGAGTGACATCACTTTCTATAAGAGTGGGTTTTGAAGCTCAGTGTTATGACTATGGCCATCATCATCTTGTCAGGGCCTGACTCCTCCTACCCCCCAGTTATTCAAAATTCCACAAAGAGGTGGCCTGTGAGTGCAGCTGAGGTGGGCTGTTCAAACATTACTACGCCATGGACTATCCTGTGACTGCATCATCCTGTCAGTCAAAGACTTGTGGTCATCACCAGGATCGTCAAAGAACATTCAAATCGGATAGGTATAATGCAAAAACATCTATCATGAAAACATACACATACATACATACCATGCTGACAGGGCAAACAAACCCAAAATGCACCTTTTTAAATGGACTGCTTCAGTGAAAGTCCATGCAGTGTTGTGTTAATGTATGCTGTTTTATATGTTAGAAGACATAATATGAGGAAAATAAACAACTGACACGTCTGAAAGTTTTTTCATCGTGAAACTATAGAAAAACATTTTCATATGTAACAAAAGTAAGTAATCAGTTCTGTCGGTTGCAGGACGGGGCTTTCTGTACCAATTTTTTTCTTCAGAACTGGTTGGTTTATAGTTCAAACATGTGTAACAGACTTACTCCAGTATTACAACTTGCCTTTTTGTAGTGCAGAGTAGTTTTACAGTGTTTCAGCAGAGTTGGAGGTGAGCTGCTGTGCTCGAGCTGTAGTGAGTGGGAAGGGCAGAGACTTCACAGATCTGCACATTCTGGAGGGAGCAACGGTGCTGAGGTCCATCTTAGCTATTTTAAGGCAGGAAGAGATTATTCTCATGAAAACTCACTTTAATACATGCATCCATCCATTATCTATACACCGCTTAATCCTCTGTAGAGTCGCAGGGAGGCTGGAGTCTATCCCAGCTGATTCAGGGTGAAGGCAGGGGACACCCTGGACAGGTCGCCAGTCTATCACAGGGCTACACACAGAGACAGACAACCAAGTACAGTCACATTCACACCTACGGACAATTTAGAATCATCAGTTAACTTCAGCATGTTTTTGGACTGTAAGAGGAAACCAGAGTAACCAGTGAGAACCCACACTGCACAGGGAGAACATGAAAACTCCACACAGAAAGATCCCAGGCGTCCTAACCGGGACGCGAACCAGGGATCTTCTAGCTGTGAGGCGATGCTGCTAACCACCGAGCCACCATGCAGCCCCATTTCAATACATAAACATAAATGACCAAGTGGGACTTCAGATACACTTTACAATGTGCTATGTGCAGCATTGTTTAATGGTTTAGGCATTAACAGTAAAATGATGGTGCTTTTAAAAACAATGCCATCAGTAGTTTCACTTTATCAGCTGAATCAACGGAGTGCAGCAGGTTGAAAAAACCTCAACTGAATCTCTCAGAGAAAACCGACATTACCATTAAAAAATAAAGAATACACATGATGCTTCATTCTATTTAAATGACTGTGTCTTATAACTGTGTAACATCAGTGCAGAATTGGGCTTTGTATGGATTAAATACATAGCACATGCACGTGTGAATTGTTTTGAACCTTCGACAGACCAAGGCTCATCTAACCTGTGGCTTCATATCTCATTTCAATCTCTCTCCATGAGGAAACAAAAAAACATATCTTCCAAAATGCCTAACTATTTCTTTATAGTTAGTGAAAGATTGTGGTTAGTAGACAGATCATAAAAACGTGAACAGTGAATGGAACTAATGACCCGGGCTGCTGGAGGATTCTAATACTCACACTTCATCTCAGCATCATTACTTTTTGCTTCACTTTGTTTACCTCACACCAATTCCTGAAGTGGCACTGAGCATACAGTAAGACCCTGATGTAAAATCACTGCATGTAAATGGAATCTGTGTGTGACTGATGTTCCTGAGTTATCTAAAGACACTTGACCACACTCAGAGATAATTATTCATGTGTTGCATGTGCTTCATTAGCCTCGCTGCATGATTTTAGAATACATGAATGCCAATTTAAGAATTGCCATTTTTCATTCAAGTTTGGCTTTTTATTTGAGTTTTCATCACTGTTTGGCTGCCCAGCAGGAGTTTGCTTCCAGTTTGAGAAGCCCTGGTCCAGTGCCCATGACATGTTGGTATTCAACAAACTGTTTACTTTGAATTTAATTTAAAAAATGGTTGTTGTTGTTCTCAGAGTGAGGAAAGTAAGTTGGACTCAGCTGGCCATGTAGAGATGCCTCTGTAGCGCTTCCATCTTTCATACTGGCAGAGCATGGAGTGGGCATTCAAACTGGTGGATACTGTCTCCATTGTTAGTGTAAAATCCCACCTGGACCTCTGTGACTCTCTTAAACAGCCAGAACAATTTAGTCAAGCACACACAGCACGAGGCAGCCCCCTTAATGTAGTATAAGTACTGAAATAGTTTATTTTTTCTTTCTTCTTTGACATAAAACAAAGAATATCAGCAATATACAATTCTCAGTTTGTACTGCTAAGGTGACTGTCACACAAGAACATCACTGTTATTATTGGGTTCTGAAAAAAAAGACATTTAGAAGGAGAATTACTGTAATAGTGAGTGACAATATGTGCAATAAATGGTAAATTACACTCATCAGTGCTGAGTACAAATATGGGGTATTAGAGTAAATGTTAGAAAAATACAACACTCTTGTGAGAGTGGTGCTCTTTATTACGTGAGCCATTTTAAAAACACAGACACCATGCTCCATCTACCCGTATCATTACAGCCAATCTGTTCCCTGATCCATGAACACCTCGTCTCACCTGTGTACGCTACATATTTCATTTATTACACGTGTGTTGCTACGAGCACAAACACTGCTGCAATTTTACAAATATTACCTTCAACACAGACATGTAGCGAGTGAGTAATTGAAAGTAGAGGTAAATACAGTTAGATGTCATGTCTAATGTTACTGTGCAACGTTACAGTGCTTCATAGTTGTACATCACGCGAAACTGTAAACTGTCTGTAGTGTTTCAAAAGAATATGGCTATAGTCACCATGACGAGTCTGATATGTAGATTTAGTTGCATTCATTTTCTGTATGTGTGATTAGCTCAGAGCAGTGTTTGGCAATGTGTGTTTGGGCAAATATCTACACATGAAAAGCAGGAAGAGGACAAAGGTGTGACGGGAAACATAGCAAAGCAGCTTAAACTGTCAAATATGTCGGGATGCATTCATAACACCAAAAACAGTAATATAAAGGACACAGCATACATAATAGAGAGAGAGAGAGGGACTGAGTAACCATGGTGAGATATCTTACAGCTAAATGTTCAGACAAGAACTGACTAGAGGAAAATATCGAGTGCAGGTACCTTTAACTTAAACCATTCCAGTGACATCCGCTCTGTTCACTGGTTTGCACATAATAAAATTGAGGTTTACGCATTAAATCCACAGCATCTATCAGAGACAATAAATGGTATTTTCCCTGAGCTAGCACAAAAATGTCCACTACGCGCCTACTAGGTGCTTTATATCTAATGGTACATGCAAAACTCACTGCTTTGTCTTGATGTCATAACTGTGGAAGCATGTATAAGATGCAGAATGCAGTTTATATGAAGAGTTTCATTTCAAAAGGAGGTATGCACTGTTTAATGCAACACGTACAAAGCAGAGGCAGATTATGTGTCATTATTCATAAATATTTACCAGTGCACATCCAAATTCACACATCAGTATTTTTACTTGCTTCCTGGAATAAAACTCTTCATATGATGGGTATCAGATCCATACGACACATCAATGTGATTAGAATAAGCCAGAGGGCGGTTGCATGCAAGTGGGTATTAACACTGTGACAGTAAAGAAAAAAGTTTCCAACTAGTTAGTGCACACTTCGAAGAATCACATTACTCAGTCAGGTATAGAGCTCATGAATGGCCTTCAGTAGCTAGTGCTGTACATAAGATATTTTCAGGATGGAAATCATAAATGGTCATCTTGGGATTATAAGGTTCCATCTGATGTTTTGCTCAAAAATATATTACTGACATGTATTCTAGCTCAGATCTTCATTACATCTGAAGCACAATTAGACCTTTGCATAAACACTTATTAAAATGTTCACACATGGCTGGAAAATGCAAATGAGTGAGGCTACATTACATTTGTTCTGCAGGATTTCTGTAAAGGTCTTGCTTTTGCATCCCTAAACTCCAGTAGTGACCACAGCTGGTGCCATTGTGAAGGTCTGGTGGTGAACTGGTTGTACATGTGAAAAGTTTTCCGACTGTTTAAACCTGCGTTAACCAATCTGTGTATATGATGCTAATACAAAAGTGGAATTAAATGACTGTAATGTGAACTCTTTGTTTTGGCTTTGTTTTGGTTAAGAGAAGCCCACCATATGCTTGTTGCCAAATGACAGATTCTGTTATTTTGTCATTAGGCTGCTACATGTAGTTGAACAGCTGGCATGCTAAAAACCTTATTAAGAGATGGTGGAGAACAAAAATGAGGTAAAAGGACAGCAAATATTTGAAGTAGATTTGTAAATTAGCCAGAGACAACTTAAATGTTGTTCAGTCTGGATGTGAAAGCAGGCAATTATTGCAGCTTTAACCACCAAGCTACAGATATTAAGTGTGTCTGTGTAGGAAGGTCCCATTAGACAAAGTAGACCAGATTCACAATAGCCTCTACCACTTGTTCACAGACCCACATGTTGTTGAACTCACTTGCATTCAGCAAGAGTCTACGCTCATCTTGAAGCGAATTTTAACAAGATAGACATCTTTCAAAACTACAAAGTTCAACATTTAATTAGAATGAAGGAAATATAGTCATATTTTCATTATGTAGCAAAAAGTCATCGTCCCTGTTGATTATTATTCATCTTAAACTTGCCTACTTAACAAACAATGACCTACTGCAGTCATGGTTTTCAGGATTTAACCAAGACTGGGATGTTTCCCAGATCCTCACTGAGCACTTTGATTTGATTTGCCTGTTCATAATCTTGAAAACCCAAAGTTATGCTTTAGTTGTCAGGAGAGGTCATCGTAGGAAAACACTGTAGTATTATTATTATTATTAGAATTGCAACAACATTACTGTACTAGTCACTGATTGTTCAGGAAACAGTACCTCTATTAATCTGAGTTATGTAAAATTCATTCTCTGATTACAGTTCTGACCTTAGACACTGAAAATGGTCTTGTCCTGCTCTGTTCTAGTAGCGTAGCTTAACAAGTACAGCTTGATATGATAACTATGTTAAACGACAGTTGCTGGTCACTAATAGGACCCACTGTTTTAGCTTATGTGCAATATCATATGTGTTTGAATTACATGTAGCTCTTACAGTGCTACAGTAGATGTCAAATTATAAAAAAGTGTTCCATGTATGTATTGTAGAACTGTTGGTTTGCCAAGGGGAAAAAATGAGCAGAAAAATGAACCATAGCAGAACTGTAGATTTTGAAATTCAATCAGCAGCTCATGGCGGATGCCAACGAGGTGCAGACCTCCAAAATGGCCGCCAGAAGGTTTGTTGCTACACCTGAAAGGCTTCTCAGTATCTTAACACAACACTGAGCACAGGTGGAAGCCTACAATGCCAAGCTCACTTGTTGTCCAGTTCTGAGCGTTTCATCCTGATACAAAGACACAGAGTCCAAGCTGTGGGATTTAGGGATCCTCCATGTGTGGTGGAGCGATAATTCCATCTGATTGCTTGATTCCTTGCTTCAGCTTGACTCATTCAGCTTCAGAAACTCTGAAATGGAAGAAAAGAGTGAGATCCTGCAGCACTGTGCCACACAAACCATATCCAAAATGACAAATCAGTTACAGAAAAGTAGGACATACTGTTATAAATGGCTGCACATAATGCAATATTTAGAAAGTGGCTTTTGAAAGTTAATGAATCACCTCACAGACTGGGCTTTGTCTAGGTAACCAATGCTGAACAGTCATTGTGCTCATTTGATCTATTGCACATACTGCACGTACAGAACCTATTTTATACAAAAGGAGGTCAGCAGCTCTTTCCACTGATTAGAAAGCACCCCATACTATGGTACATTACATGTGTCAGTTCAGAGGGAAGAACTGTGGTTTAAATGCAAATAGGAGAACAATCTGTGGTTTGATTGCATCAGGAGGTGATATTACAGCAACATCCTTTGCTGCATGTTGATGTGAAGTTATATCACTCTGCCACTTAAGTCAGCTGAGTAAGTTAAACTGACACTTGCCTGATTCATACAATATATGTGGTCATTGCAGGAACACTAGAGATAGGTTGTAAAAGCTATTGAACATTTAGATGTATTTTGAAAAATTGAAAGTTATTCGTGAATCTTTAAGTGCATTTTGTATGTTGTGATGGCTCATAACCTGTCGTTAGCTCTTTAACCCACGGGCATATCTTACAACACACACACACACACACACACAAACATGCACATGCACACACGCACATTGCAAATGCCAGCGTTAATGTACTGTAGTAAATGATGTTTGGGCAGCTTGTTAGTCATGTGTGTAGTGGCCACCATTAAGTTTGCTTTCTGCTCACTGGGGACAGAAATGGGTTTAGAAGTAAACTGTAGTGTTAAGGCAAAAGATAACATTTTTTACAACATGAAAATTATTGCAGCATCTATAGAGCTGCCGGGTACAGAGATACTTCTAAAAAGCAAGATTTAAATGTGCCTGACAAGACTCCTAGAAATAGACTCTTGGTAAATAAACAGCCCAACTGTTGACTTTTAGTTAATCTTGCCAATATAGCTCTAGCTCATAGAAATCCTTGTGAGTTCTTAAGTTGTCATGTGAATCTGAACACAGTATCATTTAAAAATTTGCAAGACCGCCGCTTCCCATAAAAACCATCTGTTTGGATGACTCAACAAGACTTTTGTAAATTAATTTAGCCTTTCGATAAGTTGAGTCACTGACTTTCAGAGTGGCCTTAAAATAATTTCCGCAATTTTTTTAGTCCACTGGCAAGAAGAATTTCTGTCTGTGAGCCTAAATCATAGCTTCTCCATGAAAATTTGAATGCTGGAAAAGCAAACTGGTTGGGGAAAAGTGGGCACAGAACATAACTTGTTTTTTGGCCTGAAGTTTTCCCAATTGTGTCACTTAAATTAATCTGTTCCATGGTGTCTTACAGTTGGCAAGCTGAAGTCTCGTCTGTTCTTTCTGTTGGCTCGGAGTGGCTCGTGTTTTCGATTTGATATAGGTCAGCTTCTTTGGTTCCATTCCACCTGGAAAAAGTACAAAATGAAACTCATTTCTGAGGCTTTCTCTGCAGTCAGACTTCTCTCTGCTGTCAAGAGGACTCAAACGTGAAGTTGGGAGAACTGCATGACACTGACAGGCTGACATTTGACGTCTTCAAAGAGAGCCTGATTATCACTCTGAATTCAAAGTGGCAGGAGATCTAAGTGACACTACAGGAGCCCAAGCTGACATCTTGAAAGATGACACATTTATAGTTCTGACAACTACCTCGCCAGTGCAACATTGAGCAAATGAAGACGGGTTTTAGTTTTCAGATAAGGAGTGACAGTTTAGGCTGACAAAAGGACAGCACTGACTGTTTGTGATGTCCCTCAGAGACAAACATTTAAATATGGATTTCACCAAAGAAACAGTCAGTCTTACGTAAGGCTGAGCTAGCTATGGTGGTGCAAAGTGCAAAATGTATTAGTTTCACAATAAAAGCTGTAAAATTTGAACTTTGGAACTCTGTGGTTAGCATTTGGCATAAACCATCATCTTTTCCCAAACTAAACTAAGTAGTTTTGCTGTCTAAGCTTACCCAAATGGTTTTTATAAGACAAACAAAAGTAACGAAACAGTGGTCAAAGACAGAGAAAAACAGCAACTGAAAACAGCAATTGAAAATGACTGAAAACACCTAAAACAGAAAGTGACAACAACTGAAAACAGTGACTAAAACAACAACTAAAAATGCTTCATAACAGTGACTAAAAGCAGCAATTGAAAATGAATAAAGACAGTGACTGAAACTAGTGCCTGAAGTAACAAAGCATAAAAATAATACAAAGAAAGAACGGTCCCACATAAAACTCAAAATCCAGTCTCCAGTCAGAGAGACTGACCTGGGGTTTATGCCACCTCCATCCCTCCATCATCCTTCTGCTGCTGCTGTCTTTATGTGCAAGGCAAAATAAGCTTGCAAATCATGTGATATGGATGCAGGACAATAGAAAAGAACAGGCTAAAAACTGTAGTGATTTCACAATTTTACAACCTTTACTGACAAACTAGTACATTTTGTGCTGTGGACCACTGTAGCTATTACACATTTTAATGTGATGCTCTGTTGCAATGCAACACTACAAATGTCTCCCTGGAGAGACTGTCTGAAAATGTTTGTTGTTTTTAAATGATACTGTGTCTCCCCCCTCCTTCACCATGTCTGAAACAGCAGGACTTGCACTGTTCTGTCGTGGTCAGACGGCATGTGCTAAGAAATCCTGCTGAGAGGCTATAACCCGGCTCCTAGTCCTCATCCTGTGAGATCTTTGTCTGGAAATGAAACACAGTCACTACATATCTAGAAATAACAGTAAAGAATAAATCTAAACTCCATTTGCTCGTCCAGGTTTGTCAGTTCAGTGACTCATGGTGCTGTCATTCACATTACCTGAAACAATTACTACACTAACTATATCTGATAAAGTGAACTAGGAGCAGCATTAGCTTGTGCTGTCAGTATCAACAGTTACGACACAGACATGTCAGCCTGCTTTCCTCTGTGCCTGTCTTAAATAGAGAACCTGAGTCCATGAGCTATTTCTTTAACACGTGCTGTGTGATTAGCATAACGAGCAAGACATGTCTACAATGTGTCTTCCTGCATGAAACCTATTAGCGGAGTGACAAAGGCTCAGGTTATTGCAATGACACACCGTGATTGCTTCTGCTTTCAGTGAGTCTATTATTGCTATTCTTATACAAAGTTATGCAGTGAATTTTGTGTCTTCAATTTCACCGTGGAGAACATGTGGATAAACGTGAGTGGGTCTTCAGGAAATGTATTTCCTCATGTGAGAGCACGCTGAGTGTTCCTTCCAATGGATAGATGAATAATGAATTGGCCCAGCAGATTTTCACTGTCTTTTGTAAAGGAAAAGAGTCGTATGTGTCAAGAATGAAGCCTGTTTTTTTTACCATAGGCTATACAGAAAGATCTTTTTTACCATAAGGCCTAATTATGCAAAATTAAATTCTAAAAGTAGTACATAGACCACTTGCCTTTGGTTAAAAAAACCCAGACAAAAAGAACTTTGCATTAATCCATTGATGTGATGCCTTTTTTGTTGTTTTTTCTTTTTTACAAAACCTTTAAGAAAAGGTAAAGCAGTTTAAAGAGTTTGATGAATCCACCTTGAAAATTCATACCTGCAAACCTCCAGGATGAGTAACAACGATTCAGTATAAGTGTAGTAAGTGTTTCTGCATGAGTCCACACCACTAAGGGGAAAAAACCCTGCAAGCATTATCTTTACTGCAGCACTCCAAAGGTCAGAGCTGGAACTTTTGTTACTGTACTGTACCTGGTGGTGGTCTGGGTAGCCTGCTCTGCGTATCACACACACTCGCAGAGGTCATAATGGGTTCAGACGGGGGTTGGATGGGCTGGAGGAAGGCCACAGTGGGGAAAGGCACTGACTGGATATGGGTCATGGAGGAGTCGGACAGGGAGTTTGGCACCCCTGCATGGCTGCTGTCCTTAAAGCTGGAGGGGATTCTCCACCGGGGTAATGGGGAAGGAGACACATCCTCGCTGGAGGAGCCGGGGACACTGGGAGGGCTGAGGGACTGTTCTGGGGTTGATGAGGATTTGGGGAGGAAGTGCAGGATGGAGGAGAAGAAGGAACAGGATTCAGGAAGGGGGATGGTCCCGATCCCACTGTCCAACGTTCGCATCTTGCAGCCGGAGCCTGCGGCACAAGGAGAACAGCTGAAGTGGCTCAGGGCAGCGGGAAAGAAAGGGAGCACAGTAGGAATGACACAACAGGGCAACGATGGTTGAAGTGGCGCTAAAGTCCCCTTTGAAATATTTGTACTGTACATCCATAGGATTACTGACTGGCCCAGTGTTCATCACTTATCCTGTAACTGTGTCTCCAAAGAAAATCTGTGTAAAACTGTGTTACTTGGAGAATAAAATCTTACTCATTCAGTCCTAGAAATTATAATTGATGCTGTGAATCAGTAAAGGAGCCTTCACTCGCCACTGAGGTCAGCTCTATCAATCAATAATAATGGATCTTCTCTGCAGTATCATATAATTGTTTCCCTCATGTCTCCTTGTTATTCCTGCCACGTTATCCCGACTGTTTGTTTGAGCTCTAAGCTGCTGATCCTGGTGTTTTGGTCATTTAAAAGCAGACGTGCAACAGATGGCAAGTCTGTTCTTTCTATCCAATCTTTCGCTATCTTATTTGGCGACGGCTTTCTGTTAAAAGCCAAGTCAAAAAATGGTGCTTCAGTACAATCCAATTATATACAGGCAGGGTAACGATTTCTTTGCTAATTACACCACAGCGCTTCTACACAGGATGACTCGGCCAATGCAAATCAAGCCCACTTGAACCACTGCTTTATATTACAGATGTTGTTTAATGGGTGTGCGTGTACTTGCATGCACTGGTCACATAGTGGATATGAAATGCACGTAATGGCATATGACATGAAATCCAAATACACCGCAAATGTGTGTATTTTATTTGCAATATCTCAAACGTAACTGTCAAACACACACAGCTATGTCGTCCGTCCTGTTTCTTAAATGTAAGATTAAAGAAGCAGAATTTGCAGCCTGACATCGTGCCTTCAGAATTATGCATTAGATCGGAGTTGCTTTGTACTTTTTAAATATGTAGGGTTTGTATCATTTACATGAATGTTCAGCCACATTTCCATCAGAGAATCATTAGCGTTTCAGAACAAATCTTCCAGTACATTATAGGAGCCCGAAAAGCAAAATACATCACATTATACACCCATTCCACAAAATGAGAGAAGATTTCCTCAAGCTGTTGTCGTGCAGGCTCTTCGTTTTATTATGTAGCCTTTAGGAGGAACCTGAAGGCATCACGCAGTGGAACTAAGGCAACAGCTGCTCCCCCTTTATTAATTAAGATGCACGCAGGAGACGCTGCAGCCTCTTCTGGGGTTCCACGAGCTCATTTTTCTTCACTTTTTCTCCTCTTCTGATTTTAAGCTAGAGTGCTTAGATTAACTGAGCTTCTCCGACTGTCACATTACAAGTTCTGCTATGCTAAAAACAGTAATTGTTGACAGGGTGAAGGAAAAAAATACTACAAATCAATATGAAGCTGTGTTTTCATGGAGACACACTTTGAGACACAAATGTGCAATACTGCAGTACATAACTGCATCATGTTTAAAGCGAACTGCAAATTCCATCCTATTTAGCACAGAAAGCATCTAACTAGAGTGTAACAGCCTTCTTTAGAGTTACGGCCTCAACCTGACATCTCCACTACATCCATTACTGTTGTCTCCAGCAGCTTCCCAGAATTAGAAATGATCTTTAATCACCTATGACTGATTCGGTCAAATCGCTGTTTGTCCTGTTGTTAACTAGAACAAATGCCTGAATTGTAGAGCTGTAAAACAGATATTTTATTGATTAGCTTGGTCTTAAGTTGGAAGTTAACTAGAAGCGCTGTGACACAGCCCTCCCTGGAAAGGCAGAATCAGAGAGGAGGAGCAGTGATTGGTTTCAACAAGCCTCTAACATGGACGGTGAGGTTGTTGTCCTCCTCACACATCTTACCAAGTTCAGTCAATAACAGCTTGATGTCACGAGAAAACACTGCAGCTGTGAACGTCTGATGTGTGTATTTTAAAACAGTATCTCATATAAAGAAAAATCATATGACTAACTTGTTGCATAGCTGGTTGTCTTTAACCAGACAGGCTTTAATTCAGGGCATAAATTTAACAATCCACGCTCACATCTTAATAGGTCACAACACCGGGATGAGTGTGTGCACAGAGGGCACCTTGTTCGTGAGTCTCAGCTTGCATTTGAAAACAAAGGAAGGACTACAAAAGGTGGCCAAGTCAGAGACGTGTTTCTACATACCAGCTAGACACCAAGAAAAATATCAATTTAGTTCAGCAGAAATGCACAAATAAAGCCTGAAGGGGAGAACATCTCTCAAGCGAAGCTGTCATCAGAGTTCTGTGCTGAGAGAACACATCAGTCCATGTAAAATCACAGACATCATCCAATTCTGAATAAGCGAAAAGCACAGATTTTCAAATGAATTCTTAGCTTCATCACTAACAGGCAGAAAAAAAGATTTGTAAGAGACACTACAGAAATGCTCCTTTGCCTTTTAGGCAAGTTTATGTGTGCACTGCAAACACATCATAAACAGCCTCTATCTAGAGCACATCTTTATGCTTCAAATCTGTTTTCTCCAGCTTCATGCATGACTACAGGGATTGTGTTCTGGACTGCCTGGAAAGGTGACCTACAACTTCTGTGTCTAAAAACGATGCTGTGTAGACGTGCACAAACATTAGGCCTGAAAGGTTTGTGCTAAAAATCTAGCTGTGATTTTTAACAGATATTGCCATTTAACTTGCAATAGAATTATTTCAATTTAGGCTTCAGTTGAATATTTACTGTATTTACCAGATTAAACGCCATCAAATGTGCGATTGTCACACAAGGAGGACACCATTAACTGGTATAATCCTGGACGCAGCAGTTACAATTCAGTCTGAGGTGTAATAAATAATAAGACTGGGTAATGACTGTCAGTCCTCTCCATGCATGTCTGAACCTCACAGCATACATTAAGCAGTGGCTGCACACAATTCCTAAAAGTTTCTGTTTGCTCCAATTGAATAACATTGAACTAAAGCAATAGCCCAGTAATGAACAACCACATCTTGCATACCCTAAACTGTGACTTGCTAATTGTGTTGCTTCAAATTGCAATTTTAATTTGAAATCAATGAGTTGCTCTGCCCTAAAAGACACTGAAGCTGCTGTCAATGCTCTGCTAGCCTTCAACACCAACCAGCAGCGTTTGCTAGCAGTGGTGACATTATTTGATTGGATGTAGGCAACAGCGTGCAGGGCTTTTACATATAAATCAATGCTTGTTATAAAGCCCTTTTAAAATGAGTTTACGCAATGCTGATTAAGCCTCTCAGCGCCGGGTAAATTTCTCTATATTATGCATACATCTGGTGTCCATGACGACGCCAGCACACCAGTAGTGATGTGTTATACAGCAACGATTGGTTTGCTAGAGCAGAAGACATTAAAATTCAGTGTTCAGAGGAAGGATTACAGTCTGAAAAAGAAAGTGACTGATGGCAAGGAATTTTGTCCCATGCACACGTCGCACATGTCTGTGTAATTACTGTCACTGCCAGAGGGGGGAGACAAAAACTCCACATGGCAGGTTTAACTTTCTTTCAGGTTTACAGCAGTTTGCCCTCTCAAAGCAAAAGCAAGAAGTTAAAAAGGAGGGCATCTTGTAAAAAATACATGGACATGAAGTTCTGCTTCAGTTAAACTTTACAATAAGACATTTAGTTTGATGAGAAATAACAAATAAAGCAGACGTTACGACTGGTGACTTCAAATGAACATCCAGATAGATAGCACTGGATAGATATAGAAGTTTCTCAGGCCTGTGTAGACGTGCTAACCTGTTTGTAATTGTGTGCATATTTTTGTTTGTCTTGCCTTATTTTAATGCATCAAGTTGAAAACTGCAACTCTATATGAACAAGTCTGTGCCAAGCCTGGATGGTATAATTCAGCTCACAGCTGAAGGCAAAGTTAATTCACTCAGTTGTGGCCTGAATGATCGTGCTTAGCTGGAGCAGTGCTGAAATTTTAATGAGGTGATTAACCCCTGAGGGCAGGCGTCCGTCCGTATCAAACATGCTTGATATTTGCAGCTGCTTGCCGATGGTGTCACTCTGGCCAGTGAAATTTCAGCAGGGTCCGTCACCAGTGCTCTACCTGGGCGATGTGAAAAGTTTAATAAGCGGCTATTTTTAATTTAGTACAAGACCACTATGAAATAAGTACCGACCATGGAAAGTTTTATTTCTCATTCACTTCCACCTTTCCACTCTCTGCTTCTGCCTTTCTCTCTATCCTTTTTAAAATCAGATTGCCATCTCTAGTTTCAGCTCAGCAGTAAGTGTCAAGCCACAATTTAGATGCTGCTTTAAAATGCTAATGTGTCTGGCTTGGTGTAAGTGAGAGATTATATCTGCACCAAAATGTCCAACCGACCAAAGCCAGTGGAGCTACAGTGTTTTGGCGTATTCTCAGCAGTTTGTAGTCCAAAAAATTAGGCAAAATCCAAAACAGGCAGGTGGAAACTGAGCATAAATTCATTTTATAATTTGAACTGGACAATTGGTGCAGATCTAAACACACCTGATCAGTAACAGTGGTCAAGAAATAGTATCTTTTTTCAACAACAATACTTCAAGTTGTTTTTTTATTGTTGGGTTCTGGGTTGGCCATACTTGCATAATGTCAGCATACTAACAGGCTTCCATATCTTTAGCAGGTATCATGTTTACCAAGTTCACCATCTTATTTCAGCATGTCACTGTGATAACTTTTGGTTACTGACACAGTAACACTAAATTTAATAATTCTAAATTTCCTGGAGGGCATTGCCTGAAAGGATCAATAAAGTTCTATCTATCTATCTATCTATCTATCTATCTATCTATCTATCTATCTATCTATCTATCTATCTATCTATCTATCTATCTATCTATCTATCTATCTATCTATCTATCTATCTATCTATCTATCTAAAGCTGATGGGAATGTAGTTTTGTAGGGTTTAAAAACAAATTAAACTT
Source organism: Dascyllus trimaculatus (assembly GCA_024666655.1). Lineage (NCBI taxonomy): Eukaryota > Metazoa > Chordata > Actinopteri > Pomacentridae > Dascyllus > Dascyllus trimaculatus. Next base: position 31,000,019 of record CM045456.1, read on the forward strand.
TGATCTGATGGTGGGACTGAGTGTAAGGTCAAGGAAACAAAGTTACTACAAGTTATTACAGTGGGTGTTGTGATGTTTCACGGCAATCCATCAAATAGCTGCTTTTTTAATTAAAAACAAAAATGTCAACCTGCAGGAGTTTCCCAAAATCATTTCAGTAGATCATCTGGGCACTACTGATGACTTTAAAAAATTACATGCTGATAATCTGTTTTCCACTGCAGAAAACTGCGGGTTGTTTTAGGGCAGCCAGGACCAAAATGTCCCCATTTAGAACCTCTTTCAGGATTGTTTTCAGTCTTCAGACTTATTCAATTTAGAGCGGACAATACGCTACAGTAGTGGAAAGTGACCTGCTGGTGGCGCTCAAGAAAAGTGAGGAGGACTCATCATCTGTGCGCCATTAAAAAAGCTGTATAAACTTCAATGGCAAGCCATGTAATAATTCTTCAGATGTTTCAATCGAGACCAAAGTGGTGGCCTGCTCGCCTGACGAACCAGCCAACATTGCCATCTCAGAACCATTCCAGTAGGATCACTAAAAATGTTTGAGAAATGCAATCAGCCAAGCAGCAATAGCAGCAGTGTTTGGCCATTTATGCGCCACTACGGTTGAATTTTCAGGCCCATGCAGCCCTCTGAAGAGGACAATTCTGTCCTAACTCAACCTTTATTAGAAGAGAGCTGTCTTAGGTTCCAGAGATTGTGTTGGCCACAGAAAAACCACTTACATAACGTCATTATGGGTCCACTACTTGGGTCCCCAGATGGGTGAAGAGTGTTATTCTACTTGGATGAGCCTGTGCATGCAAATTTTCAGTGCATGAATCTATGAGGATGAGTGGTCAAGCCTGCATACAAAATCCACATTAAAGAGCAAAGTCTGAATGATACAGAACTGTGGTGAAATGGTTCCTACTTGCCCCATTTCAAACTGCCACCAAAAACGAAAAGAAATGCAGAGGTCGAACAGATAAAGTGAACATGGTGGAGAAAAACAAAAACTGACAATACTGGTCAGTTTGCATGTTTGTTTGACTGCGCATAGCATACTCATCATGTTTATGACTTACACATATCTTTCATATTTGGTCTTCACTTCTGTCTGCAAACTGCAAAATGGCAAGCACAGATAAAACCTTAATGCTATTATGCTTACAAGGACACAGCTGTCATTGCTACTACCATGGCTTATTTAAGTGGCATCACGTTTAAGAGGGGTCCATTACTATTTGACTGCGACACAACGGAAAATAGAAAAGTCTGACCTATTACTGCGTCTTGGGTGGGGCTCTTCACTGTGGATCCATTTTCACTATCAGCTCTTCGGTTCATCATCTGCATCTTTGTATTTTTTGGAGAAGGACAAAAAAGAAGTTACTAACATAGTGATTCCCATATGGTCCATTTGTAGTGCCACTGTTTGTTTCTTGCCTTATCATATTGTAGATACGAATCCTTGTGTGACTCTAGCAGCACTGAACACCTGACCTTCACAATGAGGATCAAAATGTGACTAATACATGAATGTTTTGCCTCTAAGCTCATTTTCCTCCTTTGTTCTCTCTATTGACGTCATGCTATTACCATCCATTCGTGTGAATGTTGCATGGCACTGGGACATGCTTGACATGTGCTTGGGAATTTGAGAGGTAGGATGAAGGGTGTCAGGTCTTAGCAGCACGAGCAGCCTTCCATAGAGTCATTTATACGGATCAGCCACCACATTAAAACAAGTAAAATGAATAAGATTGCTTATTTCACGTTTATTTTCATATGTTCTGCTGTGAAATCTTGGGTCCTGGCATTCATGTGAATGTTCTTTTTGACGTGTACCGCCCACCTAAATATTGTTACTTTACAACATTAAAGCAGTAAAATCAAAAACAACTAACAGCTGTTTTCTCTCCGTACTATTTTAATTTTGTTCACAGGTATTTTCCTGGTGCAGATTTTGTGTTGTAATGATTAGAAGGAAAACTGACCTCGTATCAGTAAAACACCTGCCTGTTTGTATTGGGTAGTGATGTATTTACCTTTGGGTCCCCGGTGATGTCAGTATGTCCTTGTATCTCACTCAGGGACATTCCTGGGCAGGGCATTGAAATGCATGCCCGCACCGCATCGTGAGACTCTCTTCTCCCCACAGAGCTGAAAGAAAACAGTTTGTCAAGAAGTCACTACAAACTGAGATCTTCTGATATTGACTCAAAATGCCCAGGGTGATTCGACTGATAAATTACCCTCCTATCTACTGAAACCTGGCTGTGATCCTCTGTGCGAAATGTGTCTGTACAGGTCTCAGGGCTAAGGAGACTGATAAATGTGTCTAAGACAATTTAATAAAAAATTAACCATGTCATCTGAGACTGGAAAACTCTATAAATCCACCGTGTCAAGCTGGAGCTGTGGATCGCAGTAAAGACATCTAAACTACAGTTATTATGTGATATGCAACAGAGTTCAAAGATGGCATTCATTACTGATTTATTGAATTTCCTACCTGTCTTTTCCATCGCTTTTTCTTCTGTCTCTCTTTTTGTCAGCCTTGGTCTGCTTTCCGCTCAGAAGTGATGTAATCTTTTGCTCCCTCTTCTCTTCCTTTGCTTTTGGTGGATCAGTCTTTTTGTTGCTTGGGGCAGGAAGCTTACTCTTTCGAAAACCAAACCAATTTGCTAAACTTGAGCCAGATTTTTGCTTCACTTCAATGCTTCTCTCCTGTTCCTGAGACTTATGCAGGTTCTCCTCTATGCCAAGCATCACTTTCTCTTCAATCGTAGTTATAGTACTTTGTCTCTCAGGCTCTTCAGAAACTGGCTCCCCAAAGGCGCTTGAAAACTGCTGCTCAATCTGAAGGCGTCTAGCTTGCTCTCTCTGGAGCTTAAGACTTTGAAGTCTTTCACTGGAGGATCCCAAATGGGAGGGAACTGTCAGTCCCTCTTCAATCAAGAAGTTGTTCAAAAGGGATCGATTCATTGGACAGTGGTAGCTACTGGAGCAACTCATACTTCCTGGGAGGACATCGCCGAGAGAGTTCAAGGAGCTCCCTGAGTGTGTTTTAATCTGAGTGCGGACCTTTCCAGATCTGTTGAAGCTGGGTCTGTCCATGTAGCGTGCACCAAAGCTCTGACTACGAGCCTTGGCCCCATTCATGCCCAGTACTGGTTTAAGAGGAGGTCTTGTGGACACAGACACAGACCGTTTAAACAGCCACCCTTCCTCATCAAATCCCCAGTCTAACATCACACCGCTGTCTGATGCAACAGGTTGAATAGAAGGCTCAGAATCCAGTGAGTTACAGCGGGTCTCAATCTTTCTACGACCTTTGTCATGTCCACCACATTCATGTATCATCTGCTGATCACATGTAAAAGTCTGAAAGGTCTGGACACTTTTTGCAGTATCATCTTTGTTTTGTCTTCCAAAAATGAGGAAGGTATTTGTTTCTTGTCCAGCGATTGCCTCATGAGATTTAGCATTCATGGGAAGACTCCTTTTTACAGCTCTTGAGGTGGAAGACTGGGGATTATTGGCAATCCCATGGTAGTAAACATTAGAATATGCCGGAGGCAAGACTTCTGAAAGTTTTGGCTCACTAATGCTCTGTTGGGATCTTTGCAAGATGCTCTGATTTGGCAATATAGAAGGAGCACCATTTTCATGATAGCATATGGCAGCCTGTCTGTCTGTAGATAACTGGACTGACTCTGAAGCTTGTGATTCTTGAATCGGGACAGGTGGTATCTTAGATGAGTGGGTATGGTAGATCTTGGCAGGAATATCTTTCAGGGATTTGCCTTCAGCACCCATTTGAGAGGCTGTATGCTGATTGTCTTTTGTTGTGTTAGATTGTTGAGGTTGTAAAACAGAAGACAGCTGATTTGACTGTGCCTTGGAAGAGCCTGATGTTGGCTTGCCAGTAGTAGAGCTTTGAGCCTGACCTGCTGATTTATGATCTTTTGGTAAACTGTCACAACCAGGTCTAAGGAGAAGAGAAGTACTTCGACCTGGGGGTAGTGGTGGGGACGGAGACCTGTGTTCTGAATGGGAAACATCACAGTGCTGGTCTTGGCGCCGTTGTTTTCGTGGAGAGCAGGGTAAGTTGTCATAGATGCTCTCTTCCACAATGTCACTGCCTGATTGAATTCTAGTGATAGGCAAAGATGATTTTGTTGGACTCTTTGAGGATTCATTGATCCCTGTTGACTTAAATGTCTTTGAATGTTTCACAGGGGAGGCAAGGGGAGAGCGCTGTGGCACACTCTCAAGAGACTTGGAACTTGTTGATACTTCAATATCCTCATCTGCCTCAGCCTTAGATAATGTGCCCCTGCTTGAACCATGCAGTTTACTGGGATTTGTCCTTTTACTTGAAACACTGTGGCCTGTAGGGTTGGGGTTTGACTGCGCTTTTGATCTTTGACCCTTAATAAGCTTTTGGTGTAGAGGAGAATGAGTATGCTTAGGTTGTTCTGGTCCTCCATCTGCACTCTTACTCCGCAGAATGAAAGCTTTCCTTGCTGAGTCACAAAGCTGAGATTTCGGTTTCCTATGTGGAGAATCTGAGGTGGTGTAGTCCTGACTTTCACCGCCAGCTTGAATCGCCTGGTCTCTGCAGTGAGGAACTTCCATTGAGGAGCTGCGCTGTCTGGCTTCATTCACACAGCTGAGAGCTCTTGTTGCACTATGCTGAAGAGATGAGCTCACGTCACTTGACCCTGCTTCCATTTGCTTAATGGGAAGTCTGCCCTGTTGTCTTTTGACATGATCAAGTCTGGACTTGCGGTCACTGGACCTTTCCTGGTTATTGTTTCTGTCACTGAACTTTATGCCTTTGTGTTTTTCTAGTGAGTCCTTGTTTATTTCCTCTAGATGTGTAAGGCTATCAGTTGGGCTTACACCAGGTTTTACTGTGGGGCCTTCCAAAAATAAGAAGTTGTCTGTGACAGGTGAGGGAAAAAGACAAGCATTCCCTGAAAGTTTCACAGGGTCTTCTTGAAAATTTTTGTCAGCATCCCCAGAGACATCCAGTTTGTCCATGAATAGAAGTTCTTTTGTTGGCTTGTCACTGGATTCCCTGTCTGGCAATTTAGGTGATTCATCATCTGCATCGTCAGAGTCTAGGGTTGCAATCCCTGCCTCGGCCTTGAAAGGTTTACTTGCAGGTGCTACCTGCTTGGCTGTAGATCCCTGCTGGCCACACTTCACACCAAGAGAGTATAGAGAATATATACCCTCATTTGAGGTCATACAATCTTTGCAGTGTGGTACAGATGCAAGGGAGGACACCTCTTTGGAGTTGCACATTTGAAGACGCTTCAGGCCTTTCAAAATGTGACCTTCCTTCCATCCCAGCTCTGTTTGCTCAGTGGGTGCTGAATGATTGCTGGACACTGAACCCGTACTCATCCTTTTGTCCCGGCTTGTAGCACACTGCATTGCAAGAGATATATACAATTAATGAAAGTGCATGTATACTTTGCTTTGACAACTTCCTTGTAAGTCAAACAAAAAAATGAAAAGCTGATGAAACCCACCTGCTTGGAGAATCCCCGTCCCTCTGCCCAGGTGTGGGAGCCACTGGAGTATTCACTGCAAGCACTGGATATTGACAGCTCGCTGCCACTGCCGCTACCACTACTGCGTGGACATGTGAGGCTCAGTAAGCTGGGCCATCTTCCTGCAGGAATACCTGCTTTTCCATTTCTTTGGACCTCCTGGAAAAGAAAATAATTAGCCATCAATCAACAGGGATTATGTAAACACTACAAAGCCATTGATGCATTAGTAAAAACCTCAGATCATACAGTCATCATGAAAACATGCAGTAAATGACAGAACCCATCATTAGAGGCTGTCATTGACACAGCACTGACAAGAGGAGACATATTTACATATTTTACAATTAATGTATTTCACGCTGACAAATATTGTAACTATTGCTCACATTGACACCAGTGAACTCAACATTTGTTCATCCACCTAATTCCTGACATTATATTCAATGGATTCTCTCTGCAGTCTGAATTATATACACAGCCTATCAGACTGCCCCATGGCTCTCCATTTGTCTCTGTCACAGATCTCAGGGAATCGATATGCTGGATACATAGCTGTCTCTTTCCATCCAAAGGCTAATTGAGGACTGGAATGACATTTTCCACTCCAGCAGTTAGATGGCTGCTGTTTTAAAACACAGCATGTTTTCATCTTTCCCTGGTCTTGCAGGTACACCATGAGCTGGGGGAGCTGGCAAGTGAGACATTTGAAAACAATGCCTCTGTTCTGACATGAAGGGAGGCTATTAACTGAGCTGGGAGCCTCTCAGTGTGTCTGCTGTTCATTTATATTTCAAATGGAACTGCACAATGAATAATGAGTGTTAGGTGATGATGCGCTGGTATTGGTCAGAAACTACAAAATGAACCAAGATCTACATTCACATAGTGTTTCTCTGACTCAAATCATTTTTAATACCATCATTAACTGTCTGGAGTCCTTTCGTTATATTTTCTAATGCATGAGATCTGATAATGCCATAAAACCATGATGGGCCTACATGATGAATGTTGTGATGGAAGGTGACAAAAGGAAAGAAAAGGCACTGTTACCCTCTAGATTCAGTGGTTTAGTGTAATAGCAGGCAAAGTAGAATTTTGATATCACAGAACACTTTGCCTAAAATGTCTTGAGCTAATGCAAAACACTTGTATTAAGATTAAGTGATACAGAGAGGTTGCTTTGAAGGGAAACTCTAAAAAGCCTTGACAGAACATTCACTGAATGTTTAACCAGATAGATGTTATTTTGGAGAAGACTCCCAACTCTATATCTGAAGCAGTAGCTTTTTGAATGATTGGTTGACTGATAGACAGTAAAGTGTTTTTATCTTTAAAGATACTGTAAGAAAAAAAATGGGACATGATTCTTAAGGGATCATTTGACGTAAACATTGAACCATATAGCTCAGCACTGACGCAGATTACTCCACTGACTGGAATGTGGAGGAGCAACTGTCACTGCCAAACCAAGTAACACCCAGAGTTTAGTAATAGCCAAGCACAAGTTGGTGAAAGCCTACTAGCTTGATATGTCTATACTTGAAATATCAGAATAACTGATTTAACCCCAACATTGCTATCAACCTGAACAGGTTTGAAAAAACAAAAAACATTTTAAGGCGCAGATGATGTCATCTCTTCTGCATACATTTATATGATTTCATATTATGTCATTTCACTAATAATGATAACCGTCATAAATGTTGTCTCCAGCTCCACAGCTTGTCAACAAAACAGAGGTGCAGGTTAGACAACCAATCTCTACAAGCTGCAGGACTTACTGTTTAATATGGAAGACAAAACACTTAAAATGTTAAAGTGCTGGAGCTGGTTTATAAATCACTCAACAATCGGAAGTCAAAACCCTAACCCTAACCAACCACAAGCTCCTTGAGTGTGTTTTCCTGTGCTTGAAAGTTGCGTTGTAAATACTCCTGCTTTTTCTTGACTTGACACAAAGTGTATTCCTCACAAAAATGAAAATACTGTCCTTTATTCTGATCATAACAGAGAGTGAAGGATGGACTTTTACTTAAGCCATAGACATTAAATATACTTAAATGTGTGCTTTAGGTGGTTTCTTTATGGCTGGAGACCACTACTTGATATTTTCATTTCACAGGTCCACATATTTGTGAAGGACTTGTGTAGAAAGCCAAGTCTGTTACTCGGCCCGCTGGCACTGTACTCACTGGCATGCCACAGCTGCTGTTTGCATCGGTGCCATTTCCAATCAGAGGGACCCAAAGGTGTCAAGTGTTGTGACCCCATTTAAAACAGCATTGATCGTTTGCAAGGTTGTCATGGCCAGCTTCCTCTCTAAGTCATTAGTGTCATCTGTTAGCAATAATTAATGTGAATAGGAAATAATTGCATAGGGGAGCTGGGGACTGAGGCGATTTGGTCCTTTCATTGATATTCACCTATTATTTGATTATCCGTAGCTAGCCTTTCTTTCGAGAGCACTGTGGGAGAAGGCCACTTTTGACCATGCTTCCGCGGATTAATCTCGGAACTAATTACAGTCAGCATGTCGAGGGGTATCTGAGATTTGACACAAGTGATACAGTTTAACAAAGGCCTCAATCAGAGCAGTACTGTGTTTAAAGTCAAGGGCAAATACGAGGAGTGTGGAGATGTTAGTGCTTTTTTCCACTTCATGCATTTGAATGGTTTTCACACTTTGTTAAAATGACTTTCTTTACATAAAATTCAGACATTGCTATTTTATTGGATGAAAGAGGATTATGACTCCAACAGCATCAAAGTTATGTCCAAATACTTGTAATGCAAAAAGTTTGCAAAAGGCTTATGAAAACATGGAAGAGAAGAAATACTATCTGAAGGTTGACAGAATTGTCAGTTCTCCTTAAATATTTATATCTACACACACACACACACACACACACACACACACACACACACACACATATATATACTTGAAACATTTGCATTCTGAAACTTACTTTCATCACAGACAGAAATGAGTCTCACATATCAAACATGTAGCTGTGATATATTTTAAAGGACAGTATTGGTATTGACACGTCTTTGTAGTTTTTCCGTTGCTACCATTTAGTCATCCAGATGATCAGAAGCTTCTCTAAATAGAAGGATCACAAGGATCTTATTCACAAAAGATTTAAGAGCTCAGTGCAAGGCTTATTCGACTTAAAAGAACATCTATCTGAAGGCTAAGTAAGTGAATAAATGTATATCTATAAATGCAAGAGCTAAATTGACTTGGTTTTGTGTTGAACCAGTTTCCTGTCTGGCTGTGGAAGATCAGACAAATCAGCCTGTGTCTGGAACTTTACACTGCAATCATTTGTATGAAGCAGTTTTCTTCTTCTCATAATCCTTCTTAGAATTATTAGTTGAAGCGATAGTAGTAAATTTAGTCTTTCAACTGAACCCCAGAACCCACTGGTGGGTTTGAAATCCATAATTACACCATTTATTACAGCATAATCATCAGATCTTCAACTCTGGACAGTTCATGATTGTGTCATGTGTAATGTACAGTATCATCAGGAAAAATGACCAAAGGAAGCTTCAAATTGTGATATTTCATCAAAATCATTCTATCTTACAAACCTAATTTAAACATTCAGAAAATAAACAAAGCAACTGCCCCAACCAGATCCTGTAAGAAACACACAAAAAAATCTGTGCTTCTCAGCACAATGGAGAAGCCATGTTAAACTCTGCTGCAACAAACCGTCCTGTGACTTTTATTGGTGAACTGCAGACAGCAGGTGTTTACACAGAGCAGGTAGGAGATGGCAGGAAAGACTGCGAGGAAAATGAAACATTCATCAACAATAAAATAAATGCAGTATGGCTCAAAAACAGTATACAGAAGAGCAAGTTGTCAGCAAGTTGTTGTACTATCAGTTTGGTGAAAAGAGCTTTCTTGAGTTGATGTGCATCAACATCCCTTCCCAAACCCGCAGTCAGGATTTATGTCATTCTAACTGTGTCGACTGCATAGAGGACATTTTTGAGTTCTCTCTACTTCTAGCAAGAGAGAAACTGCCCAGAAATTGCCTGGGTTTCAAAGGGTTAAATGAGACAACATGTGTTTAATAGGAAGCTTGTGCTACAAACAACAACAACAAGTTATAACAAAAGATGTAATCAAGTTGCATTATGAGACATGCGCTATCCAAGGATGTTGGAGCTTGTCTCATACTAAAGACTAAAACACAGAATAAACACAACAGTAAAAATCACAACTACAAAGTGCAATATAAAACAGTGTTGGGGCGTGGAGTCGCTACAAATGGCTTTCCATAGCAAAGCTCCGCTATTGATCAGGCAGAGTGGAGGCATCCACACAGGTTAGATCTTTCCAAGTATTTCTGAAGCGACAAACACAGCAGAGCTTTCAGTGTAGTCTGAATGTAGTCTCTGTAGAGTAACTGCTAGCATAGCTCATTGCACTTTGCAGATAGTTTGCCCAACATTGATAGTAATACTCTCTAAAGGATAACAAATAGCTACATAGGAAGGGAGGGTATCCACTAATCGCCACTGTGTACATTCAGGACACGTAGACTTGTGTAGCGGGCCCATGTGTGTAAATAAATCATAATACCTCCGTATCCATCCAGCCTTCTCAGGCAGAATAATACAGCACGCTCCACGTCAGCTGGTGGGCCTACAGCTTATGAAGGATTCTCCACAGAGCATATGCCATTACACTGATACTTTTATCCCAGACACCTCACAGAACCATGACTTCATACATTTTTATGTTAGACTTAGTAATGGAAATAAAACCACTAGCGCTTGCAGTTCTGCAGATTTCTGCACAGATCATTAGATGATCAGCAATTATTACGTTACAAATAAACATAAACAGGGACATTTCTACGTTGCAGCACACAGTATAGGACATCAGCATGGGATAATGTACGATCCAGCTTCCACAAACATTAGACAAGCGAAAGAAAAAATAATTTATGTGCTGCATCTGAGTTTAGCTCATACTTTTTCATACTGTAAATAAATAGCATAAAAGGACTAAAACCAAAAACGCATTACTTCATCTTTCACATCTGTTGCTCTCAGCCTCAGAACTATTCATACTTCCCAAAGATATGACTCTTTAAAAAAGGGTCACAGATCAATAGTTTCATTAAAAAAAGTTTCAGTCATTTCCTAAAACAGCTGGGTATTGTAGTTTTGGTCAAATGTTACTCAGAAAAGATTAAAAATTGCATTCGTGGGGACTATTTTCAGCTGCGGATTAATACGCTTCAGATGATCAGGTTTTTGATAATGTTCTCTATAAGAAACATCAAGTCATTCTCTGTAACAGTGTGACTCACTGATGTCAGTTGTGTAGTTTTTGGACTATGGAATATATCAGGCTTTGGATGCACATATAATAAAATACAGCAGGATCAATTCACTGGCAATTCTAAAAAAATATAGACTACAGACTATAAGCAGCCCTATTCTTTCATTTTCCTGCCCATTGTTTTATGGTTCATATCTATTTAAAACCTGAAAAAAGTGTGAAATCTTGGCATCTTCTAGGTACTGAGATGGTAATTTGCTATTAAGCGATTTTCAGTCTCACTGCTGCTGAACCAAGCTGCTGATCGACAGACCATTCAGACACAAGGACAACGTGCTTAAGCTTCAATGGACTTTTAAGTTCACTTTAAATTTCCCAATCTCATCAAAATTCATCCATGCATCCCCCTGAGGCGCCCAAAGCAAGGTTACACTTATTCACCTGCTCCTCAGACCACAGTGTTCTCCACTGTTCTTTGAAACAGTTCCCATCTTCGCTGCTCTCACCTCATTCACAATCACACGCACCAGCTACTGTCTTATCCAGCTCCTTGTCTTCAGGCTCCTGGTCATTAATACTTCTCGCTCATCTACACCTTGCTGTCTTTTCTCTTTTTTTCCATGTCACCTTCACCTCTTCTCTGCTGCTCGGTGTTTTGCCTGCTGGGCTGGGCGCTGGGCTCTGCATGCACTGCTGGTTACTTTGGTGTCAGCACGTACCAAAGGCAAGAGGAGAGAAGCAGGGGTGAAATGGTGGGAACAAAAAAGCAGACTGAGGAGCTTGTGGCTGTGCATGGTGAATGCTGCTATACTAGTTATTATTAATATATATCTAATAATGACTACTGAATACATGAGTGACAAGTGTGGTCCAAGAAGGACAAGATTGACTGAGAAGTGAAGATGGTCGATGCACTCACTGGTTTCCATCAACTTTCTGACATTGGTCAGACCTTGTTGGAAGCAGAAAGTCTGTGCGTGTGAACCTTATGTAAAAGACGCCCCTCAGGAAAGCTGTTGTTTGTGCTGTAGATTGCACCTGTCTTGTAAATCTCCCTGCCAGGCAAAGCAAATGCATTTTCTGACACTTCAAAATAAGTAACTAAACTGGACTTTGTTATATGACTTCAAATGCTGCTTAAAGCACTTCAAAGGGCCAAATAAATTTGACTTCATTATATATTTGTCTTTATCTTTCACTGCAGCCCTCCCAGGATATTTATCCGAGGAAAGAGACACCTGCCACTGTTTAAACACCCTCGCAGCGCCAAGCCTCCCGAGTGTCGCTCGGCTGCTGAATTGCAATAATATTGTGACAGACGACCCTGTCAGGGAGCCATGAGACTTTTAACAGCCAGGACTCCCAGAGACAAAAGGACACGATGCTGCCGCTGTAAACAGCCCAGCTATTTAATAAAAGACCCACAAGAGTCACAGTCTAATCCTCGAAGGAAAGCAATGCACTGCCAGAGGTCGTCAGTACACCATGCTATTTGCTGAGTCGTCCTCCCTCAGTTATTTTGTTACATCCGTTAGTTTCTAAATGGCACATATGCAGGTTCTACTGATAATTCAGACAAAATCAAAAAATATTTATGCCAGACTGTCCTCTTGAATCAGATAGAAGTAAATAGGCAGCCATTGATTGCAGTGGTTGACCTGACTGCTGACACTAAGTTAATGTTGGCTTCATGAGTTGGTTGAAAAAGCCATTTCTGGATTCATAAAGTCCCTCTGTGGTCATTGAATAAACCCTGAAAAACAACCCTATTCTACACAATGGAAAGATGTAATACTGCAGTAATTTGCATGTTTGAACTGGAAACTGATTCCAAAGAAGAGTAATGATACAGAAAGTCCAGTCCTGCAATTAGACTGGTTCTTTTGAGTTGTTGCATTTGAAACCTCAGAAATCTAAACCTGTGTTTTTGAGACAGTCATCAGTACAGAGCAGCTTCAAGGTGGAAACAGTCATGGTGCTGACGGCTTATTTTGCTCAGGATACGTCTACTATCATATCAACACCAAACATATGTTAACAAGGTAAAAATGTGATTTTGGCCAGAGAGGGTCATTAATGTTTCAAAGATCCTAGAAAGGAGATCTGAAATATGCATTTAATGGTTACATACATGATATATTGCAAGGCTGAAGCGGGATCATCCAAGCAAAACATCATCATCCTCACCTGTTCGTGGTTCCCTGTAATGTCTGTGCTGCGGTTGCCACATGTCAGCCCTCGACAAATGTTATAACGGCTGAAGTTAAGCTTTGCAACTTCATAGTGCAACACCATATGACAGTGGCTGCAGCGGACCACCTAAATAAAACCTTAGCCCACATTTGCTAATGCTGATTTTTTTTAAATAAACCATATATTCTTATGCGTATATTCAAAATAAATTTAATGGGGGAAATCTGTATATGCACAGACATTAGGTATAAGTTGACATGTGTAACTATGCTACTGCAGCTTCATGTATTCATCGCATGCTGCACACCGGCCCAAAAAACATTTCTCTCTTAAAGAATCCTTGAAATGGGAGCTCCTGTAAATGGTGAATGTATTTTTATGAGTGTCAAATACACAGCAAAGTGACTGTTTTCATAAGATTTTGAGCAATTTAACCCAGTTACATCTGGAATGCTGAGAACCTCTGAATGACTATTTTGTCTTATCTAATTAATACGAACAAAGAGCTAAGTTAGAGAGTCGTGGTTGTGCATGGTTGGTAGAAGCTCGACTGAGAAGGACACTAATGGACTTGATGCAAGTGAGGCGCCATCTTGTAATCGAGTATTCAGTTCTCCTTAGTATATGTGTTGTCATCTCTGTTTGTAAAGAAAATATTCAGGACTTCTTTTAACAGAACATTTAAACCCCACAAACTAATATAATGTAGTTATTTAATGATACACTCATCTGCCTTGAAAGTAACATTAGCACATATTTTAAAATCACAGGGGATTCTTTTTAAAAACACCAGGTTTTGCTGTTTTTAGGTCTTTATTTTAGAGAGAAGGCAAAAGAGAGAGATGGGATGACCTGCTGTAAATCACCTTGGACTGGAATTGAACCCAGTCAACTGCGATAAGACCACCTAGTCCAATCCCAGCGAGCTGACTGAATGGTATCCATTGAAAAGAGTGGGTCCTACAGCCTAAAATGGAAGGGTTTCTCTTATTTATGCACCTTTTATTTGTGCTCTCTTGCCTCTAATTTTCTTGCACAGTCTATCAGCAAAAGACTAGACCAAACAAAGAGTTGCTCTTGCTCTGTCTTTTGTTATCTCTTGTGTGTCGTGAGCAGCTTTGCCGTAACCTCGCTCGGAGTCAGTCAACCTGACGGGGAACAGGTGTGCTGCCATAGTGATTAAGGAGCCTAACAAGCATAACTCACAGTCAAAAACAAATTTTCCATTTCAATAATTCATACGTAATTACCTCTGTGTTATCTGGCAAATTGATACACAGCTAGAGTGTCACATCTCCAATATCACACCCCTCCATCCCTCCTCACACAATACCTTCTCCCTATCATAGTTCATTGTCCCCATCAGTAATGGGGACATTGAAATGACCTGTGTTTCATATTCTTTGAAGTGTTCTCTGCAGCTGGAACAGCATAGAGCCTAATGGATTTTGGCCTGTCTGCTCCCACTTTGTGGAGGTGTAAAGGCCGTGATCTCTTGTTGCAGTAATCGTCCTGCTCATCTGGTCTCAGAGGCCAAGTTGAGTTCATCACCAGAAGAGGTGACCATCCAGAGGCTTTAGACCAAAGGAACAATGGTTTTAAATCACATTTTTTCTGACACCACACATACCAGGGTGTTTATGTACATTAGATAAATCACTAACTTTAAAAGACAGGGTGTTTGTTAGCTGGTTCTGGTAATTTCAGACTGATTTGACAATAACTAATATGACAGTCTTGTTTAAATTGGGCAATTTAAATACGACTTGATTCATAACAAAGATATGAGGTGGAGAAAATACAACGTTTTTAGGTATAGAATTCCACTCTCAGTAAGTCAATGAAACCCATCCATCTATTATGTTAAACAGACTTATGAATGAATGATAAACCTTTTGCTGTAAAACAACAGTGTAGTTCCCTTGGTAAACTGAAAATGAATGGGCTCAAAGCAGTAAATGGTCGCATGAAAACCTACACTTGTTGTTTAAAGCAGCACTAATCAATGTTTATATCATCAGTGGGTGTAATAACTAGGTTTAATTTATCAGGTGCCACATAAAGTGGCAAACCCACAAAGAATTCTGAAACCTCAGATACTGACTATATACATAGTTTAAAAAATGATGATTGTGTGTTTTTATGCATTTCTTCATGCTGCAAGTCTAGGTCTTTTTGAGAATGTGGCAGGCTTTAAGCATTCTTATCCTACATTTTACCCACGCTACTGTATGTAATTAATTTTGTAGTAATGTTTATGATTCTCATTTTCTGTAGGGTATTTCATAAATTGTTAAGGTACATGAAGTATGTTCATTAGTGGCAGAGGTCACAGTCGCTCCCTCTTAAAGATGGCCTCTCTCTGTCTACCAAACTATTTGCCCGGTGAAGGTCTAGCACCGTAACGTCACACTAATAAACGTTTCTTTGCAAGTTAGACAGTGTGCGGGAGTCTGACTGAAACTTCTGGATACGCTCGTCCAAATAGATGTGTGTAGAGTTCATTTGGTTTTGTGACCCACAGCATTTAGCTGTTTAAGATCCAGATACACTATATTGCCCAAAGTATTGGGATGTCTGCCTTTACATGCTCATGAACTTTAATGGCGTCCCATTCTTAATTCGTAGGGTTTAATATGGAGTTGGCCCACCCTTTGTGGTACCATGCTTGAATTCACTGAGCTCCTTAGAGCGACCCATTCTTTCACTAATGTCTGTAGAAGCAGTCTGCATGCCTAGGTACTTGATTTTATACACCTGTGGTCATGAAAGGGGTTGGAACACCTGAATTCAATTATTTGGAGGGGTGTCCCAGTACTTTTGGCAATACAATGTATTTCCATGAGGATTCGGTGTCGACCAAAACCAAAGAGAATATCGAACTTCCATTTGTCAGATGGACAGACACACAAGTCCAAGAAAATCCTTACGTCTGATAAGAAAACTAGCATTTATTTACGTAAAATGATAACACGTATTTACCGCAGTCAAAAAATCTGAATTAAAAAAACAGTGTTGTTCATTTTAACTGATTGTCATATAAACTCCCCGCCTTCACCGAATTCATCCACCAGTCATAACCACTAATAAAGTTAGCAGGTTAGCTGGCCAGCAGGTGGTCACAGCTGGAGATCACATCAGTAACTTCTCTCAGAGCGGTACAGTGTTCACAGTAGTCCAATGATGTAAATGCAAGGCTTGGTCTCAAAACTTTTGTCAGTGACTTTACTGGAGACAAATATAACAACTCTAGTCAATATTCAAGCTTTAGGCGTGAGATAATTATCTTACAATTACTAATGTAGCCTCCTGGATAACTGGTAATGCTGCATTGGTGAATCAAAGGCTCAGCATTTATTACCATTCTGAACAGTTGTAAAAATCCATCTAGCAATGTGAAATAGCACCTAACAAACACATGACAATAAAATATGAAAAAATAAAGGCTGAGAAGAAGCGAGTAACTGTTTAGCAGGGTGGCTAATGGAAGAAATAATGTTCAATCAGGGAGAATTCAGCTGCAGCATAATGGAGAAACACTGCAGGTGTAACAGTCTATTCTTTGATACGAAAAAACTCAAGTAGCAACTAACACTCAACTCAACAGACTGCATGTATACCACGTCACCAAAGATATGCACATGACTTTCCAAAAAACAAACAAAACAACACAATAAAAAAAAAGTTAAATCAGTAGTAAAGCAACAAAAACAGCTCATTCGACCTGATGTGAAGAGAAAAAGTCTGCAGGTACAATATGTGTTTCCAGCAGAAGCAGCTGAACAGCCCTGCAGTGAAATATACAATTCTTCTACAAAGACTGAATCCTTCTTTTAGCCAAGTGTGCAAGTTTGACCTTTACAGAAAAGGTTAAAGATGAAGGACAGAATATCCAGCTCTGAACAGCTTGCAGCATACTTAATGACCTGGTATGCGCATTGTTAAACTTTCTAGTACAATTTCTACGAAGCTGGAGGAATGAATTTCCACAGTGTACGTATCATAGAGTTTGTTCAATATTTTGGCTAATTACCCATTCAGTCTTTGATAGCAAACTGGTTCCCTGAATACAGATAGTGTGAGTTTGTCAGCGGAGAGGAATCATGCTGGGATCCCTGACAATTCAAAGAGACCTTTAGAAACAAAGCAAGTTGAAACTTCTTGCCTGCCTTCTGCATAATGATTATGACTCTGCAAGGGAGAGAAGGGTCACTTGATTAGGATTTGAAGAGTTTACAAAGGTTTTGGCTTAGATTCTTCCAGAACTCTGGTCAATACCAGTTACAAGAGTCAAAAATTGTGCACGTGAAAATCAAACTCACCTCCCAGACGAAGAAGGTTGTTGCTGTCAACCTTTCGTCAGTCCACCGTGAACTGTAACATGTAGCCTGACATGCTCATAACATTTACTACAGCTCATTTCAGAGGAACTCCATGTATGAAGTTTCATCAGTTCTCTCTGAAGAAGTTTCTGCAACACCTCAGGCTACATTCAGTGAAATTATGGGTAAGACTTCATCCTTTTCCTCTGTTGCTGTGGCACATTTCCTAATCACAGCTGAAATTCTCAAAACTCTTTGTTCAGCCTCCACATCATCAAGTCACTGCTTCTCTCTCTTCTGAACAAATTGCAACTGCTTTGGCACATTCATGCAAATGCTTACACACAACTGCCTGTTGTCTACTTTATAGTCTTACACTGAAAATGTCTAGGCATTTGTTGACTGCATAAGTCATTACGTGAAAAATGGCTGAAGTAGTTCTCATAATCTGCCAGTCCTATTTTCTATATATTTCTTTTGACTGTTTTGTAAATGTTCACATGGCCTGCCCCCATGTGCTCACAACTGCTCAACACTGTCTCTTCAAGTTTACTTTTTAGACGTTGGTTACTCTAAGAAAACATTAGTGTGGGTCTTTCCAACAACAGGCTACATCATAATTCACTTGTAGGTCATATTTTGTATCATTAATCTGAATATACAGAGTAACTAGTAATTGAAGTTATCTTTGTTAAATGTAGAAAAAGTTAAATGTAGAATGAGCGCTGCATGGTGGCTCGGTGGTTAGCACCGTTGCCTCACAGCTAGAAGATCCCCAGTTCCGGTCCTGGTTAGGACGCCTGGGATCTTTCTGTGTGGAGTTTGCATGTTCTCCCTATGCAGTGTGGGTTTTCACTTTCACACTCCAGCTTCCTCCCACAGTCCAAACACATGCTGAGGTTAATTGATTATTCTAAATTGTCCATGTGTTTGGTTGTCTGTCTCTATGTGTAGCCCTACGATAGACTGGTGACCTGTCCAGGGTGTCCCCTGCCTTTGCACGAGTTGACTGGGATAGACTCCAGCCCCCCTGTGACCCTACAGAGGGTTAAGCGGTGTTTATCGATAATGGATGGAAATGTAGATGAAGTGCAGTGCAGTAGAAGTGTAAAGCAGCAGAAAATGGAAATACGGAGGTAAAGTAAAATTGTATTTGTGTACGTTTACACCACTGTCCTCTAACATATTTAGATAAATCAGCACGTCTGGGCTCCTGTTTGACGTTGATGACAACCCCTTCAGGACAAAAGTACTCACTTTATTACATGTAAAGAAAGTCACTGTAACCTCTCTCACATGGAGTATTGGAATATTAATTTAGAATTCTCACTTAAACTTGCAGGAGGTTTGCTCATTTCTCTAACCAGCAGTGTGGCACTACACTGCTCCACCAAACTGGACAGACAATCACAGGAAAAAAAGCTGTCAGTGTTCAAAAGTATTTGCTAATCAGTCAGTAGCTGCAAATAACCAATCTAATTAGTGGAGTTATCCGTCACTGTCCACTTCTGAAGTCTCAAAAATGAACTTGGTGAGCGAGCGACTGTTGACCAGCTGCGAGCACACAAGTTTCTATTTAAGCGCTGAAAAATTTGTCCTGACATGACCACTTCACTGTGATACAGAAAGAAGAAGACAAGCCTGTTTTACTGCACTGCAGAGCACAAATGAGAAAACAGGCAACATTAGAAATGTAAACACAGGAACCATCCCAGGCAGAACAGTACACAGTTGATTGATACTGAGCATTTTTTTGATCATAGACACTGTATCTTTTTTCTTTTTTGGGCAATTATGACAAAATAAATTAATTTATAAATGCGTTACTTTGTCTCTAGTCTGACTCGCAGCATGTAAACCGTAGGTAAAGCCTGCCATTGGTCACACTTTACATAGCTTCCTTCACCTCCTCCGCTATCTGTGTGTTATTGCTTTCAAAATCCCCTTTACTACGGGAAAACACAACAACCTACAAGTTTCAGACTTCAGGTTTTGACAAGTATTTGGATCATGCAGTAAGGCACCTCTTTGATAACTGTGCCATTTAAATGACAGACTTCCTGTGTGCAAATGTTCCACGAAAAATTGCTCCATCGCTTTTTTTTAAGGGGGACACAGTTTCTGCATCCTAGGCTTAGATCTGTCCAGTGTGTTTGTGGTTTGTCTACAGACACACAAACAAGCCAGGGTGTTTTCCCCCTATAGCAAAGTGATAACAATTCTGCAGCATGGTCTGGCTGTGTGACACTACCTCTCTCTATCTGTAGTCACCAGTTTGTGGTCTTGAGGAATGTCCTGCTCCACAGCGCTATCTGATTGGTTGAGCAATAGTCTATACTAAAGGATAAATAGTAAAAAATTAACTTTTAATTAAACATATGACATCGGGCTGCACAGTGGCTTGGTGGTTAGCAGCAGTCCTGGTTAGGACATCTGGGATCTTTCTGTGTGGAGTTTGCATGCTCTCCCTGTGTGGGTTTTCACTCCAGCCTCCTCCCACAGTCCAAAAACATGCTGAGGTTAATTGATTATTCTAAATTGTCAATGGGTGTCAATGAGAGTGTGCTTGGTTGTCTGTCTCTATGTGTGGCCCTGTGATAGACTGGTGACCTGTCCAGGGTGTCCCCTGCCTTTGCCTAAGTCGGCTGGGATAGACTCCAGCCCCCCTGTGACCCTACAGAGGATTAAGCAGTGTATAGATGATGGATGGATGGATGACATTCAAATTCAAAATTTTGAGACCGACATTTTTATTGGTATTGTCAACATATATTTGTTCCAAATATCAGTCAAAGGTCTGTTATCAGTCTTTACTCCTAATAATTAGCACCAGCCCAGAAGCAACAGCACTGATTGCCCCCTACTGTACTTACAGCTCAGTAGGGTGAATTACAGCATACAGCAATCCTTATACACCGCCTGATGTTCCATCTACATCCAACTGATATCTTCCATGGCAATGCACCATAGAAAGAATCTTTTGGAATGTCAATTCTGCAGACGTCTGCTGTCATGTATTTATCTCTTTGTGCTGTGTAGTGCTGTAAAACAGTCTTGTCTTTTCCTTTTTTTATCATGATGACATGGTCTGTCAACAGGTTACTGTACAAACAGTAAAGGTGTAAATGTGAATCCTGTTGAATCTGTTGCAATCAGTCATTACATACAGTAATGTGGAGATTTGTACTGTTGGAATTGATAATTGATAAAGACACACAGAAGAATTGCAGCCTTGGGCACTTCCAAGCAAGTTACAAGCTTTAACAAGTGGTCCATTGTGTGGAGCTGTTCTTCGAAATTTTCAAATGATTCGAAAAATGTAACAAAGTGACTGAAAAATAAATTATAATCTTCCCCTGGTATCAGTGCGTTTGTCACTGTCTAAGTTGGGTTTTCATGAGCATCTCAAGGTGTAATACATGCAACATTTTAGAAAAAAACAGAATAAGTCAAAAGTCAGCATTTAATTTGTTGGTTTTGGAGAGCTGGGTCTGCACTGTCACAATCTAAAGTCAGTAAAATTGTAGTTCTCTGCCATGTTTATGGATGAATCTTGATGCTGAAAAATCAAGTCTGATGTTCATACGTATTGTGTGTTGCAATAAATTATTTGATATATGAAGACATAGTTTTCATTAGGGAATGGTTTCTTGTTTTTCTCCAATATAGCAAAGCAGCTAGGTATTTATACTGGAAAATACGGAATAAAAACATTAGACCAGGAGTGAAGGCTGACTTAAAAACAAGAAACTATATTAGGGCTGAACTCGAGGCTGAGCACTACACCCCTGTTAGCAACCTAACAGAGATAATCAGAGGAGCAGGAAAAGTAGCACGCTGCACTGCTATTTGCAGAGCAGATACTCAATAGCACAGCACTCACTTTAAGGATGTCATGTGCTTGTAATTGGCTTCAATAAGCATGTGTGTTCCCGCTGGTAGAATGACAGGGCGAGGTCCTCATTGCAGTTTAATAACCCAACGTTTCTGTCAACACAGCTCACACCTTTTTGAATGTAGAACTAAAACAAAGGGCTAACAAGCTGAGCTTGGCCATCCATTTTTTGCTTTTAATGTTCAGCTCAGAATTGTAAAAGAACAATCTGTCCATCAAAATATCATCTGTCATCAATTATTCATTGCAGGATTGTCAGCTGAGCTAAAATTCATGAAGTAAGTTTCACCATTGTACATTTAGTTTTTCAGTTTCTGCCCATTGCAACACATCTCTGTTGTACGGACTGACAGATCAAGTGTATTACTGCAACAAAAATGAGTTTTTCAATTTTGGAAAGTATGGGACAGCTCACCGTTCTAACTTGAAACACACCTCAAACCTAAATGGATTTGATCAAGTAAAAACATATCGACTCAGCCTGTACTGTGCAGCAAGCCTCATGATTGTCTGAAGATGATAAAAGGATCCAAGTGGAGCCTTTCAGAACAGTTCCAAAATTTCCAATTTACTTAAAAAAGTGATTCCCCCAACCTGTGGATTAGAAACTGCCAGAGGAAAAGGTAAAGAGACCAAGTCCACAGGGTGTCATCCTTTAGACACACAAATCCATCACTGGCTATTAGCTCCAGTCATGTGGCCAGAGCTATGGATTTAATGAAGACACTGTTGCTGTGTTCAGCCTTCAGTGCCTCTTATCCATGCTGTCATTTGATGCGTTTGAAGACAGAGATCACTTCTCCTAATGTACTGAGCTAATTTGCCATGTTCCACATCTGCCATGTCAGCTAGCCTGAGTTGAAGAAAAGTAGCTTGTGTTTAAAAGATCTGCAGTTCAGGGATGTGCGTTGCATACAAATTCACCTCAAACTTTTGTTTTATAGAGTTCCAGTAAGCCGCTTTACTGCTATTGCTTTTACTCAAAATGTCCTTATTTAAGCTCTTATGACATTGCGGACGCTTGTTTTCTGCCCCCTGTCTATTACATATCAGTTATTACAAAGGCAAAAAGATGGAGGGAATAAACACATACTGTATCAGTTTGTTAGTTTAGCATGCCTCAGTGAAAGGAGGACACTGAGCAACAATCAAATAATTAACTATAAATTTTGTCAGACAACAGTAAATGAATGAAGAAAGACACCTGATAATGATATCATTGCATACTAATTGTTGTGACTTTTGCTGTCCTAAACAGGCTCCTTGCCTCAAATTTCATCAGTGTTTAATGGACACTTTTGACATTGTCTACCCTTGTCTCATTTACATATCAGGCAACCAAAACTCCTTTCCAAAGCTTTTGCTGTCATAATGAAAGCCTGCCCTCAAACTTTTGTTTCAGGTTTTAAAATAACAGGAAAACAAATGCTGGCAGGTCTTAATGCTGTTTGAGTGCCACAGTGATGAAAGAGCGTGTTGTAATCACTGTTAACCAGCTGGACAGATTTAGGGTTGGTGGCTGTGTGGCTTTAACATGGCATTATTGCATTTTTGCAGAACAATCTAAAACGAAAATGTTGACATCATTGTCTTATTATGGCTAACATGTTAAGTTTATACAAGAAGAGTGTAAGTCCAATATTCACACCCCCTTTAGCTCTATTTTGGATCTCCACCTGCTCCTGGAGGTATCAGAATATCTACACCTTGCTGTTAAGCTGCTAAATGCACCATTATGTTCACGAGTTGCCACATTTACTGCTGTTTGGTGGTGGTTTGCTGAGGATCGATGTTTGTTGGAAAACAACTAATATGGGCAAAGAAAATCAAAACAATGAGCTAAAAGATGCTCACTAGAACTGAGAGGAACACCAGAGTCCAGTGACAGCTCTCAGTGGGTTGGTCACTATGAATAAAATAAAGCACACACAGTCACTTAATGATTTTTTTGGATATAAAAAAAGATAAGTGCGACTTTAAAGCTCTTGTTGGTGGTGGAGCTCAGCTGAACAGTTCTCACCAACCATCCTCTATGGTTCAGAACATTCCAATTAGAGGAACATGTTCAGGTTTGTCTAAGATTTCTACACCACCACTTTGCTGGAGGAAAAGGTCTGGCTCACTATTAAGTAAAATTCTGACGTGATTAGCATAGAAGAAGAGAGGGTTAAGGAATGGAGCTGCTTGTTTGATGACCTGCAGTGCACTCGAGCAAGCAACTGTAACGATAACTGTCCTAATTAGGAAAGGAAGAAGAATTTCAATCCAACTGTAAAACTGTACATCAGTACCATTCAAATTAAACACATCCTGGGTAGACTTCTCCATCTTTGTGGTCCTTTTTTAAAGTTAGTAACCTTTAGAAGTGGAGCACTGCTCATGTAAAATTCAAACAGCCTTGAAGCAGCCTCGCTCTGTCAGTGTCTGTTTGCATCCATTGCGCCATGTGCTCCTACCTGGGAGACAGGAATCGCGGACATTTTGACACGCTGTTGAAACAGCACGCTCAGTATGCGGTTTTGTTGCTCCAAGTCAAACACGCGGGTCCGCAGCTTCACACATTCCTCTTTCAAGTCCTAGAAACAAATGAAGAGCGGACAGATGAGTGCGACTGACGGGGATATTTCAGTGAAGAACACGTGTATCAGATGCTAATTTAACAGCCACAGGCCACAAAGCTGTATTCATGTAGGATAGACATGACAGTGCTCTAACACCCAGGAGTTTTAATGTAAACACAACAAACAAATATTACAAGCATTTTTTGTGTGAATCCCCTCATTACAAGAACATTTGATTTTTGTTTAGCAAAATTTTAGTATGCTTTATGAAACATTTAGAATGTAAAGATCAGTATGTGCTCTATTGTCTCTAGGTCTAAGAACTGGTGTTGTTACTGTTACACTGTTCAATATCTAGATGATATGTGTACCCAATCCTAAGTGTTTCTCTGTGTACATTTTCTGTTTTCTCTGCACGCTTTGATACTATTCTGTGCAGTGAAACAATCCAGTGCTCGCTGTGATATCCACAGCCGTTCACACAGAACAGTGATGTTGTGATTAAAGCAAAGGGGACAAGGTACGTCCAAAGCTTGGCTAAGTCTGAAGTCAAGACCAACAAGTTCTTAACTACACAAATTTCATTCTGCTTTGAAATTTTACTACTTAAAATAAGCATGATGGATTTACTGAAACAATAAATGTTGTCATTCTTAGCTGTACACAGTTAGAGTAATTCCTGTGTAAAATGTTTCGCATGCTGCTGTCTGCATGTGAAAATAAATGAGCTGTTATCTGGAGGTTGAACCCAAGATCAGTATTCTTCATATTGTCTGAGTGCAGCCCACTGTGTGATGGAAACCCTCTAAATATGCACTGGGCCAATAGTTCATGCTCACAGGTCTCATTTCTTCCATTATGAAGCATTTTTATTTTGTTCTACATTATACCACACAACGTTTCCAACTGGCAGTCTTATCTAAATAATTTATCTTTAAATTATTTAAGGATAATTGCTAAATTATTCCAGATTAAAATGAATCATTTGACAGTCTGTGTGTATTATTCTGTTCTTCCACTGAAGGTACACAGTGTGAATGACAAATTTTAATAATATCTATTTATGTTAAACTAATGTCAGGGTTCATAGCTCCATCAGTGTCTCAGCAGGAATAATAAACTGAGTCTATATCTTCAATGCACAGTGTTTCTAAATGTATATGAGTGATGTTGTCCCTTTTGTCATAGGTGTTGTTTTTTATATTCATATCCATATCCAGTGTGGGTAGATATACATACTGGATATGGATATGTATGCATAAAAAAGTAAAAGAGCTGTGTATATGTAAAACATATGTATGGATGGGGATGTGTATGTGTACTGTCATTTACAACAAACCTTCACATTTTGGCGCCAGAAACCACTGAATGACATGTTTGCATCCTCATCAAGTTACTTATATTCCCAAATTAACAAAGTGAATTTGAATCACAGTGGTCTCTCAGTAACCAGCATATTCTCATGTAGACAAGAGGATATCAAGTCATTGTCATAACGAAGCTCACCTTTATTATGGATGGTGTTATTCTTGAGTACATGTCATACGACTTGAGTTAACACGTCTGTATTAAAGTATTCTGCTAAGTGTTCTTCCAAATGCTAAAATGCTACAAGTAGCACTTGTTTACATCACCTACAATACCAGCAGATGATTTTACTTTTATGTTAGCTGCTCATCAATGTTACAGTTGTCATTTCTTTGATTGATTAGAATGGCTGAGTGCAATAAAGACAAACCTTTTGTGTGAGGAGGGCCTGGACCACCTGGTTAGCCACCTGAGAAAGTGAAAGAAAGGGAGAGAAATGTCTGTAAAAGGCTCGATGACTTTGGCCATGTATTCAGAGTGGGTTTCAGAACTTTGTTTGGTGCTTTGAGACACAGTGAGACTGTAAATGAAAATGACCTGGTACAAACACCATCAATGAGAATTCAGAGGCATGGAAGATGCTGCGAGGACAAATTGGCAGCGTGTTGCATCACAGAGTCCAACATCACACAGCTGCAGTCGAACTTTATCCCCAGTTTATAAAACATATATCTCTGGTTAAAAAATCCAAACAAATGTCTCTTTCACACAACATAACTTCACTCCCTGCAAAATGCATTTGCTTGTCTTGATGTAATTATAATAAGGCTGACCTCACTTTCCTGTTCTGTATTCTGTTTGAATTTTCACAGAGATGAAAAAGTTGAGTTTAGTTTTGTGGGTGGAGAAAAGCACAATCTGAAATGCTTTCTTTCCTGCTTATTTTGATTTCAGAAGTGGAAGCATATATTGTATCTTGACACTGGAATAATAACTATGTTTCCACTTTTTTGTGCCGCAAAATGATTTCCCCACCACCTCTTTCATCTTTCCATCAAAACGACTCGCCTCAGCTCATTCAGACCATGACAGGAAGCCTTCTGAATGCCCCCCCCCCCTTTAAAAAAGGAAAAAAAAAACATTCATGTGCGTAATAAGACTGAAAAGCAGCAGAAGAGAAATTAATCCCACAGCAGAAACTCCGAAATTTCCATCCTCAACCAGAATATGTTAAATTCTCATGGGCAGCCATCTCTATGATAACAAGGCCATTAGTGAAGGCTGCTAAAAAAAATAAAGTGGCACAGTCTTGGCAGCTGGAAAGAGATGGAAGGAAGATGGAGAGACTTTCAAAGTGTTGTCAGGGAGAAGAGGGAAGGAGTGCAGTTAGACTACCCAGGGGCTGGGAGTCTGCTCCTGAACGCCAAGGCTCGCTCTCCAGCTCTTATTCTCACATCGCCAGCAGCTCTGTTGTGTGTCCACTTCAATTAGAGAAGTTCCCTTCTCCAGGTTTCCCTCTACAGACTTCACAAATACTACAGATAATAGCCTGAGTGTGCATGTGTCTCATAGCTACAGAAGCTGATAGTCACCTCCACAACCTGACCACCAGATAACTTTGTCTGGCCTGAAGTTTAAAGTTAAAGGAGTAGATATCATGATTGTGGGGGGAAGAATGACACTGACTTTCTTTCCAAGGCATAACTGTAAGTCAAATAGGAAGCTGGAGTAACATCAGCTTTATATCAGTTTTGGTGATGTGGCCTTTTAACTTCCCGTTAATGATTATGATTTGACTACAGCTGCTGACTTCTCTGAGCCACTTTAAATATGACTCATGATACACTAGACACACTTTACACATGCTAGCACAGCAAAGATCTGAAAAAGCAAATCACTGACTTGAACAGATCAGGAAAGTCACTTGGAAAGTCAAAGCAGCTACAGACCTCACAATCAACTGTGCAAACAATAGTCTGTAGGTGTAAAGTGAATGGTGCAGATATGTCACTGAAAACGTTTACCTGACACTGTATGATATTTCACACAGTGACCATGTTTGCTGGTGCAAATCAGTGCAAAGATAAAATAAAATTTAATTCTAGATTAATACTAAATGTGGAACTTCACTGTGGACACAGTGTACAATATATGGTGTTTGTTCTTGAACATGCTGTGAGAACACTCACCTCATCCAAACAGCGTTCATACTGCTTCCTCTGGTTGTCATTCTCCATGGACAGAGCAGAGTTCTCCGCCTGTAGAGACATAACACAGGTAAAATACATGATATGCAATAATTATTTTATAAATGTTGCCTTGTTAAGGCTGAAATCTACTTTAGAAAAACTTCGGTGAGACTCAGATTGACATGCAGGACAAATACTTTGGTTAATTCCATCAGAAACAAATGGGCAATATGGAGAATGTCACTTTTAATGCTGTTTTCTTAGTGGTCTCAGAGATGGACAGACACAGATAGCTAGAGGGGTAACTGAACAGACAAAGGCTGTCTGCCTGCAGCACCGAGAGGTCTCTGGGTTTATTGGAAAATGATGGTCTTAAATAAATGACGCATTAAATTTCAAGCATTCAAGCTCCATCCTGCAGACCCTCACTGTGTCTGTAGGGCTGGCTTGAGGTACCCCAGGTATAATTTAATTACTGACAGAGGTTTTGCCCGACAGGGACCAGAAACCATTCTGGGAACTCAGAGGGTGAGCTTCCACTGAAATGATTAATCCAGTAAATCTTAAAGGTTAGGCCACATGTGCCGGCTTGTTTTCACTTCAGCGCTGTGGGCGACTCCTCAGAACAACAGGTTCACAGAAAATCATGGCTGATCCCAGGACTGAGCAGGGTTCAAAGAAGAACTCACCCTTCGACGCTCAACACTGTCTTAACTCTACCGCAAGGTAACAGCCAGAGATTATCACCACGGTATCACAGGCTGCTTCCATAACTGGCTGCCGAAGTGATACTTGAAATTCTAATAGCTTGAGACTGCTCACAATGAACCACACGGTTGTATAGTTTTCTTTGACTCAGTCTTTTCTTAGGAAGGAAACTTAGGAGCGTTTCAAAGGCCACAGATCAGCCTGGAGGCTTACAGGCAGTGTTTGTGTAAAGGTCAGGGAAGTCCAAGTTCTGAGACTGAATTTTAAGTGTCTCAGCCCTTATTTAGAACATAGTATGTGAGTTCACACTTGGGATTGCAGTGGCATTACATCATCTTTACAAATGACCATTACTGATTACCATCCTATGCAGCAGACTGCAAGTTAAAAAATCTATATTTTAAATGCCATTCTGTATTAGATTTCAAACTTGTAATCAGACTTAAACTGTTTTTACATCTTCAGGATATATTACATCTGCAAAAACGATTATTCTGATCAAATTCTGATCACTTTCAAGTGTTTGGTTGCTTACAGCCAGTTTTTGCTCAATTAATGTGGCTGATCTACAGAGAGAGTACTGCATCAATCACTGTTTGGGGCTGAACTGTCAAAGCCCTAAACTAAAAATGACTATTTGGTGGAGAGGCTGATAGTGGTCAGGAATATCTACTCAAACCAAAAGCACAGCCCCCTCACTGTTTTTATTATTTATCTTTGAACTCATATTTGTGGTTTTTCACATCAAACACTTTATTTTTTATGGTAGATTATATGGAAGGTACCCAAGTGTGCCATAATCACTGGAAAGCAGTTTTAAACTAAATGGAAAACCAGCTAATGTTTCTCCAGCTTGGCATTAAAGCTTAATTACAATGTGGATAAAATAAAGGCAGCCACCATGAAGAAGAAACAGCATAAGCTCGACAAAATATTAGTACACTCAGAACTACCCATCAGGGTCCTAAAAGTAGGCAGGGAAATGGATTTAAGGTACGACTATGTTTTAAAAGATCATCACTAATGACAGACTGGTTTTACAGGCTGTTTTCAGCACTAGAACATAGTGCTGCCTTAGAAAATGAAATACCACTGAATCATTTCCATCAGTCATCCATGCTGGCAATTCATGCATAATTACTGTGATGTTATGTGGATGTAGGATGCAACCTTAGGCATTTAGAGTTAATGCACATATGAAATCAGTTACGAAGTATTGAAAATCTCCCAGTGCATTAGGTGTCTGGAGTTTAATTTGAATCTTTTGCTTGGATTTCTCTTTGTTTACAGATTTTTAAGAGAGCTACTACATGTCTTTGCAAGGCATGCCATTTTCATTATTTCACCAGAAGATGGGCAACTTTAAAAATTGCACTTTTAAATTGACTGACTTTCCCCCCCTAATTACAGTGTACCTACAGATATACAGTAATTCTCTCACGTCAGCTCTGATAGTAACAAGGAGCATCTTTTATATTTTCTGTACTTTATTCATGGTTGACTTCAGAAACAATGAAATTAAATCCACATTATTGTAGATAAAAGAAGAACTTGTGCTTCACTTTCAGCAGGACTTGGCCCACTATTTACCATTCCTGAGCTCAAACAGTGTTTTAATGCCACAAAAGATGTGGCATTAAAACACAACTTTCTTCAGATTGGCTGCAAATATCCACTTGGACACAAGGAATAACAAATAATCATTGGAGGCCAGAGGTTAAAGGTCACTGTGACCTCACAAAACATATTTTTGGCCATAACTTTTGCAAGTTATAAAATTTCATACAAATGCACTTGTGACTTTGTGTTTTAGCTGAGTATCAATCAGCTGGAAGCTGACAGACTAAACTGTACAGTAAGATAGCAGAAATAAACACAGCACAGTGAATGTTGAACAGTAACATAGTGGACTAAGGTGCAGAACATTCCCAGGTAACACACAGATAATCCAGAGACCGTTTCTCAAAGCCGTAAATTTGGTAAGAAACCATTTCAGGAGACAGCTGACCCAAAACTCCCACCTAAATGGAACATCTGCATATCGGATGTCTACATCAGAAGTACAACTCTCGGCCCTATTGGAGACAACAGGATGTCTCCCTCCTCCACCAGAATCTGATAAGGGTCATAAAATGCTAATTGTAAGGAAAACTACACCCCTGGAGAAGAGGAGATGGCCTCCAAACACACAGAAGTTTCTTCATAACAATTAACTGAACAGTTTCAAATCCCGAAATTAAAGAAAGCCAGCATCACTGGAGTGATGATCCCAACATCTGGACTCTGGTAAACCAGGTTGATCAGGACCAGCATGGAAGGAGAACATATCAGATCTTAAGTGTTTATTGAAACACATACACGAGACACAAACACCCCCTCCTCTCTCTGTAACAAAACACAACCATAAAGACATAGAGCGATCTTTTATTCTAAGCATATATACTTCTTAAGTCTTACTTTTATTAATATTGAAAGTTTATTACATTTTTAGGTACATTAACAGTTTACTTTCATGTAGCCTAAAAGTCTACTATGTGTAAGCTTATTCTTGTGTTATATCTTTATTATTATTATCTCAGGAACCATGTGAGATAAACATATCATGTTTGGTGTCGTTTTAATCACACACTGAGTGAGATTTTAGATCTGTGATCATCATAGGGATGAATCTGCATGTTTAAGAAATGATCTTAAGGTATTTGGCCTCTGATCTCTCCTGGACAGTGAAGCTCAGACCTCCCCCTGGGATGGACACAGCCATGATTGGTCAGATGCTGATTTGAATTTGGCTCCAAAAGTTTCTATATAAAGAAATTCACTGGAATGCAGCTTTGGGCTTTTTCTCTTTACACGTAAATTTTAACATCAAGTTTTTTTTTCTTTTTACACGGCTTAACTTCAAACGAAGCCTTCATTTGTCGATTGTTAACTTTCTAATACTTACTTGAGCTTTGTTTTTCTGTGATTAACTTAAAGCTGGACTTCTCAAGTTAACTTTAATTATACAACAGCACAAATATTTTCTTTTTAACTATGAGCTTAGACTCTTAGTATTTTTACTTTGGCACATTTTTACAACCCAACTTTACCATAGTGCCTCCTTGTCTCTGCGTCCTGATCCAACTCTTCCAGCAGATCATCACAGCTGGACATCCTGCAGCCTTCCTCTCCCTCCATCAAAGGCTACGCAAGTATCATTTTCCTTCTGCTAAACGGGTGAATTTATAAATAATAACTGGCTTCCAGTTCCAGAGTGATTCTACATTCGTCACCTTTCTTTGAGCTGCTTCCAGTGACGATCACAGTTAATTAGCTTATTTGCATTCATTCATTCACTGTTTGTTGTTACATCATTGTTGTTTATTGTTTGTTTGTAGTGTGAGTTAAAAAAATGTTGCATATAATTATCATTGGTTCAACTGTGCATTTCTTTGTTTGGGAACTGGTAAAACACTTATATAACTACTATAATATAACTCTACCTTAGCGGTACTCACTGTGTTTCTCATTCACCCATTCACACACCAATGGCCACAACCCTGTGATCGGTGGACAACCCGCTCTACCACCTGAGCCACAGCGGCCCAGAGGTCAATGAAATCAGAGTTTACAACTTTCAATAATGAGACTGATCAATACAAGTAGATTTAAATAATTATTAATATTTAATCTGAAGCATTAATTAATCAGTTCTGAATAGATATATTGGGTGGTGCCCCTGATAAACTAATACCATTTTAACTACAACTACAAAGTGTAGTTTCTACATATGTGGTACGGCTGTGTGAGGCTACACATCTCTGCTACAATATTATTTATGTTTCCACGTATGAGGCTATTTTAGCGACAGTAATGAACCACTGTAGAGTTCTCAGAGCTTCTTAGATGTGCGGACACCTTGTGTGTCAGCTATTGCAGGTGTTTGATCAAATGAAGCATGTAGCACCTCCTGAGATCCTGTGACATCCTCTGACCATCGCCGATCACATCTGCTCACACCTATAACCAGCTACAGCAACACCAGTGTCAACACTGATTAAAACTTTTTTCTGAGTTTAACGAGTTTATTCCTGAGCTAAGAATAATGGACAACCGATTTTGCTTCCTAGTCATTAAAGTCAAGCACAGTCGTATTACCGATCAGATTTTAAAAACTAAATAATGTACAATGCAAAGTATCACATCATCAGATTTAGCAAAAAAAGACAGGTGAAACTGAGTTAGTAGACTGCATTCTGTTGTTAGGTGGATTTCTCTTTGAGGTTTTGCAGTAAGTTAAAGAAGTGCCATTAATAATGGCTGCCTCAGACCTCTCAGCAGATGGTAAATTCTATTGCCTTTTCAGTGGGGAAGGTGTAACAGAGGGGTGTACTGTACATTCACTGGAACACTGACTCCAAATGTTAACTACCCTGTCAGCCTTTTAATTATCACCTCCTGGATATGAATAACTCCTTTGTCTTCTGCAGTTTCCATGCCCCAAGGACTGCTCTTCACCATAATGGAGTCTCATTCTCTGTAATATGCAGAGATGAATATAGGCATGATAAAACATAATGGTTGTGCTTGTTTATCATCTGCACGTCTCACTGACTTTTTAAAAATGAAAGCAGCATATACACTCTGATTCTATGAGTACATTACAGTGATTAATTATGAAGAGCAATCTAAACAAAAAATCTAAACAGGTGACCACTTTTGATTTTATATGAATAAGCTGCACAGTAACTGTAACTGACAGGTTTTGCAGTCTTTACCTTGGGGAGATCTGAATTATCTTTCTGCATCTACAGGTTTCCCTAATGATTTAGAACCGCCTGGCCTTCAGCTAGCAGTTTTGCATTTTACCGTCACATAATGCAGACTGACACCACAGAAATGGCATCTTGAATTTGTAGCACAATTTGCTGACCTCCTGCTGGCCTTGCCATTGCAAAAGTGTGAAAAAAAGATGTGTGTAGATGTGTGTAGCGCGTCAGAGTCAAAGTGTTAGGAATGGCCTTGAACCATGTTATTTCTCTAATAGGCTCTGCCTTCACTGTAATCCCTCCAGTATAAAAAAGCAACAAAAAAATAAGTGATCAGACTGATTTTCATGTAACCTATGCATCCATCCCTAGTCCTTGGAGAAGCCTTATGATTTGTTCTTAAGCTGCCTACTTAATTTTGAGTGTCTATGAAGTGAATATTGATTGCAAAGCAATATCCAGTGAGATACATTTAGTTGCAGTACCCTCAATATATTGATCAATCTGACATCTCAGGAGTAAAGGAGAAGGACATGGGGTACAGGCAAAGTGGTGGGGGAATGAGGAACGGTTAGCGGAAGGATAAGAAGTGGACCATGCAATCCACTTTACCTCCAGCGCTCTGAGGCGCTCTAGCAGGGGATTGCTGTCCTTTGAATTTTCCTCTGATCCACCGCCAGCCTCGGGTGAGGTGGGCATCTCTGCTGCTGTGGCTGTGGGACCCTCCAGACTGTCCTGCTGCTTCCACATTTCTTCCAGGAGTTTGTCCTAAAATGCAGAGAGCGGATCAAAGATGCATGCCTTAAAGTCACACGGAAATGAAACTAAGCTCTCATCTTCTAGTGGGCTCCAGTTATAATAGCAATAAATCTTGATAAACAACACACTGCCTGCTGACACCATTGCATAAATAAAACATGTACTTTGGTTCACTTCAAAGATTTATTAACCCATACTTTTTATTGTTTACACTCAGTCAAATGACCCCTGTAGTGTGACACCTAGTTCTGTAGTCTACGTTACTGGAACCATGCAGATGTAGAGTAGAAGAAGCCCAATATGGAGCCCTGTGGAGTGCCACATTTTGTTTTGTTTTTTTGTATGCTCAGATGTGTACTTTTTAATCAACACACAGTAGTCCCTATTCTTCAGATAGAATTAACAACTGGACTGGTTCATCGCTGGTTTTTGCTGAAACAAGCAGTTAAGACTGAAATTTTGCCACTGAGTGTGTGGACATTGAGTGGATATTATTTGAGATCATAACGAGAACACACTCAATGCTGTGGTGCAACCAAAATCCAAACTGGAAGACATCAGAACAATTGTCTAAAACCAGACATGTGTCTAGTTTCTGATTAACAATCTAGAAAAAGGAAAGTTACACATGAGCCTATAGTTGGTTATTATTAAGGTATTATTAAGTTAAAGAGCGGTTCACATATTTTTTATAAATCCTGTACTTGAACATGTGAAAACAAACTCAGTTATAGGCTTATAACTTATTTATATCCTAATCATCTATTCATAATCACTTACTTAAATGTTTCAGATCATTCAAAACAAGGCAATTAAAAATGATAATTTCCCTCAAGGTTAAGAATATTAGATATGAGATGAAGGAAATGACAGCTTGTTAATTTTCTGAATTTCTGTTAGTAAAGAACTGTCAAATTCACTGCATGACCTTGATGAATTAAAGTTCCAGGGTTATTGACATTTATCAGTCTGTGAATCAATCAACACAAACACATATGGCTTATTAGCAATTACTATTTAGCCTGCCATATATGGCTTTGGAGGAATCATGAGCACCCAGAGAAAATCAACACAGGCACAGGGAGAACATGCAATACTGCACACAGAAAGGCCTGAGTCAACCGGCAGGTTTGAACCCAGACCTCTCTTGGTGTGAGGTGACTCTACCACCATGCTGCCCTAAATTATTATTGTTCTGGGCAATGATGTCAGTGAAGAGGGGCTGTCTACATCTCTTTGTTCAAAAGTATAAATGCAAAGTCTCTGTTTAAAGATGCCATGATTCACCTGGAGATCTGTTTTTCTCCTCTCGAGTTCAGATTTATGACACTCTTATCATTTATTAATGTTATTAATGTTTTATCACATTTCTCCATGGTGCTTTTTCCTGAGCAGAGTCTACCTCTACCTTCGTGGGGCCACCTGCACAAAAAACAATTGTAATTTTAGAACTGAAATTATTTGCAAGACCACTGACTGACACTTAAGTGGGTGCAGGTGTGGAGAAGGAAAGCTGAATAAATGACTGAGGTGCATTTTCAGTGTCTCTGTAACTCTGACTAAAAACACAGGAATGATTGGAAGGAACGTTGGCCATCACAAAGTATGAAACATTAAGACCCCTGAAGATTATTCAGACCAGAGTGTGCCCCTTCTTGAGTCAGTCCATAGTTATTCAGAGCATGACACGATGCTGTCGAGCTGTTGTTCTGACGTCGTCATCATGAATGTTAAAATGACCAGCAATAACGACGCAGTCAAAGTGAATACAAATGACAGACAACAGCAGGCCAAAGTCATGGAAAGCATTTGCACAGTATTTAGGTGGACTATAGATGAGGGATGCAGAAAAGCATTCTGAAGACAAACGTTTTAAACAGACACACATTTTCCATAGGACGTCTGTTTGAATAGAAACTAACATAGGTACAGGCTAATGCACATCTACACTGTTGGGCTAATTTTACTGCCAAAAACATGACAAGATCTTTTGTACAGTTGTATTTACTGTATTGAAGCAGATCTTGCTTCGTATCCTTCCAGCCCAGTGTGACATGGTTGACAGATGAAGGCAGCAATCTGCTTATGAAGACAGTTGAGCATTTAACAACCCAGACAGGAGAAAACACTGTCCTCAGAAACTGGTGGCCAGAATAAAGACTAAAAACAGTAAATGTTTGAGTCTCCTTCAACCAGTGGGGAGAAAAAGTCTCCACTGGGGAGCCTGTGGCGCTCTGTGCCTGCTCAATTCTATGAAGATCTCTTAAGTGCTTGGGTATGTGAGGGTTTAATGAGATGAGTCCTTGTTACGACTCTTAAAGATTCATGTTTTTATGGACAGAGAGGGCAGAAGCATTGAGGCTAAGCAGGAGTTGGCAGTGGGCTCAGTGGGAGGGGGTCAGCTATGACTTGTCATGTCCTTGTGATTATGCATTTTGAAGAAGGTGATTCTGCTGAAGCCTTGGGTTTCCTCTGATGGCTCGTTCATGTGTTCTTCGGTGCAATGTGCAATTCCAGTTTTCCGTGTGTGTTTTGACTTGGCTTTTCTAAATTTGGCTGTGGCTGGAACTAGGGACATCAGGTCATCAAAAACAGAATCTCATACTGCAGAAAGGCAACCTTTAAGGGACACCATGGTAGGGTTTTTGACATCTAGTGCTTACCTCAGAAAATTAGGTCAACTTTATGAACTCTAGAGAACCCAGTATAAAGGTGGCAAAAACCAAAACCAGCGATCTAATTTCACTGAGCACTGGAAAGAGATTTATAAGTGCACACTAGAAATACATGCTCTCTAATTGGACTAGTATTTCTGCTGATCCAGGCAGACATTCAGCATTACTTGGCTGCTTTGTTAAGATACATAAAGCCGAGGAGAAGATGGCGAAAGAGTGTTTCAGGTTTGCTCCTTAACAGGCACAAATTCACAATTTACTCAGTGAACGTCCTGCAATGCTCAGTGAAAGCATACTTATGATACACATTGTCACTGTGTTGCACTTTAATAAAAAAGAATACACTGAGATTAAACAGATTGCTCTTCCATACCATGAAGTATAATTTATCTAAACATTTTTTCCACAAATTCAAACTCAATTAAATGCTGTGATACTGCTTTACTTTATTTGAATCATTACATCTTATATATTTGATGTCCTCATGTTTTCATAGATGAGATGATGAAATGTTTGACAGACATTAATTATTATTTTGCTTGTAAAATTGCAGTATTTAAAAAAATACAAAGAAGGACAGAAGTGTAAAAAGGATCGGAGATGGTACAGTTAAGACCCCTAATTATGAAACTTGTTTACATTTGTTATATGGTTCATTAGTTCTAATGATTTGCACAGTGAACCAAACCACAGCGACATAAACAACATTAGAGCCGATGTTCTGAAGTGTGTGTAATGTGGGCATCTCTATAACACTGTTCACACTGTTTATAGAGTTTACATAGTTGTGGGGACTCACCTCCATCAGGGGACACACTGCATGTCTCCAAAAGGCAAACTATTCAGTTACAGAAGTAATTAAAACAACGCTCATTTTGATGACAGTAAGTATTCCTTTCACTCCCTACCTCACACACTGTCAGGGCTAAATATCGATTTAGGTGCCACTGGTTTTGAAACCATGCAACACCCCATCAACTCTCCCCTCTAGGAGACACACTTTATAGGCAGCACAAGAAAAGCCTAACCCTGCCACTTACATCATAATGCTCGCTGAACATATTATAGAACTCATTCACAACATGAAGCCATTATTTTAAATGCATTCCAAGGTGAGATCAATAGAATATCTAAAACTGAATCATCCCCATTGGTTTCTGTGCTATACTTTCAATCTGTGTGATGGAAAGTGAAAAAAATCAATTGCTCATATATTTTTATTATATCAGCTCATTATGCTATTGCAAAAAATGCTGCTAATGCTACAGTTTCACTTTATTTCACCAACTTATTCTGAAATGCTAAAGATCAGATTTCAGTTGATTGATGGGTAACGGCAGAGACAACAGCCCAAAACACCACTGTTATAAAACCATAACAACAGACTTAATCTCGTGGTGACTGGAGGTCCTTGTGGTACCTTGTATGCTTTCATAAGGTCCAGTGGGTCCACCTTAGGCCCCTCCAGTGAGTCCTGGTTCTGTAATATTGTTCGCACCGTCTCCTCCATGCTGGCGTCAAGAAAAAGAACACAGGCAAAGTGGTTAAAGTATAATCCATTCAAAGAGTGAAAAATGAATTCACATGTTTACAGAGCATGTAAAAGGCTAATCATCAGGCACAGGTAACAGGGATACTTCATATTTCAACCATAGACATTGAAAGCTGTTTGGCATGCAACTGCAGTTGAAAAAAGAATTTACTTCAATGAACAAGACTGAGTTTGTGGCACGCTAGCAACTGTGCTTGCATGCTCTGAAGCTGTGATTAGGCTCAGTTTTGTATGTTAACATGCTAACATTGGCTAGTCTGTAGTATACATCCCATAGAGCAGAAGCTGTTTGGGTCATTCGAGGGAAAATGAAGCTGTTTTCCACTGCAGAAACCGCAGGAACCACCGCTGTAGAAACCTCTCCTGTAGTACCTTCTCCAGGGTAGGGACTTATGACCGGCCCTGAAACACTACTGTGTGGGTCTCAAGACGAATTGGTTAAGTTTGGAATAGAAAATGGCGGACTGGTTATACTCAGAGAGGACAACACAAGCCACACACTATATAAATAAAACTGAACTGAATATAATTTTCCTGCCCTCTGGATGTCCTCATTGAGTGACTGTCTTCTCCCGTCTAACATCGGCATCCTCAACGTAAAATTCACCATATTCCTCCCTCTATTGTTGTGTTTCCTACATGCTAACAGAACTGGAGTGATATCAAGAGACTATTATTTGTCATAGTTTTGGTGCGCTATGAGTTAATGAAGCAGTCAAAGCTGTTGAAGAGCACAAACGCAACAAAAAGACTAAAGGACTACTTTTAAACATTCACACCACCTCACATCTGGCCCAAACTCCTGCACTGGAAAGCCATATAATGTCAGCATTCAGGGGTTCATCAAAGTCATTTGGATCTACCATCTGAGGGCCAAGAATGGTGGTCTAAAAAGGGTTTGACAACCAATCCAATATTGAGTCACTGAGAAATTTCAATCTGCCACGAAGCAGTGGACCACCTGAGCTACAGTGCCATCCCTGCAGCCTTGTAACCAGTAAGGATATGTTTCTAAGATCATCATAGTGGAACATATGGGTTTGTTTACTTACTCTTAAAACATTTGAAGCCCTCTGTTTGGAATTTTGCCTGTTTTGTTTACATCTGACTAACTGACCAAATGTCCCTTTATGTAATAGCTTCTGACAAGGCAGACACTGTATGGAGAAGCTAACAATGTCGGCTGTACAATGTAATTTTTACAGCTCGCTGGATGCAGTAATGAAGTTTGCTAATTGGAAGCAAAGGTGTAGAACTGAGGGAACGTGGAGCTGATAAACCGGTGGATCTTTAATAGGACATCTTCACACTTCATAATTTTATGCTGTCTGCATGAAAGGTTGACATCATCATCGGAGAAGCTGCCCCTGAGATGCTTTGACCTAGAGTGTCCCAAATTTTCTCCTCCATACCCGATGACAGACAGTAGACTGGTAAAGGAAAGGAGCAATTTCAGGGTGGAGATGATTTGAAAAAAAAAGCTTCATATAATTCATACTTGATCATATAATAATGGAAGAGATCCGCCTGGAAAATTTCAGTCTATCAAATGCATCATGAAAGACCTTTCATATTATCTGAAACCAAAAGTTGAACTTTAAACATCCATCCATTATCTGTACACCGCTTAATCCTCTGTAGGGTCGCGGGGGGCTGGAGCCTATCTCAGTCGACTCAGGGTGAAGGCAGGGGACACCCTGGACAGGTCACCAGTCTATCGCAGGGCTACATATAGAGACAAACAAGCACACTCTCATTCACACCTACGGACAATTTAGAATAATCAATTAACCTCAGCATGTTTTTGGACTGTGTGAACCGGTGAGAACCCACAGGGAGAACATGTAAACTCCACACAGGCGTCCTAACCGGGACACGAACCGGGGATCTTCTAGCTGTGAGGCGACGCTGCTGACCACCGAGCTACTGTGCAGCCAACTTTAAACATTTTAATGATATTTTGTTCTACATGTACTTATGATGTGATCATATGATATGATTCATAGGTTGTCAGAGGTATTCATGAACCAGGTAACACAGAGCCTTAAAAATACAAACACTGGTGGGGATAGTGAAATCAAGAGGTCAACACAGTGCTGTACTATTCACTGTTAATGTTGGTATGGTAAAGATGTTAGCAAAGAGCTGTTTATTCTAGCAGACGTAGAGCAACACTTGGATAGATTGACTCCTAATGGAAGCATCCTGCTCTTTAGCTGCTAAGGACACTTCTAAGTAAAGCAGGTAGTTGTTAACTTTGTCTGTCTGCTGTTTGGTGTTGGGCAGAGGGAATAAGAATAAAAAAATAAAAAGTGTGTTTATGAGCTGTTTGGCTGTAAACTGCTGCCTGTTTGTGGATCACAACAGTAAAAAAGTAAACATATTAAAAAAGCAGCTGTACCGCTTTGATATTCAGGTGGTATCTGACCCAGTTTAAACTGGTATTTCAAGTGAGTGAGACATACTGCAAGTAGACTCTTATACACAACATTCAAATCTTCACTTGAAGTGCAAAACAACCATCAAAGCCCTGTTTTCTGTATATTTTGAACATTTCAAAGCAGTTGTGTGCAATTCACATTGTTTCTAGATAAAATGAAATCCATAAAATAAGACTCCATAATACCCACAATACTCCTGCTGACATTTCTTCAAAAGACTCCACTGTACTAGTACAGGGCTGCGTTTGCCTGTGATTTTGTAATTGTTTTCCCTCTGAGCTGTGTATGCTTGATAGACGCTGACCATGTTCCCCTTAATGCCGTACGCAGTGACATTTTGCCCTGTCACTTCTAGAGCAGCCGTTTCCCCTGTTTGATGCATGTGGCACAGCCATTAGCACTATGTAGCTGCTGACTGTGAGCGCACCATTAGCTCTCCTGCCCCAAGTCATTGCCACTGACCTGAAACAAACCCGGCCGAAATGGAAACAGCGGGTGAGGTGGTGGATGGAGGGAATAATACTGAACTCTAGGATGCTGTGTTCAAAGTCTAGAAAAAAAACTTTGAACACATCACTTATTTCAATGTGAATATATGCTGTCTGAAAGGCCAGATGTGAAATGCAGATGTCTTCAAGTGCTGCTCAAAGGTTTCAGCAGGCCATTAGCACTGTCAGAGGTTGGAAGTTCAAATTCCACTGGGAGCACCCAGCCTGAGTTTGTGGGGCTTCGACTGAGGCACTTTGGATCAGAGTGTATAATCCAAATGAAAACAAAACTTTAAATTCATGCCAGACCACATGTTGAGAGCTGACTGTAGAATCTACCACGTTATGGAGTCAAGTGCTGTATGACTGTGCAGGTTCTCGGCCATCCAGGTCATGGTAATCCTAAGTGCTCCAGCAGAGGGCAACTGAACTTGAAGTGAAACATCTTCAAGAACCACAACAAGTTCAGCTGCCCTCTGCTGACAGACACACTTGATGAGGAGCAGACCTGACTCTGCCTGAGACAGACAATACAATTTAAAGTTGGATTAAATTTAAAATTAGATTTTGCTTTTTCATTTTGTTGGGTTCTGTTTTTACGTATTTAAAATTGTAATTCTCTTGTAAACTATTCCTTAGGGCTTGATTTGAAACTTCTCCCATTAATCTGTGACGCTTCATTACTGTGTCATGATCTGAATAAACACCAACTTAAGAGTCAGAATGGGTTCCCCCAAAACTCTGCAACGTGCAACATTTGGACATCTGTATTTTAATGCAATCCATGATCTTTTCCCAAACCTAACCAAGGAGTCTGGTGCGGGAAAACTTCACAAAGTAGTTTTGTGCATAAAAAAAAGCGAACTGTGACTGAAAATGGCATAAAACAACGAGGCTCAATCCCCAGTCACCAGGGTCACAGTCCTGTGGTTTACGGCTCCTCTTCTTCACTGATCTACTTTTATTCATTGGTATTTGTCTGTAATTATTCAGAGCAAGTTCTATAAAGATTCTTGTGGTCAGCTGCAGCTCTGCAAATATGAAGTCACGCCACTTTTTCTCTTTTCTCTTTATCCACTGCTGGAATCAGCACACAGCTGAGACTACATAGAGTAAATACTATATTGTTTTCATAAAGTGACTGTAAACGTAAGTTTGTGCTCATTTACTTTCTCTGACAAGGCAAACAACATGCTTTTGTAATGTCTTCTGATTAATTTACTCTTGTAGTTTATTTCAGTAGATACGTTTATACTTAAGTCTTCCCATCCCTCTGCATTGCTGACCTCTAAGCTCAGCCATCTTTTTGACTTGTCCCTCAACAAACCGAATAGAATGAAACATTTGATGCCATCCTCTTTCACCACCAATCACTGAAATGGCAGTACAAAGGTCAAATCTACAGCACTCACTCTGTCAGAGTAAATCATCCTGTGTGCCTTCTATAAATAAATATAATGCAAAATGTCATAAGTAACATTATACATTATTCAGTCTCAGCATCTCTAAGTGCAACTGTCACAGTACCAGAGCTGGTCTTCTTTGTCTCACCACACCTGCTCTTCATGAAGCCACACAAGCCCACCTGATTCCTATCAAAATTCATGTTACTCTCATCAATATTTCATTCATTGCCTCCACTTCCTTCCCACTCATTCCTCACTCACCCCATGCTGCTTTCCTACTGACTGCTAGTCATTTGAAATGAGGCTAACCACACGAGTCCTTGCCGCTCTCAGTTCACAGTTACTCATCATTCTACGTTTGTGGTTGGGCACTGAAGGAAAAGTGGGTCTGCTGGTCTCTCTGTGGATTGTGGAGGAATTAATGTGCAGCTGAGTGCTCTCAGAAAGAGAAAAACAAGGCCACACCTTGTCTGACTAACAAGGCCTCGTCCTCTTCACGCCATCCAAGTCTGATGACTGCTGTCTGGCAGGAGAGACGTGTGGTCTGACTGTCCCGCAGGTCTCCTTGTGGAGTTGCTGCTTAATGAGCACTGCTTGTTTTGTGCTTGGCCCTCACTCAGCTACTAGGGAACAGGATTTGTTTACTTACTGATCTTCCATCTTGGGTTACCTCCCACCTCAAACTGTGGTTATGTTATGAATATACTAGGTCAGCATTTCTTCTGATAAAAATCAGCTGTCAGTCAGTAAGTGAAGATGAGGAACTGATTTCACTCACCATCTTCAGCAACAGCTGACTGTGAAGCTTCCTAAGAATTTCATTACTCAGTTTCAGTGGGGTTTTGTTGTTAGCTGATAAACTAATGCCCCTTGAGAAGAATGTCTCTTTTGTAGATATAAGACAAGGCCATATAGCCATGGTAAAGTAGTTAAAGGAGTACCACATAAAATTTGAGAACTCACAAGTGACCCAGAGACTGAAATTGCTTTCTAAAGCTGAGTAGAACTCTCCATTACTAGTAAAATTACTACAACAATCACAGAGCATAATGATAAAACATATTTTGAACATTATAAAAGTCTCCTTGGTATTGATAATTTTAAGGAAATGAATGGCTACAGAAGTCTCTGTCATGGTGGCCCATTGCTGCCTAAACCCCCATATTGCTTTCAGCCACTAAAACCACCTCACCCATCCACCACCATCAAAATTCCAATACAACTGAAATAACAATCACAAAATCACGCATGTGTGTACCTCGTCTTCTGCCTTAGAAGTTATTTTAAGCACATATAATATGTCCTGGTTGCTATGGATTTTATCAGGGGCAATCCCTTGTTTTGGGGGTTTCCTGTGCATTTTTGCAGCAGCCACTCATACATATGACTGAAGTAAGAAATCTATTTTGACTGAACAACTGTGACTGAACTGGTAAGCTGGGCAGTTCAAGTAAAACTTGATAGTTCATACATCCAATATTTTAGACTACTGGGACATTAGAAACTATTACCTAAAACACTGCAGCTTTGATTGTATTTAGCAGACCTGTGAGTTAGAAAGCTTTCAGCCCAATTCTAGCAGCAGAAAGTAAAAATAAAAATACATCTGCATCTAAAATATCAGTTTTCTTGGCTTCCATCACTGTTTTCATTCAAGAATCAAGAATATGTTGTGTAATGCATGCACACTTTACACATTAAACATGGACACACATGTGCACCGAGGCATGTGTTTACAGTATGTATACGACACTGGTCCAGCGGCCATGCAGACGTTTGTATTAAATGGAAAAGACCCTTTCTTCTTACCAGAGGGGCTGCTGCTGCTTTGTAACATTTTGCTACAGGCTACTCTTTCCAAAGCATGACTCTCAGTCATCATGCATAACAATGTATGAATGAATGGCCTAGTTTCCCCTTTAAGTAGTAACGTGACCCCTTTCCCTACTTCAGTGAAAACAGGACCAGTGCAAGCCCACACTGCATGAGGAAGCATTCCACTGCTACTCTGCTCTCAGTCTTTATCTACAGCACACTGAGGCATCTGGGTGCATTTAGGCATTGTATCCTTACAGAGAAGCATTACTTTCAGTCGACAGCTCCAATATATCTGTGCTACATAATTTCATGTGTTATTTAATCGTTTTGATATCGTAATGATTATTCTACAACTGAGAAATTAACAACAAAGGAAAACCTTTGAATAAGTAGGAGGTGTGTAAATGTATTTACTTTGACATACATTTTTGCCTTTTATTGAGATTAAGTAAGATTTTTTATGACAAAAGAGGGTAGACCAGATAGACAAAACAGCCTTTACACTTCTAAAAACTAATAGGATGTCAAATAAAATGAAAAAAAGAATGATGATTAAAAAAGACCAATAGTTCAGCTGACACACCAGGAATCTCTCTGATCTATGTGGCATCAAACTGAAACTGCTCATATCTTTGCATGTGGAAAATATCTA
The DNA here is from genome assembly GCA_024666655.1 of Dascyllus trimaculatus. NCBI lineage: Eukaryota > Metazoa > Chordata > Actinopteri > Pomacentridae > Dascyllus > Dascyllus trimaculatus. The sequence continues at coordinate 31,044,603 of CM045456.1, forward strand.
AAGGACTCAGTCGATCTGAATTTTTTAATGATAAAATTGTTTTGCAAGTAAAATACGAGATAGAAAGAATCCTCCAGAGCTCCTCCAGCACTACTCAAGGGTCCTTCGAGACCAGCAAATTAGTATTTCAACAGAACACTAACAGTCAGGATTTACTTGAAAAGGCTGCCTTGGATGAGACGCGGCACACGACAAGATTAAATTGAGCTAAAAATGTGCAATAATTGAACGAGGCCATTTAAACAAAGCCCGCAATTTAGTGGAAACTTTATCTGTTATTTTTTAAATTTAGGAAAGCATACTAGTTTTTCAGATATCTTTTTGTAATTCTAAGCTGTGCTCTGACACATCGCCCTGTACTAATAAGCGAAAGAGAAAAAAACCCACTATCTACCGCAATTTCCCTAAATATTGGGCAGCGGATCAAATATTGGCTGCATGGCAGGGGGTGAATTAACTTACAGTCACAAATCACTGGGGCTTAATCTCACACCTCGCTGAGCATATGCAGATGTGATCGAACTTGGATCGCGAGGCACCGTCAGTAGCCTCAGAAGTGGCCGGACATAATGCTTGGTTATTATGTCCCTTTATCACATGCTGGGAGGAGAGATCAATGAGCGGGGACACAGAAGCAGCCTCACTCTGCAGATAGCTGACATTTCATATCATGTTGTTGTTGTCGGGTGCTACAATAAAATGGAGCAGATTTTTTTTTTTCTCAAAAGCAGTCTTTACATGTAGTGGGCTCTCAAGTTAATGAAAGCGCTGGATGTCACCACAGCAGCCCAGCAGTTCATCACACTGGGTGCACCCCTGCTTTGATTGATGTGAAGTATCCATTGTTTGCTGCTTGGCTGGATGGTTTGTCATTGCGTTGTGGCTGCTGGCTTTTAATCTGCTAAGATATAAAGAGCTGTGATAGGAGAAACTTTCTGAAACATTAGGCAACTTTCCACTGCAAGAAGTCCAGGCAGACAGGAGGTAGCACAAACGTTTCCAGGAATAGCCCTGGAATCTGCCAATTCAGGCTGTCTGGTTTTCTTATTGCAGTGTAGGATCCAACAGCTTTGACCACCACATTAACTCAGAGTGCACCAAAACAACAAGAAACGCTAGTTACTGGACGCAACTCCAGTTCTGTGAGGAGGTTTGTTATGCTAGATTAATGCTATGGTGAACTTCATGTTGGTAGCGTTAGAGGCTGCAAACACTTGTTGTCATGTACAAGTTTAACCAATCAGCATAGTCTCCTCGAAGCTTAACCAATCAAGATTGAGACAGCAGTTTTTTCAGGGCAGCTCTGAAATTCATACCCTGGAGCAGTTAAATGTAGAATAGTAACAAGGGATATAAAATGATCTACAAAGCACATTGGTTATGAGCCGTGACACAGTGGCAGTGGTCAAGCTCATTTACCTGAGGAAACAACAGTTTGCCAGATAATGTGGCTCAGGTGGTAGAGCAGGTTGTCCACTAATCAAAAGGCTGGCAGTTTGCTCCCCAGTCCACGTGCCAAAGTGTCCTTGAGCAAGACGCTGAACCCCAAAGTTTCTCTCGATGGCTGGCAAGCACTTGCGTGTGTTTGTGTATGGACAAATGAGATACACATTAGGCCGTTTTCCACTGTAGAAACTTCCAGGCCATAATAACTGTCCCCGTAGAGCTCATTTCATGGCTTTTTTTGGGGGGAGACAACAGCATCTACTCCAAGGTAGGAACCTCTAAGGGTCCCTAAATAAACTGCTGTGTGGGGCCTGAGGGCGACTGGTGAAACTCAGAGGACAATCACCGTTATATTTGTGTGTTTCAGTTATTCCATCACAGAATATTAAAAGCTACAGGAGTCAATGGAAAGTCAAGACTATTACAATATAAATTGTCTTTACAAGTGTCTGTAAACATTTTTCCATGACTGTATGTACGTTGACTTATGTCGGTCCTAATATAATTTTACTAGCATTAGCACCAACGACTGGACAGGTGCTGAGCAGAGAGTTGTGAGATATGCCTATCTCTGGATACCGGCACAGGAGGGCATCATATGTGGGTCAAGTGTACTGTGTGTTTGCACCTGTAGGTTTATGAACATGGTCTCAGGCCATTAAGTGCAGCTATAGGGACAGAGCCATCGTCAGATAGACCATGCTGGAAGACCCTGGAGCCTCAAATAGCTTTATTCAACTTTCACCTGTGCAGTAGTATTTGTAAGCAGACTTTAATGTTTAAAATGAGTTTCCCTTTAAAGTCCAGTCCTGGTCTGTAAGAGTATGTAAGGGTACTTGAGTGTCGGCAGCCTGGTTGTTGGTGTGGTGAAGGTGCTACCTGGAGAAGTGCTGCTGCAGTGTCACCATCTGCCGCCCACCCTGCTGAGACTTCCCCCTCTCCCTTCTCTCCACGCCCAGATGTTGTTTGTTCTCCAGCTGGGGATTATTATTATTATGGATCAGTGTTGGTGGCGTAGCTGTAGGGCAGAGGAGTAAACACAGTTAGTTTGCTGTTAATCTTGCATATCATAATCCTGCTGAAAATTTCAAAGATACACTACATCTGTTCGCCACACTCCCCCCGTCTCTCTACAACGCTTCAGTTTGTCAGCAAGTTAACTTGTCTGAAAAAAAGCAGAGCCGGTGCGCTGCCTCCTCCACACCTCTCTTCTACCCGCCTCACGCACTGTAGTTTTGAATTAGTGTCGAAATCCTTGTTTTGCCCACAGCTGACAGGCTGTGAGTTAGAGAGACTTCCTGCTCATGACATTTAAGCAGTGCCTTGAGGTAAACTGTTATTTTGGAACCAAATATCTGTGTATTACAAAAAAAGCATGCTCTGATACTGTTATGGAGGCAGAAGTTCAGGTATTTTTAACATTATACAGACCATGCGACCTCATCACTGGTCCTTTGGGTGTTTACCTGTCCGGATACTAATGAATGAAACAGCAGAGTTTAAGGCTGCTGTGACCTGTTCATGTTCTCAACCTGTTCACATGAGATGCACTCAGTGACCCTGGAAAATTAACATTACATGTTATACATATACATATATATATAAATATGTACTGTACTTATTAACAATACCAAGAGGCTAATACAGTTTGAGTGAGTGTTTTTGTCTCTTTTTGTTTGTAACCTCTAGTCACACACTGGCTGCCTGTGACTCACTTCACCAAAGATGAACTTGAATCTGAACTTCATCTTACTGATGAAGTGTAACAGGTAACCTGTTAAAGTGTATGGACACATAAAGCTAATCTCAGATGATAAAACTAACCTTTTTTTGTTTAAGACTCCACAAAATTTAGTTTTGCATGATCAGAGTAAGGACATGAACTGAGTTCTTCAGACTGATAATCGCCCCCAGGACAGACCTAGACGAGGTTATACTAAATCTCATCTGGCTTAAGAATGCCTCAGGATCCCCCTAGTGAAGCAGGAAAACATACAAAACATAAATGCTATCATTAACACCATTGCTTTTTCTCATGTCACAGTGTCTTCTGTGGAAATGGCCTGTAGACTCCTTGAACAGCCAGTACAGTGGTGCCATCATTACTGGTAAAACTGTAAGAGACTGATGTTACCAGAATGCTCAGTACAGCACAGGAAGATAAAAGAAGAAAATCATAGCATTTTTCAAACATGTAACACAGGAGTCAAGACAAGCACATCCCCAGGGAACAACATCTCCCTGTGCTTTGAACATGCAAACTGAGAATACAGGGTCAGTACAAAAGATCACTTAATGAACACTCACTGGGCGTTTTAATTAGTTTTATCCCCCACAACAGCCCTCTCTAATTAATACTCTCTTTATTGTTGTTCTTAAGGTATGGATTACAATCAGATTTTGTTTCTTGTTTGTCTGTCCTTCAGCCAACAAGAGCAAGTAAACTAAGTGAATAAGATCGGATTTTCACTGTTGGGCATTTTTATTTTGTTAATGCAAACTCAGGGACAAAACCATTAAAGCATACTAAAGGGAAACGGTGGTCTAAAATAAACTAAAACGCTTGATCTCAAAATGTTAATTGAGGTTTTTCAGGCCTTCAGGGTGGAAATTTGCATTTGAGGAAACCTGGCAGGTAAAAGAACTTTGAATGAGCACTGCCATCTAGTGGTGTCCACACATCATTACCAGAGGATGGAGGATCACTGCACAGTTTTAACTGAAATCAGAGGATAAATGCTTGGATTTTTTTCCCAGCAGAAGATGATTAAACATGATTTGTTGTTAAGAATTATCTTTCAAGCTCTTTTTTTTTTTGGAAGAAGATTTTTCAAGTTTATTGATAGACAGAGTGAAAGCGGGTAGAGAGGAGAGAGACATGCAGCAAAGGACCGTGAGCTGGACTTGAACTCACGACCGCTGCCGGCGACCTGCGCCCATTTGGTAACGCCTTAACTCAGCGAGCTATACGGCAGCCCCTCAAACTCAACTTTTAAGCCTGTAGAGACGTCCTTATTTGACCATTCATGGTTCGACAACAAGTGGACAATATGTGTGTGTTCAGGAGGCTCATGTGACACCAGTGGAGGCTCCAGAACCACTGCTGAATGGACCCCACAGTAACATGTCACGCATAGAGCCCCATGTATGAAGACTGAGTCCCTGCTCTGCCTCTGTCTCTCCTGCCTTTCCTACAAAAAAATGTAAAACAAACTAAATAAATAAATAAATAAATAAAAGACTCTCTGGACATAAAAATGCAATAAAAAGCAGGACGAAACACTGCAGAAAGCACACGATGAATAATTGCTGAGGGTTTGGGAGCATCCACTGATGGTAGGGGCTGTTTGCACGCACTCCTTCAAAACACCTTTGGAGGTTTTGAAGTAATTTTCAAAGTAAATATTGTTTATTATTATTGTTGTTGTTGTCCTTATATACAAAATAGCTCAAAACATGCGTCACCATATCATATAAAAGGGCTTATCTTACAACTGAGAGGGCAAAAAAGAACAACACTTTTACATCCATGTGTACACTATCCCTAATCACTACTGACTCTGGATTTCACAGGATCTATAATTTACCTCCATGACAACGGACCTACAGCCTTGTAATCATAAACAAACAGCAGATTTCTACACTTTTCTTTTTTGTTGACATCAGATTTGTTGGCACATTCAGTGATTTAGCTCTCGATCACCCCACTGTCATCACACATTGTCCTCAAGAACAACCATGGATCATTTTGACAGCAGACATTTCGACTCATCACCACGAGAAAAGCACAGGTGAGATTACTGGTAAAAGGTGGCTGTGGAATGTTTTTCCCTTACTGTGTTGTGGCACAAGAGTCATTTTATTAATCTCAACAGCTCACAGAATAATTCTCAAATAAAATAACTTTCTATAAATAGGCTGCCCTATAGCTTGCTGGGTTAAGGTGTCACTGTGTGGGTGCAGTGGTCGTGAGTTCGAGTCCGGCTCATGACCATTTCCTGCATGTGTGTGTCTCTCTCTCCTCTCTACCCCCTTTCACCCTGTCTCTCCTTCTACCAATAATAAAAAAACTGGAAATCCCCCCCTCCAAAAAAATAATCTCAAAGTAACATACTAGTATGTGGTCCTCATGCGGATACTGTTAAGAAAACACATGGTAACCTTTTGAGATGTTTGTACAAGAACTAATATTTAAAAAATGTTTTCATCACATTATAAATGTCTTTTTGTTTGTTCCTGACCTGTGTTGTTTCATTTTTTTAAAAACTGGAATACATTTTTTAATACAGCATCCGATGGCCTTATGTAACAACACAAACGTGTCACTTCCTGCCAAGGACTAACAACACTGCCTAACACTCCCTTTACCATGTTATTTTAGATTAGAAAAAGCACAAACATGGATGTGCTTCTCAATAGTTGGCCAGTAGATGGAGTTCTTCATTCATTTTCTTCAGTAGACAAGACTCATCTGAGATTACACCTCAGTTGTTAGCTGAGTCACATGGCACCTCTAAAGGTGTCATGTGACTCTCTGTCCTGAGATCATACATCTGTGCCACTCAGCATACATGTTACACAACACCAGCCTGAAGAGGTGTCGGCGACTGATTTGAAAAAGCATGTGCTTACTCTAAAGATGTTAAACCAAAGATTTTTTCTAGATGATGTGTTTAATTTTTTTTCTATGTGAGAAATTCAAGTGAAAGATTTCACAAGTGGTTAGTTTGGAAAACCACGACAATGTTCTACTACCACAAATAGTGAATGTCTCTTTTGGAAATGAAACCCTTCAGATGGACCTCTGGTGATGTTTCTATAGACTAACCTTTACAAGCGCCCCCAGGGATGTTTGAAAATGTCAAGTACACATTTTCACTAGGCATAACATACTACCTACACTAGACTGGTACTGTACCACAACAGACTACATCATTATGGAGCCATTACACTGAAGGGCCCCTATTCTTAGACTTCATCCTCTGTTAATACACACAGTGACAAGCAGTTCTTTGGACAAGTTTCTCTCCAGTGTACAAATAGAACAATTACCAACAGAGGTCAGTTGTGTTGGCTACACTAAACAGTGTAAGTTTCATCCACTCATGCATCTCAAGACTTCCACCCATAATAGAGACACAAAGGGTTTAGGCAGTGCCACATAGAGCACTCAGACAACAGAACCATAGTCTAAAAATCTAAATTAAGTACACTACGTACTAGCCTACTGTCCGCCTCTGATTTTGTAGAATTACAAATGTACAATCTCACTAATTTGAAAGCAGATCCAGCAATAAGTAAAACACTGAAACAGAAGCAAATACACTGTAAGCTGCACACAACATAAGAGACGTTCACATACAAATGTAGTTTTGCACTGTGACATCTGCTAATAATACCGTCTAAGGCTTAGTAGCAAAAGGCCAACACCAAACCTGCTATGTCCAATAATGCTGGAATTCCATATTCACAATGGTATAATTGCAATTACTGGTTCTTTGGCCACTGGGGAGCCGCGCAAACTGGTGGGAAATTCAACACCAATATTTTTAGCGACTAAACATGTCGGCTTTGTGTCTGAATGAAGACCCTGATCACTTTTCTGTACAAGTCTGGACTACATGACTCCACATTACTGGACATAAATGCACAAGTGACAGCACTTGCATTTTGGAAAAGCTTTTTTCAATATCTCAGCACCAGTATTGGTCCATCACAGAGAGGAAACACAGCAGAAAAATAAACACCAAGTTTGCTGACAAAATCTCAAATACCTTTCTGATTCACTTCGTTCAAATTCAAATTCACATCGATTACAAACTCAGATGTTACTTTGATCAAGAAAGGTTCTAACAGGTCCGATTAATGAGACTCACTGAGTTCAGTTTGTTGCCTCCTGCTGTTTATTGGAGCCTTTCTTATGAGATCAGTGAATACCTGCAGCATCAAGATCCATATCAGTGTCTTCAATGCATTTATGCACATGGAACAACAGCAGCAGCTTCTTTTCTCACTTCAAAATGATAAACTGATAAGTCCCTGACATGACACAGAGACAGGATTGATCAAGATCTAATGGAAAGTCACACTGTGTACTCTTCTTCATGTTAAACAGGTGAGCTGTCCCACAAGCTGCAGTTACACCGTTTGCTGTGCCCCAAGCTCCATCACAGCTGTCAGAATATTATTTTACTGTTCCAAAAGTAGTGGTTTTATTCACACACATAGACAGAATTTTCAGTGTTAAGGAAACTGTAACGTCTGAATGCCAGAATGCTGTCGTTTAAATAGAATGACGAAGCAGCAGTGTTGTTTCCCATGTCTAAAAACAGCAAAACTGTATATTCTGTTTGGTTGAAAACAGGTAATGGATGCATTTTCTACTGGTTTTTCACTAAACACAGCTGTCTGTTGTAGCAGAAAACAATGCCATAAAGGTAAAGTTGCGGACTGAACAGCAAAACACAACCTGATACTTGCTAAAGGTCCGTAAAGTAGCTGACCTGTAAACTTAATGCTGCCACTAAACAATAAATGTTTGGGTATGTTGTGTCTGTTCACACCACAATCTCACAAAATAGGTTCTGTGATATTTGCATGTGGGGTTTAAAAGCTCAAGAGTTTGAGTTTCTTTCTGGGAATGAAAAGCCTAGTCTTACATGAAGACCCAAACCAGGGTGAAACAGCCAGCGTATGGACAGCTCCACTGTTATGCATCTCTTAACTTTGGTATGGTGTGTATTGAACCTGTACACAAATACAAACATGAACAAATGAGTGAGGTTACCTAGTTTGGTAGAATTGTTAAAACATTGTAAGATTCCTTTAAAATGGTATATGTTTGAAATGTCTGCTGCATTTTTTCAGCAGCTTGTTTTAAACTTGTGTTTTCCTCCTGTAAGTAGCTGTGCTCGGAGCTCTCTAGAGCCCTGCATAAAACGTAGCAGGTGGCCATTGATGCCAGCTGTACAGGAGAGAATGTCTATTAAACTCACCTGCTTCAATTATGCTGTGGCTTAAAGTTATGCATAATTATAGGCATGGCTACTTTGAGTGACAGGTGTTTGACATAATACAACCATTGAAATCACCTATTGTTCAATGTCTGAGCGAGGGAGGGAGACTTACAATTATACCAGTATCTAAAATTTAAGCCTTTAGTTTGCTGAAGATGTTTCTTGTCACGCCCTCCACCTCTGCTGCCTGAGTGGCAGTCTCCTTTCCCCTTCCCTCTCTCTCTTGCAGGTGGGCGTGAGCAAGGTGTGGGCAGCGAGGAGCACGGCAGGTGCAGCCACTTCCAATCAGCGGAGGAGGCACGCGTGCGATTGGATGATCAGCTC